>NW_004624810.1:11426382-11451846 GCF_000247695.1 Heterocephalus glaber | reverse complement strand
CAGTGTGTGTGTAGGTAATAAGCCATAAGTAAAAGTTTAAGAAAGAACTTCTTTTCCTATATTAACTCTAAAATAACTAGAGATTGAGGAGGATAGTATCCAGAGGTCAGGAGGGGAAATTGTGAAAGGAGGTTTTGTTTTCATTTTGTTATTATAAAACTGATCTTTGAACCAAGGAAACTATTATGAATCAATATACCACTAAATTACAAAATTTTATTAAAGTCTCACAAAATTTTAATCTAAGAAACTCTGTTCTGCTCTTTCAGAAGAAAACTTCACTGTTTCCAGGCAGTGCTCATTTCATACACCCTGAACTCTTGGAGAAAATCTCCATAATGGGGAGAAAGGGGCTGTCATTATTCTCCATGCTGTGCTGCAAAAAAAAATCTTCAACTTTTTTGTTTTTCTCTTAATTTTGAACCTTGATTCAATATATCCTGTCATGCTCTTAATTCTTTCCAATTCCTCTTATGTGAAGTTCAAAATACTCTATAACCTAAATGCCTGCAAAGATAGAGTAGAATGACAAAATCTTACAGAAATTTTAAACAAGGACTCTAACTCTTCTTTAGCCAAGACAGCAAATCCAACAGAGTATTTTGTCTAATAGTCATTTAATGAATGCTCTTATATGATTCATTTTTAAAAAGTTTTTATCTAATTAGAGAAAAAGTTTTTGGTCAACAGTACTTTCTTACATGTTATTCATATCTTCCTATTTCTCTATTTATGTTTATCTACAGATAATACAAATTTTTATAAATATTCTAAGACAAATTTAGTTTTCAAACATCATAATTTATTTTGTCAGATTTCTTACACAAGAAGAGAAAACACCAGAATGTATGTAATAATGAGAGATTTGTTTTAATAGTGTTTTATTTTACTGTCAATATATAATTATAAAACCAACTGTTTAAGTGCATATTTACCCACCTCAAATTTTTCCTTGCCTCTTTCATTAGATTAATATTCTTGATGACTCTGCATAGTGATTTTGAACTGAAATGTTTATATTCTATTGAAATAGCTTGCAGTATATATTTTACTAAATTTTTGCCACTTGGAATTGGTTTATTTCACAATAATGACTACTACTATTCTTAAAAATATTATCATTGTGCTCTTCTTTAATAAATCTCCAATCCTCAACTCTTCTTCATGTCTTTTTCTCATATTTCTCTATAAAATCTAATAATGGAGAGCTCAGAGAGCTCAGTAATCTCTGAGTGACAATCTGACACTTTTTAATTCATTTATAAACCACTTAATTCATTATTATTGCTTTCTTTTGCTGCAGAAGGTAAATATTTTGGAAAATATATATACATTTTTGTTTTCACTGTTAGTACTTATATGTTAGTACAATTAAAAATAACAGTGAATATAATAAGTACAGTAGAAAAGAAATGGGAATTCAAAGGAATAAAAACCTCATTTTACTTTTGTGAGTCAGACAAGCCTTTGAATTCTGAAAAGAAAAATTGTGTCTCTTTAGGTAATGAAAGTTTTGGAGAGCAGATGAAGACAAAATCATACATCCACTTTAAGGTTTTGGTTTTATTATGATTTTATTATTGTTTAGGATTTGATGACTCTTTTTTCCTTGTAAAATAGGTTCTGAAATGCTGAAATTGCCAAATTATTTTATCTAAGTGAAGATGAGAAAGAGAATTGAAGAATACTTTTTATTATTGACCAATGAAATGAATAGATTGAAAAGTAATAATTTTCAGTCCTTGAAGGAATAATAAGAAACCAGTTTACTTATACATTGATTCTAGCTCAGGCTCAGATAATAATTTGTATACACAAAGGAATTCATCCCAAAAATATTATCAAAAATTATATACACCAACAATAAATATCTTCATTATTAATAAAAATTAATATATTAAGATATTCAAAGAAACCATGATTTTTAAGTCATGAAGTTTTGTTTACATTTGAAAGTTGAATACTTCATCATTATTAAATAACTTTCTCAATGTCAGTGCCCTTGGCCTTTCCATACTTTCCGCCAATTGTGCTTGTAGTGGTAAGGAAGCAATTTAGATGTTGGAATATATGAGCCATGTTTTTTGAGTTATCTGCTCTGTGCATTGTTGAACCTCTTTAACAACCTTATTTTCTTCTAGATCTCACTAATTACCAAAGTACTGGGGGCAGTGTTTATCCACTTTCTGTGATTCAAGGAATGACACAGCTATATCCAAAGATTCCCTTTAATCATCCATATTCAATTCTTTTATCTCCATTTTAGGCTGATAGAAATATATATGTTTTCCCCTTTCCCAATGTAAGATTTTATTTAGTCTCCAACCCCCCAAAAATTTAAGGATGTGCCAAACATTTTTATTTTAAAGGAATAAGAGCTGGCATTGAATAAAATGCAATGGGCAACACTGGCACAAAATAAAGTATTTAAATTTAAAAATAAAACCTATTTGGCGACTGCCAATATCAACAGAAAAGAACTAGAACAAAGAGAGCAGGACAAACTTCTCAAGAGGTAAAAAATGGGGGATTTATGCTTTCATCCTCATTATATTTCCCTGGAGTAGGGTAGCTCTAGGCAAAGATTTAAATGTTGGCTCAAGCAGTATTTTTTCCTGTGAAATGTCTCCAGAGAATCTGTGACTGATATCCAATTTCAAGCCCATTGTAATCTCCTTCCAGGATGTGACATATGGAACAGCTGATTTGTGCAGGATGGTGTGGTACAGATGTAGGATGGCGGTGATGCTACACCGTGAAGCTGAAGATAGCATCTAGGCACGCTCAAGACTATTGATTTCATTCTTTCATTTGAAAAAAAGGAGAAAGAAATTCAATTTGAGAGAATAATTGTGCCTAGAGGGAAATGATATTGAAACACTTAATGATCAAATAGAACCCGAAATGAAGTTGGGCAAAGAAGACGCGGATTGATAGAAATCAGACTTAGTATGTGTCTAGAATGAGACATAGTGTATGAAAATGTGTCTCTGCAATATCCAATTATCTTGAAAATTTACTCAAAGTATACACCTTGGAAAAAAATCTTAATGAGTTAGAGGATATAATGGGAAAGTTCACATGAAAGAAGAGAATTAAAAATTTTCTTTAAATACTAATAGAAAGAGATTTGACTAAGCATGGGAAATATGTAGAAATTTATATAAAACTTTAAATTTATATAATTAAAATAATGAGAAAGTGTCATAAAAACAGATAAAAATTGGTCATGAGGTCAACCTTAAAATTTAAAAAAATGCATTTGGTGATTACATAAATTTCTAAAAGGAAGTCTGTCATTTGTCATTTAAAAACGAGTTCAAAAATACTTGTCTAACTCCTCAACTTACATCTACAAAAATCAAATTAGTGAGAGAGGAAAGGGTGGCACTTGGAACACTCAAAAGCAAAGGCTGAATTGTTTTTTTGTTTTTCCTAATCATTATTCATTAATTCATTCATCAAATATTTGTGTAAAAACTATAAGCCAATTGTCAATAAAATAATTATTATTTTGTGCTTTATATATCAAGGTTAAATATAATGACCTCCACTCTTTCTTTTGGCTTAAAATTAAACATTCACAATGCTATTATCTTCTCCTTAATAATACCAAAGGAAACCCTGTAAATTCAAGTAGAGTCATTAAGGCTGAAAAATACTTTTTGGTCTCAGTTAGTTTAGTCTCAATGGGAATTACATTCATATTGCTCTAATTCTGACATAGAATTGTCTTTACATTTCAGTGTTAACTATTGTCATTTAACATATTAAAGGCATTAAAAATAAAAGATATTTGTATAAAATGTGAAAAAAATATAAGCCAAGAAGTCCTGTATTTTTAAAATTATAAAACGAATATAAACAAAAATACAAAATGCATGTCTAAACAGTATTATGGTTCTTTATCATCATAAATTATTTAAACCGTCAAGGGACAAAATTCAGGTGAAAAGAAATTATTAATTAATTGTCTATATAGATTAAGAATAGGAATACTAGTAAATTTTAATGTTGTACATATTGTTTCTAGCTGTAATTTATTCAGGTATCTGCATACTCAAGATTATTTCATTTTTGAAAAATCCAAAATATTTTAAAAATGGGATCATTTTTATTTTAATGTTACATATACATAGGCTACCATATTGAAATTTTTGTTTATCACTGAACATGTATATCTAAGTCTAATAATAATTATTTCCCTCAGTAACTATTTCAAATCTAATTTATTTATTATATACTAATCTCATTTTTAGACATGAGGAATGAAGACAAGGATAAGGTACAAATAAGATTTTATTAACCATATGTATATATTTGTATACATACATTTTATTGACATTTTAGTTTTGATGGTAAAAATACTCAAGATTTTGCATTGAATCACTGCTTATGAATTAAGAACATTCTGAAGTACTGGGAGAAGATTTCATATATCCTACTTTATAACCTCACTCATATAAATGGTTGACTTATATTTTCTTTCTAGAGATTAAATTCATAGTGCAATTCATAAGAAAAATGATTTCATTGTTTCACAGTGCCTTTGAAGAACAGAAATATAAAATAAGTATATACTGTATCATATATACAGTTGTAGTGGTATATCAGATATGGTATTGAGTTGTAGTGGTATATCAGATCAAAGTTGAATTAGTATTATAATAGTGATTTTATTCGTATTTTCAGTAGACTAATGACAACATATAGATACAAAGGCAGAAAAAAATTTTAAATTGTCAGAATAATTCTCCTCTACATTAGCATTTTATATTCAAGTTAAATAAATAAGCAAAGAAGTCCATGCCATTTCTATCCTTAAAATCAAATAATGTGTGGTTTCATTCTAGAATAGTATCAAGAAACATCATGAAACAATCATAAAGATATTTATTCTTTTTGGCAACTACTGTATAACACATCACCAGAGACAATTAAATTACATAATTGACTTTTGATAGTGTGCATTTTTTATGGCTTTAAGTCATATTACATTCTGTTGATGCTATGCTATTATTAAAATAAAAGTAATTGCAAAGTAGAAAATAAAAGAAAATAAAATAGATCCATTAATAGCTCTAAATATTGTTTTGCCTTATCCTTGAATTGGAAATCAATTCTCTAAAGTCAGGTGGGGAGCATCTTCATAGTTCACAGAGTGTATATTAGAGGTTTAATGATTGATGCAGTGACAATGCAGGTCAGCTTGTTATGTTCTCTTTATTCAGTGTTGAAGACAAGCTCTCACTATGTAGTTCAGGCTGGCCTTGAAATCATGGTGATCCTCCTGCCTCAGCCTCCCAAGGGCTGGGATTACAGGTGTGCACCACCATGCCTGCCTGAACCTTATATTTTAAAGCCAGAAGAAAATAAATAAATATTTATTGCAATGTGGAGTATATGTATTGATAAATGCATAAAACAGAATAGAGCAGAGTAAAACATGGGATGTGATATCAGGAGTCAAGGAAAGTTGGACAATTTAAATAAGGAGTTTTGGGGGAAGCTTACTGAGTGTAGATACAAGAATTGATTTTGACTGGACAACAATAATGAATCAATGGGAAGAGTTAGTAAAGAGTGTTCAAGGATCATGAAAGAGCCACATTAACTACCAAATTTAGATCTGCGATATGGTTGTGATGAAAAGACATTGGCATACATTTAGCATAAAATGGTAAGATCTTATTTATATTTTTAACTGGGTATTCTACAGCCTATTATGTTTTGGGCAGCAAGAACTTACAGTGACTTAGAATAAGATGGCAGAATTGGAAATGGGGAAACATCATCCATGCATCAGATACATGCTGATTGTAAAGTGAAAAGAATACACAGGTAAAAAAGAAAGTAGAATTGGAGAATTGGGGGATGAACCAATCTTTTATAGGCTGCTAAATATGGGGAGCGTTGGTTCCATTAGCCAATAAAGAAAATGCTAGAAAACCAGTAAAAGGGAAAAATAATGAAAAGATGTTATGGTTGAAATGATTAGTAGTCTTTAAATTTGTTTTGTATTTATTAGTACATATTTCAGTACATGCATTTTACAATTATTTCAGGGAGTTGGTACATGTACATAATACAGCTTGTTTATTTTTAAGTACCCTTTCCTCCCCTATCCCTCCCTCTGTCCTCTAATTCCCTTCTCTCCTTTTTATTCTTGTTGATGTTATGAATCTTAGTTCATGTTTATGGCATATAATTTCCATATCCATTAAGGTTACTAGTATCCTGTATATGGCATATTTTTGCTCCACTTATTTCCCATCCTCTTCCCCTTGCCCCTTGCTCTTGGGGCACTTCCCATCTGCAAGAGATCTATTTCCTTGTCTCCTTCTATCCTTCTTTTATTTTTCATTTAGTTTGTACTTTGCCTTACTCAAATGACAGATGTCACATGGTATTTGAGTTTGTGTGTCTGATTTATTTCACTGAAAGTTATATTTTCAAGGTGCAACCATTTTCCTACAAATTTCTTAAATTTGTCCTTTTTATAGCTGAGTAGAATTCCACTGGATATGGACACCACATTTTCTTTATCCAACCGTCTGTTGATGGATATACAGGCTGCTTCCATGATTTAGCTATTATGAATTGTGCTACTATAAACATTGGTATGTCACTGTATCATGACATCTTAAGCTCTTTGGTGAATATACCTAGAAGGAGGAGAGCTGGGTCATATTGAATTTCTAATTTTACCTCTTTAGGAAATCTTCATTCTGATTTCCATAATGGTCATGTTAGTTACATTCCCACCAACAGTTTGTAGGATGGATCCTTTTCCACCACAGCTATACAAGCATTTGTTATTTTTTGATACCTTGATTATTGCCATTCTTTATAGAGTAAAATGGAATGGTAGCATTGTTTTAATTTACATCTCTCTAATAGCCAGAGATGTTGAACACTTTTTCATATATTTGTTGGCCATTTGTACTACTTCTCTGTGAAACATCTATTCATTTTCCCATTCTTGACTGGGTCTTTAGTTTTAGGTAGTTTAATTTTTTGAGTTCTTTATATATGCTTGATATTAGTGTTCTGTCCAAGGAGTAGCTGGAAAACATTTTTCCCATTCTGTAGATTGTCTGTTCACTTTACTATAATTCCTGTGCTGTACAGAAGCTTTTTAGTCTGATATAACACAGTACCAATTGTTGATTCTTGTTGTTAGGTATTGTGCAATTATGGATCTGTTTAGAAAATCCTTTCCTATACCTATGGCTTCAAGTGTTTTACCTAATTTATCTTCCAGTAGGTTTTAATATTTCAGTTTTAATGCTTAAATATTTGATCCATTTTTATTTTAATTTAGCAAAGAGTGAGAGACAATCTTCTGCTAAAAATTAATCAATCTTCTGTTAACAGTTATCCTATTTTCCCAACTCCACTTGTTAGAATAGGCTACTCTTCTTCAAAATATGCTTTTGGACCCTTATCCAAGATGAAATAGCTGAGTTACTAGAGATGTTCCTGCATCATCTTTTCTCTTCTATTGATCCATGTATCTGGTTTTGTCCCAGTACCATGCCGTTTTTATCACTATTGCTTTGTAGGATAGCTTAAAGTCAGGTATTATAGGGCCTTCTGCTTTGCTCTTTTTGTCCAAGAGTGCTTTCACTATTCTGAGTCTCTTCTGCTTCTATATGAATTTTATGATTTTTTCCTCTAAATCTGTAAAGTATGCTGATGGTATTTCGATTGGGACTGTATTGAATCTGTATCACAGTTTTGGGAGTATGGTCATTTTGACAATATTAGTTCTGTCTATCAAGGAGAGGGGACATCTTTTTATTTTCTTACAGCCCCTTCAATCTCCTTTTTCAGAGTAGTGTAGTTTTCTTTGAGGAGGTTTCAGGCCTAGAAATACAGATTTGGGAACACTGGAAGTCACGTCTCTGTATACCACCAATTATAGCTGCAGCATTTAAGGTCAGTACAGTGCAACCTCAGACCCACTAGAGTCTTTATAAAATTCATCTAGGTACACCTCCAGTGCTACAGGAATCTATTTAGCACAGCATGAAAATATAGCAGGAAAAACACAAAGTCTAAAACCCTGGAGGGTGAACTTCGGTGGTGTATGGTGGAGGTGGTTGTTAGTTGCCTTAGCCTCCCACCCTATCAGGCAAGAAATTCTGAAAGCATTCTGAGTATGTGTCTCTGGGGACTTATAACAGCTAAGCTTTGCTGTCAAAGATGGTTTATTTTACATGTTTATTTGGCTAGGCCACAGGACTCAGATATCTGGTGAAACTTGAGTCTGAGTATTTCTGTGAAGGTGTTTTTAGATGAGATTAACATTTACATCAATAGTCTTTGAGTAGAAAAGATTATATTATGTAATGTGTTGGGTCTTATTCCATAAATTGAAGGGCTTTGGAGAAAAAAATGACCCAGGACTCCACAAGGGGGGACTACCATAGCAACTGAGCAGTATCACTTCTTCCATGGGGCTCCAGTCAGCTAGCATGACCTGCAGACTTTGGACTGGAGTGGAGAAAAGTGTGTACATATATTTATGATTCTGGATTCTTTAGATAATTCTGACCAAAACAGATTTTGGTACTGACAGTTGTTCTTGAGGGACATAACAATGAATTTTCTGAGTTAGTTCTGAAGTTTCTGGAATTGTATTTAGAAACAGTATTACTCTATTTCCAGGAGTGAAGAAAGCACTGATAATCCTTGGCATGATATAGCAATGGATTTATGCGAAGTATCTCCATTGGAAATTTCTCTTTAAATATGTAACAACATCAAGGATCTGGATAAACAGGTAAATATTTGAACATTTTGGTCAAAAAAATCACAGGATTTTAGTTTCATATATCAAACAGGAATAGTGATTTCAGTTGTTATGAGAATTAAAGAAATAAAGGAGATAGCACTTCTGAAATATCTGCCAAAATATATGCTTAGCAAGTTATCATACAGTATTACCAAAGCTGTAACTATGACTTATGTAATTGATTCTCATTTTTCACTTATTGTTATCACACACATTTGTGACTGATTCACTATTTCTCAACAGTATTTTAGTCATGGGGTTTCAATGAGAATACCCTCAAATTTTCACCTCCTTGTTGAATGAAAGAAGTATTGAAAGAAACTTTAAAATGTTGTGTATATTTAAAAAGAAGGACATTATCAAAGGTATTTCTGGTTAGAGAAAATAAAAGGCTTGACCTCTTTGGAGTGGAGGAAATCTGTGAGAAATAAATGAATATGAAAAGCGAAACTAATAGTTGAATATTTACTAAGGCCAGAGGTGTTGCAGACTGAGTCTATGTGAAATTGCTTTCAGTTCTGAGAGATATAAGTCAGGGATTAATGAGTCACCCTGCAAGACTTTATAGTATGTCATTTCTCAGAATATTGAGATTTGGAAATATTTTGACTGAGTTTATTCTTAGTTCTTAGAATGAAGCCTCATATTTCTTTGCTTCTTAAAATAAAAAACTCATATAATCTACTCATATAGTCAGAACTATTGCTTAGTGTAGTAACTTATTTAACATTCAAAGCTTAAAATGCCAGATGTCCCTATATTTTGAAATAAGTAGTGATTTTATTCATCCATTTCATCTTTAATTTGTCCACCAAATTAACAAGTCTATAACAGTTATCCAGACCTCTTTGCCAAAAATAAGTTCTTCCTATATTTATTTATATAATGGTTTTAAATATTCCTAAGTGTTTATTAAATGTGTCATTTAATAATAGACTTGAATTATTATTAAATAGCATTATTTTGACTATTTTCCATACTCATCATTATAACTTATAGACTACATTATACATAAATATGAACATTATATTAACCAAACACAGAAAAATCTGATAGAATAAACCTATAACAATGTGTCTTTGAATATTGAGTTTTTTAACAAATAAATTCAATCCTCAGATTCTAAAATATTACTTTCATACTAAAATAAATAAATACAAACAAAAATTTAAAAATCATCATATAATAATTTGAAGAAAGATAAATATAAAATTAAAACATACAATTTAACTAGGGTGTTCTAAATAAAATTGAATGCCCGTGAATGGAAAACACTCCATAAAGAGATGAAGAAAACAAAGGAAAATAAATATATGGGTGAATGTTGGATAACGGGACAAACTGTTTTGTTGAACTTGAACCAAAGGGTAACTGATTACAGCACAGAATAACTCTGATCTTTGTCACAAACTGTAACATTAGGAGCCAGTACAATCTCTAGTGTCAGCCTTCATATGCACCTGACTTTCCAATCACTACATTAGCATATTTTACATTTACTTGATAGGAACTTTTGCATTTCTTTCATCAAGGGAGTTTTGCATTTTTTCAATAAGGCAGAAATTATTATGAAAATTGAATTCTACTACTCTCTGGTGAACTGGACTTTTTATTTGCATCAGAGAAAAAATTTTTGAATACCAAGGAATATTAGGACCCTTATTTTTTTCATTTCTATATTTTGTCCTAAGAAGTGCATCAGTCTACTTTTTTATTTGATTCTTTTGAAGTTTGTAACATCAAAGTAACAAATGTACTCTTAGAGTTCATTTTCTCTGGAATCTAGTGACTTGCCATCACCTTAGGCATTCAAAAAATATGGAATGTAAAGCACCAGGAGTTATAGGTACATTTATATCTGAGCAGCCAAAGCTGCTGCCTTCTCCACACTTATAAATAATAATCAGGAAAATTGCTACTTTTGTTCTCAAAGAGCAAATTACTAAGCACTGTTCTTGTTCATGTAAAAATAATTGTCAAGTCTAGTGACTGACATTACTTTCCCATAAGAAATGACATTTTATTTCACATGCACTGACTATATAGGTTACAAAATAAAAAATAAAGAAATCAATAAAACATTTTAATATAATCAGACCATTTCAAAGAACTAAAATCCCTGATAGTAAATAGCAGTTAAACAGTTTTGTTTCCTACAATAACTAGATATTAGTTTATAGTGATTGATTTTTTAAAATAAATACACAGTCAAAAATCTATTACAAGCAATGATTAGATGTCATTTTCAAAATTCATACAAATAACTGGTTTCATAGGCTGTATTCCTTTGTTCATAACCTAACTAAAATAAACAAATCACCAAAATATTTTCAATTCACTTTTTCTAAGAATTACATTAAAAATTAAATAACAGCTAGTATTTTGGATGGCCATCTTCATAACTCCTCAAAGTACAATTCATGTCATTTAATTATAAAATAACCTATTTATAAATATGTGTAGGTTAAATATGATTGTGGCTTACTAATAGAATATGCTTAATTGTCAACATACAATTCTGAAGTAGAAAATCTATAAATCTGTATCTTTTTAAAAAACCAAATATTTTTATAGTTGAAATATATCATTCATAGTTATAGAAACTCCATTTTAGCTTCTATAATAGGAAAAATCTCATTTGTAATTAATAAGATTGATAGCAACAAGTATTGACATAGGGACTTGCTATGTGGTCCAGGCTGGTCTTGAACTCAGAGTGAGCCTCTTTTTTGGGGGTGGTACCGGAGATAGAACTCAGGACCTTGTGCTTGTGACGCAGGTGCAGCACCATTGAGCTAAATCTCTGGCCCAATAGCAACAAATATTAAAGCATTAAGTAGACAAATAATTTAAAGCTAATTCAAGAAATATTGAAATCTGTAGTAGAAAGAAGTGTAAATTAAGATAGCTTTGAAAAAAATCCTAGTTATTTGTAGCAAATTCTCCTATATTCTCTTCTTTTTGAAACTTACTTTGGACAGAAATTCAACATTAAAGCTAAAGATGGGAGGTAACAATGACCTTCATGACCACCACGGCTAAGGAAAGATGTCAGCAATATTGTACATAGAAATCATTCAAAATTTATTAACAAAAATAACAACTCAATACCACTACCATTGATTTTTATATTATGACAGAGTCAGGCTATATCTCCAGTGTCAACATTGTATGCATGTGTAAGCATATTTACACATACACACACATACACACACACATTTGTTGAGAAACAGATGAAACATGCTCTATGCATAGTAAGTTTTTCTTAGCCTCTTATTCATTGACCTCAAAATCTAACTTTGAATAATCCTTGAAAAACAAATGAATGTTTTATTACTTAGGAAACTAAAACTAGAAAAGAAGTGTATATTGATAATTGGTGGATTCAGATTTTGAAGGTCTAGAACATATACAATTAGGATATGCCTTGGTTAAGAAAAGTAATTTAAAATTATTAATTAAAATTTATGCATATATTTTGGTTAGGTACTGTGCAGGTGAATCTTTGGTAGGTTCACCCGTGTACCTGTGATAGTATCTTATTTTCTATTTTTTAACTGACTGAATTATTTCTCACTTGCCATATCTTTTGATTGACTCTCTTCACTATTTTTATAAGATATCACAGTAATATTAATAATCAGTGACTATTTGGCATTACCTGCCTGAGTTAAACATTTGTTCCCATTCCTTCTATGTGGAACATGGATATCCTATTACTATGTTGATTGATCTCTCAAATATTCAAAACATTTTTAGACAGAAATAGCATGCAATTGAGAGATTTGAGACATTTTTAATGATGAAGATAAGATACCCCTAAATTGAAACCTGAAAAATACTTCGTAAACATAATCTAATA
This sequence comes from Heterocephalus glaber, assembly GCF_000247695.1. The sequence goes on along the minus strand of NW_004624810.1, from coordinate 11,439,184 downwards.
AAGTTTTTTTCTTTTAATATCCAAGAACTGTATATGATAGTTTCTTGTCAAACAGTATTCAAAATAGCTCTTGTTTCTCCAAGTTTCAAGATTTATTGTCCTTAGAAATTTTACTAAAACATAATAGCTTATTGTTCTTTTTTAAGGTCAAAAATTGAAGTGATTTGAATTATTTTTAAGGTAGTTAAAAGTCATTCACTAAATTATTTTATGTTTGAAGTAGATTATCCAACACAAAGACTTTCTACTATGGAAGGATAGGTCTATGGGATTTGTTTATTAAAATTTGAATTCAGATTAAACTCTGCAAGGTTAAATGACAAGGTTAAGTGTCTAATTTTGCAGCCCTTTTATACCTGGTGAGTGCTAAAGCTTTCCTAATGATGGGATTAAATATAGTTTCTAGCTACAAACAGTAACTTGTCATTCCCTGTAGGTTAACCTCTATATTCTATGCTTATCACAAACAGAGAGGAAATAACTTTCGAGGTCTTTTGTGAGTCTTTTAAAATGCACAGACTTTAGGGAAATCATATTTTCTTGAAGGAAATGAGGCATGACCAATTGCACAAAACGTGAGAAAATCCCTTGATAGATGACCTTTGCCACATGTAAAAGAAACTGTTCAGTGGCTGAGGTTTCATGGATTTCATGCATGAAAATCAGATTTTCTGGCCACCAGTGCTGTTCAGTAAATAAATAATCCATCATTGTGTCAAACATTGAAACGTGGAGATAGTGCCCTTGCTATCTGAAAAGACATTTTGAGTTAATAACTTATGTAAACTGTTTACATGTCAGCAGTTGTGGGAACAGTGTTCTAGTTTTCACTATGTAAAATAAAACCACCTAGCTTTGGTGATGTTAACCAAATGGTGGGAGCATTCATTTGAACCTGTCTATACCTATGAACTCAATGATATGGGGTAAAAGCAGGATGAGAGTTCCCACATGGATGCTGTGGTGTGTCAGCACTTGCTAACCCATTGACAAGCAGTTCCAGTGATAGTGTTCCATATCAAATGTGTATTGTTTCATTACAACCGATTAACAACAGCTTTCTTAAAATATGTGGCCATGATTCTGAGTTCTGCTCTAATACTTATGTTTTAGTTATTATATTATTATTATATTATCATTACTGTTAGTAGAATAAAGTTAGTTAAAATGAAGGTTTTTTTCCATCTAATAATTTTATCTTCACTATTTTTTTTAGGCTACAGACAACAGTTATTTTTTGAAGATATTTTCTTCTGTTTTCTTATATTTTAATTCTATTTTAATTTTTGTTTTAGCATTTGTCCAGTTTTATTAAGAAAATATTAAATTTCTACACACACACACACACACACACACGTGAGGGAACACACACAAGCCTGGGGTTCATTTAGATCTGATTCCACTAATGGACTGCTTCAGGATAACACTGCAGCTCTCTTTCTCCTAAACAGGAAGGAATAGTCAAGTATTTCATCAATGTTTCTGGCATAAAAAAACATTTATGTTGATTTTAAGGTAACTCCTACAAGCACATTTGATATTTAAAGTACTTTCTTGATAAAATGTCATGCCTTTCCTACCACAACAAAGAGCTTCTCCTTTCTGCATTGTGGCCCAGGTTTTGAATAGTACATCACTTACAATAGTGCTTTTGCTGTTCTAGAATGCCATGGGTACTACTTTAGAGACCAAGAAAAGCTCATTTCATCCTGCTAAGTTTATCTATTGAGCTAAAAAAATTCTTATGAAATTGATCAGTTAATTAGATTTATATATATTTTTAATTTTTTCCCATTAAGTTTATTGGTACATTTTAGGTATAAGATACACTTACATTCATCATTGGGATCTTGTACCTTTACATGAGTATCTTGGTTCTTATTTTTTCCCCTTCCCCTGCCCTTCCTTAACCCCCTCCACCCTTCCCTATTTGGAAAGATTTTGTTTCCATTTTTTTCCTTTTCTCATATTTTTTCTTTTCCTTTCTTTCCTTTCCCCTCCCCCTCCCACTCCCCCTACTCCTTTAGACCTTTTCTTCCTATTACACAATATCAATTATACATTTTTAAAATTACAATATCAAGATCTAGAAGACATTACCACAGATTTTACAGACTTTAAAAGGGTATAGAAAGCATATTACGAAAGTCTTTTTTGAAATAAATTTGACAACTCCTAAGAAGTACTTTGGAAGACAAATTAATGAAACTAATTGGTGCCCACGGCTCACCTCCTCTGTGCTTGTGGGGGTGGTAAGGTGGCCCGCAAGCCTCCTCTTGTGCACTGGCAGCTGCTTACTTCCTCTGTGTCTATTAGATTTTTTTAAAAGATATATACTAAATCTCCCAGAAAAAGTAAACTGAGAAAGAAAATATAACTGGTATAGGTAAAACATCTCTTTTCATTTCAATAATTTAGTCAAAAGTTTTTATTGTGTTTTATCAAAAATGTTTTATGCTGTAATTTTGTCCTGATTTTATTTGCTCCTGTAAGAAATTTGCTCTTAGAAATCTTCTGGAATGTCTAGTATGTTAGATTTTAGTCAAAATAAAATTTTAACTATGTTCAAAGAAAGATTATTTTTAATTCAGCACCTGCATAAAACCCATACTCTTTAGACTTTTCAATTTCAGTATGACTTCTTTAAAAGGGGACACAAAAATATGAAGTTATTATTTAATTTACTTGGCAAAGTAATAGAAAAAACAAACTTGACTTTCAGCAATTTATAAGCAAGAAAATAGAAGAAACTAAATGAATAGAAGTGAAGAAACTCAATGTTCTCGCTTATATTCTACGACATATAAATGCTGCAGTACAATATTTATTTATAAAATCTTAAAGAAAACTGAAAATTTCTTTGAGAATTTCTAAGAAATCAAACATTCAGACAACCATTCATCAATTTCAGCTGTTCTGTATTAGTATTATTCATTATAGATAAATGTCTTAGTACATTTGATTGTATCCTTCCTTTCATTTCTAGTGAAAAAACATTCCATGATATTTGTTTTTAAAAAATTAGAAAAGCAAAGAAAAAATGTGACCACTGTTACCAATGTTGTCAATATGTTCCATACACTTTGGAATATTTTGTATAATTTAAAATACAAAGAGAAAGTGCCAGCAACAGTGAGGGAGGGAGAGAGAAAGAGAGAGAACACTATTATCTTTATCATATTATTCTATATACAGTATTGATTTTTTTACAAGTAATAATATATTATGATCATTTTGATTTCATTTCACAGATATAAACTTATGATGTAACTGTAATTATGTGCCTCATATAACATGGAAAATTATTAGAAAGAAATCAAGGGTGTAAACTTTCTACTTTCTCTCATTAGATGGTGGAAAGGTCAGAGATTAAGCTAAATTGATGTAGGAGATTAAAAATAGCCATCGATATTCCAGTGACTCCATGTTAAATTGAATTACATGTTTTTCAAACTTCTGATTATTTCTTCCTTTTCATTACTGTTCCTTCTACATCTTCACAAACAGGCTGAGAGCACCTTGTCCAGGTAACAAGATCAACCATGTGATAAAGCTGGTCTCTGTTACAAATTCTCCTTCCTGTCCTTCCCTGATGATGACATAAGAACATTCAAAGGCACCAGTAGAATCAAATCCCCTGCAGACTTTTCTTCTGCACCTACCTTGACCTGTCAAAGAGGACACTTGTTCATAGCTACTAGCTTCCCTTTAGCTCCCCACTTTCTTGGTTAACCACACTCCTTTCTGGCATCTTCTCCATTTTGTTTTGCAATAATGATTTTTCTCATGAAGCTGTGAATGTAATAACTTGTTTTCCAGAATGTTCTCTACAACCTGCAGAATTTTTTCCTATAATGCATAAATTATCTTAATCTGATTTTTAAAAATATTGTTTTTAATTTTGGGAATTTTAAGTATTGCAAAGATTATTCATTCTTAAATGGCATGCATGCATCTATATATGCCAATTCAGGATATTACTTAAAAGCCAGAAAACATAATATAGACATAAAGTATTTTACTAGGGTTAAATCAGATTTTTTTAAAAGAGAATAAAATGAACTTAATTCTCAATTGGTTTGGGGGTCAAGGATGTGAATCTCTAAATAACTATCAAAATTAATAGTTGGTGCATTATTTTAGATATCTATCTTTCCAATACTGATTTTTAAAGTTAATTTGTTCTCACTGTGAATGGTACTCAAAGAGTTGAAAATGTGTGTTGTAATGAAATTGTTGACATCTAGACATTTATAATCATGTTGTTGAGAAATGATATAATTTATTATTTTTAAAAATTCAATGCAAGCTGCATGACTAAATATATCACTTTTTAAATTATTCATATGGATAGATCCAACACATAAATATGCTAAATGCAAGGAATGTAAAGAAACATGAAATCAGACCACTATTCAGATTTGATTTTTAATTATAAATTTTGGTGAGAAACTCTCCTAATCTTGTAGAGAAAACTACTCAGAATAATTTTAAAAATCATGTCAAAGCAAAATACTTTCTTCTTTTATAAAGAAAGCAAAATTGAAATAAAATTTTCCCATTAAACTTTTATTTATGACTTTTAGGCAGCCATAGTGCTGTGTGCCTGTCATCCCAGCACTCTGGAGGCTGAGGCAGGAGGATAGTTATGAGTTTAAGGCCACCTTGCAGTACATAGCACATTCAAGGCAAACCTGAACTCCATAGGGAGAGAAGTTGTCAAAGAAAAAAGAAAATTTTTATTTACCATTTCTTGACTACTCACGTTGCTTTTTTATGCCTTCTTAATCATTTTTAACTTGTCTAATATTTAAACATGTGTATTGAAAAATACTTATTCATAAAAAGAAGTTGAGACAATGATTAAAAAATATTCACCTCATGTATACTACAAATGATAATTGAATGATTTTTTTAAATGAGAGAGACAAAGAAGAGCAGAGAGAGACAGAGGGAGTGAGAGAAAGAGGAGCGAGAGAAAACATATATTCAGTTTTTTAAAATTTCAAATGTCATATTGATGTAGATCTTGCAGTAACCAATGGTAATTTTATGCCAAAGTTCATCTGTATTTTCAGACATTTCTTGCTTTATAAATGCACTTTACCCATATTGCTTCAGCTTTTTACTTTCTTTTTTAGTTTTAGAAAAAAGTCCACTTTTGCTCTTTTGTACACAAAATACAGATATTTCAGCCTGTGACTATATCCTCAGCATAAGAAATGACTTCATTAAAATATATAAATAAATAAATACACATAAATAAAGAAGAGCCTGTATCTTATACCCTGGAGAAATCTTGACTGGTTTGTTTGATAACCAAGAATAAAAGCCTTTGAAATGAATCTAATGTCATGTTATTGAAAATGTTGCTGCACAGATTAACTTTTTTCATTCTATAATGGCTTACAGAGCTTCAAGCACCCACAAATCTCCTAAACCAACCATTTAAGGAATCTAAATAAGCTTCCACAATTTTAAGCTTTCTGACTTTGAAAGCTAGCTTTGAAGTTTTGCCAGAACCTAACTGCGGAAGAGTTGCTTTTAAAAATGAATTCATGACTCAAGAATTAGTGTTGGAGGTTCAATATACCTAAAAATGGTCTTGACCATGTTAACCATAGACAGCCATCACATATGGAACCTTAGAGTTAATAACTCTCAGAAGATAAGTTGTGTAACATCCTGGCTCCAATATTTATTTATTTTCCATCTCCACACACTGGGGCTTTGGAGACTGTCCAGTTTAAACAGCCAATTTCCTTAATGGTGTATGGCATTTGTCCATGGTTAGGAGGGCACAGAAAGGAGAAAGAAGAGAAGTTTATAAAAGTTTGAATTATAAATATCCCAATATCACGTTCCTCTCCCCACACCCATTTTTTTTTTTATTAGCTGAAAATTCTATAACAGGGTAAAACTCCCCTGCCAAATTTCTTTTTGCCAGTTTCTAACCAAGACAAATTCTACTTCCATAGACTTTTCTGGACCTTTGCATGAACAAATTTCTTCAAGCATAGGGTTAATTACAAAATCTTTTAAAATATCAAGGTGTGCACTGTCTTTTAATTTGAAGATTCGTATTTTGCCACTTAGAAACAAAGAAATTTTATCATAGTACTCTCTTCTCTTATCTTAAATTGCACTTAAAATTTCTACCCAAGAGTGCGCAAGCACAAGGACCCGAGCTCTATCCCCGGTACCAAAAAAAAAAAAAAAAAAAAAATTTCTACCCAAGAGGGCCGGGGATTTAGCTCAGTGGTTCCACCCCTGCCTTGCAAGAGCAAGGTCCCAGGTTCAATCCCCAGTACAAAAAAAAAAAAAAATCTACCCAAGGGGAAAAAATCCACAAGTTTATATTATTAAGGAAAAATCGCAAAAGGGGGGATTTATTATTGCCTTAGGTTCCTAAAGTTTTCCAAGAAAATATCAGTGTTATTAATAAAATAACAAAATAAAGGGGTACAAATGACTCTGCCAACAAAAATATTCAATTAGTAATTCTAATAAAAACAGGCAAATATATTCTGTCAGTATATACAAATAAGTTTCATGAAACAAATTCAAATTCACAGTATAAAAAAGTTACAAATATACATATCTCAGGTAGCTATTTTATATACAAATCCAAAAGAATTAAATAAAATAAAAATTCTGGATGTGATAATTTTGTCATTTATTATTTTCATGGGATAGTCTAATAAACCTGGCTCTATGTAACCAAACTTATTCAGTATTTCAAATAAAAACTAATTACAAATGTATAGAGTAATTTAATATTTTATGTATTTGATCTGAAAACATAAGCAACAAAAATAAGAAATAAATTATTTTCTCTGTAGATAGTATCTAGATTATCTCATTTATGTGATGTGTTGGCAATAGTAATTTTTTATGTTTAGCTTATTAAAAAGGGAAATACATTATTTTTATAATTCTAACCTAATTTTCAAAATTCTCAATTGTTTAAGCCAATGTAATGGAGATTAGAGAACAATTCTGATAGGCATACTGATTTATTATAATCTTTATTTTCAAGAACATTTTTTAAATCTGTAATTCATAAATAATACATTGGAGCACTGCTGAGTGTATCATAAATACCGTTAATATGTAAAATCAAATGAGATGTTTCATAATGCTTAAAGTAAAGAAAATTATAATGTTAAATAAAATGTAAAAATTATATTTAAAGATATGGAACAATATAAAAATCACAAATTATTTTTGATCAACAACCAACCAATATGAATAATTTGTGCCTGTTATTTTGGAACCTCAAACACTGACATACACACTAGTATACACTCATACAAGCACGTGTTTTTCTATGAATTCTTAGATTACAAGTTTTCCTTTTATTTCTCTTCTTTCCTTCAACACACCTTCCGTTGCTTCCTTCTATCACCTTGCCTTCCTTCTATCATTTTATCTTTTCCTTACTGGAGAAGGTAGAATAATTCAAACAATTACATTGCTTAGTGGTGTACCTACTCTTGACTTTTAAGCCATTTAGCAATCATTAAATACTTATATTATCCTCCTTTCAGTTTTAGGTTTTGGAGTTATTAACCTGAAAAAGTGTTACATCATTTTTGAGGATTTCACAAATTTATTGATTAGCTGTAATACAATAAAGTCAGTGTGATATCAATACTATAAGGTGCATATATTGTATATAAACTTGAATCATACTGAGTTGATGTGAAATATTCATATCACTTTATGTGAAATATTTAAAATAGAATGAATCAATCCCAAAATAAAACCTTATCACAGATATATAGCTGATGTATGAGCTATGAACCTGGGATTGTTGTCTATTGACTCATGTTTGTATCAATGTAATTAATTACCCACCATATTTTTGCAGTAGTCGGTTTTAATTCTTTGATATTTTTCTAAATGAAACTCTCCTGTATATCTCCATAATCACACAACAGGACCAGATCTACATAAAAGGTATTTTTGAAGTGAGCACCTAAAGCTAAATAGAATGTTTTAGAGATGCTGTAATACTTGAACTAACCCTAGTAGTTTTTTGTGTTTTTATTGAAGTGAGTAGAAAAGATTTATCATGCTGACAAATAAATATACTCAAGCATAGCATGCTAAAGAGCCCAGATTACTACTCAAGAATTAAGAGACTGAAGCTCAATTAGACTGGTCAGACAAGCAAAAGACATACACAAAATTACTTAGATATATAGTAACAATGAATCATTGAGAGACTAAATATTTGCCAGTAATTCTGAAAATAAAACTTTGTAAGAATCCATTGTTTTAAAAGCACACATCAGTGAAATACTGTGCCAGAGCACTCCTTGAATTTTTCAATAACAAAGGTAAAACATATATTAAAAAAAATACAGAATAAAAATTATTTTATCCAAATTAATTATAAATATTTCTGGAGACTGTGAATTAATTTATGTTTCCCCCTCACAAATTCATAGCAGAGTAGTTTGTAAAAATAACCATTTAATAAATGCTCTTTGATTTAAATTATAAATTATTTGATTAAATAAATAAGTTGTAATTTGTTTAGTTCTTTATTCTAGTAGGAGTATTTTCTTTCCTACTTATTTTTACAGTATAAGTAAAAAATCAGTAATTGTAAAATAACCCAGTGTCTCAAATTTCAAAACTATAGAATTCTTGCTTTAACTATTTCAAACTCTCTTTTGAGGATAAAAAGAGATTTAATACAAGTGTAAACTTTCCTCTAAAAGCTTAAAATGTTTAATGTAATATAATTATTCTGGCTAGTAGTTGTACTCAATGAATATTTTAATACCTCAATGGAAATAAATCCTTTATGATTGCATTCATATTTTAACTCATTGCTGAATGATATCTACTAAATTCTGAAATATCTTAACCAAGAAGGCATTAATTTTATTATATTCTAAACATTTTAACCATGAAGGCCATATTTTCTACTTTTCCAGTTATGTTAAGATATATAACTGGGAGTTTCTGCTTACCACAATGGTGAACTACTTTGTGTCAAATCAATCATGATGCTAAAAACAACCGAAAAAAAAAACAAAAAGAAAAACCTGTTTGAAGTCATATAAAAGTTACCAAAGCAGTAAGCAGTGAAAACGTAATCACAGAGAGTCCAGAAAGCCAAAGAGGAGAGTTCATATTGACTATTACTTTTGCCTTCAAAGCATATACTGCTTTAAACACAGATGAATTGCTGTGCAAAGTTCATGAAGACTTAATTGGTTGATGTGAAGGTAAATTACAATTTAGCATATATTTGTAAAAACAAGCAAAAAGCTTGATTTTTCTTATCAAGAAACTCAGAGAAATCCATTTCAGCATCAGTTCAAGTACTGATTTGATTTTCTAAAAAAGTCTTCCCATAGCATATGGTTTGTTAGAAGCAAAAGAAACTCCCTTTGGAGGAAGATAGCATCATTAGATTACACCATCAATTTTTCATGTACAATGTCATCATTCATTTAAAAATGAGCCAAACTTTTGGAAGCTAGCAAATATATATATATCTCCATTGGAAATCCATCCTGAAGTTATTGCATATAAATATATATAATTATATTTTTAAAGTTCACTAAAATAGAAATGATATGAGAATTTTGTAAAGAACTTATAAATTAAAAAGTAAAATGAAAATACTAGAATTAAAAGATTACATTACTAAAAGGAAGATTTAATGTGTCATCACCTACTTCTGATGAAAATGGCATAACAAATACCAAGATACCTCTTCCTGAAATTTTCTCTGCTTGAAAGAACCCCAAACTGGAAAATATATATAAAATAATAGCTTTAAGTAAACTATCCTTCAGATTATGATGGAAAGTGATATCAACAATTGCAAAATTAGACCTGCACATGAAGCCAAATCAAGAAACAAAGAATTACAGATACAGTACTACTACCTGGCATTTACACAGGCTTGAAGAATAGTGTTAAGTTCCACCAAACCTTGAGTAGAAATCCATAATTCATGGATATTATGTAAATTTTCCAGAAAATATCTCACTTTTACAGTATCATTAGCCTTAAAATAAGCAAAGTTTTTGTACATCCCAAATTACATTAAAAGCAAGAGGTGAAAGTATTATAGCATTTTTTAAGCAACTGCATTCTAGAGCAAAAGTCAAGTTTTAGAAGAATAATGAAAATGTCATGCATCTAACAAGCTAAAATTCGTACTGTAGGGACAGGGACCCATAGGCAGGGAAAGATGAGGGATTCCCCCACCCCCAAAGGAGTTTTTAGATAGGTGGCAGAACAGGCTTAACCACTTGTGAAAAGCTGACAGCCTGCTGTCACTTTCTTTTTATGCTGTACCCTACAAAGCTTGGTTTGCTAAGATCAAGAGGAGAAAAAAATAATTGACCCTAAGGTGTAAAAGCCCCCAAGACCCTTCCCTAGTAATGAGCCATATCAAACAATTAGCCAGTCAAATAGGGGTGCCCGCAGTCCCAGAGACAGGGTGGGCCCTTGGACACTATAAAATCAAGCCCTTGACCCCCCCCCAACAGTGGCTTCATTTCGAGCACCCCTGCCTATCTCTCTGAGAGAAGGCAGCTGTACTCTTGCATGCTTGCTAAATAAAAGTAAACTTTGCTTCTACACTTTCAATCTCTATCTGATTCTTGCACAACCTTCTGTGTTGTCTGGAGAGTCAGGCCCAGGACTTCAGGGACTCTCCACCTGTCTCCGCCCACGACAATACTATGTATTATCCAATAAAAAATTACTAAGCATGAAACAAAGCAGGAAAATACAACTTATGAAAATAATATTAACTTAATTGAAACTGAGCCAGAACTGAAACAAGTGTTAAAATTAATATTAAGGACTGGAAACAATTACAATTATTTATGGAATATATTCAAAACTCTATAGTCACAGAAATAAAAATACAAAGAATTTGAGAAAAAAATTCAGGTATTATTTCTTAAAATAATTTTATGGTCACATTATTTTACTTCAGAAATAAATTTAAAAAAACAATGCCAAGGAACATAGTGACATTGCTGCAAACCATAAATGCAGGATAAAGAATTCCAAATGGATAAGAAAAACAAATTCTTAAATATAGAGAACAAAAAGACTGGCAACAGACTTTTCATTGGAAAATTACTGTTATGTTTTGTGTCTAAATGTCCTCTAAAAGGCTCATATAGTTAAAGGTGGGCCTTATTCAGAAGTAGCTTAATCTAGAGTGTGTGATGCTAGAATTAAGGGTTTATGATTACTAAATCAGTCCAGTGATTGGTTTGGTACTGTCCTAATCTTGGTATCCTTGGTAGAGTATAAAAGGGGCAGAAAGAAGCTGCTATGGTCCCTTGCTTACTTTGCTACTTTCTGCCCATCATAAACGGTTTCTCCTCTGTGATGTCTGTCTGCCCTGCACGCCTGCTTGGAACCAGCCAGTTATGGATTGAAACTTCTACAAATTGTGAGCAAAAAAAACTTTCCTCTTTTAACTTTGGGTGTTGGGTATTTAGTCTCAGCAGCAAGACAAGTAACTAAGACAATTGCTAAAAAGGAGACAACAGAGAAATATTTGTAAGTTATTAAAAAATGCACAAGGGAATATGGAATTCTATACTCAGTATAAAATATTCTTTAAAATTAGAAGCCTAGTAAAGACTTTTAGACTTATAACATGTAAACTTGTTTTTAGTAGACACACATTATGACAAATATGAAAGGATTGGTTTTTTTGAGGTAGGGTCTCCCTTTGTAGTTCAGGCTGGGCCTGAAGTCACTATGTAGCCCAGATTGGCTTTGAACTCCAGGTGATCCTTCCATCTCAGCCTCTGAGTGCTGGGATTACAGGTGTGCACCACCACACCCAGCTCTTGAAAGGGTATTTTTAAAACAGAAGAAAAGTGATAATAAATATAGTCAAAATGAAATAATGAAATAATAACTGCATGGGCATATATGCACACTTTTCTTACTATCTTAATATCTTTAAAAACAGTATTAAAAATAGTATGAATAAAATATAATTTCCATAGTATTAAATAGACAGTATTAGAAATGGGTATAGGAAGACTAAGAGGTTCTTATTTTATTTATAAAATGTTAAAGAAATGGGGCCAGGATTTTAGCTCAGCGGCACTGCACCTGCCTTGCAAGCACGAGGTCCTGAGTTCGATTGCCAGTTACCCCCCCCCCAAAAGAATTAAGGAATCAGTAAAATAGACTGTGGTAATTTAAGCATGTATATTAATAAATCCTAACTTAATCATTAAAATATTGAGAAAATATGGAACTGATAAGTTGAAAAAGCACAGGGATAGAGTTCAGAAAATAATTAATTCAAAAGAAAAATTGAGGTCCTGCTGCTCCCAGCCTAGAGGAAAGGGCTTTTGCGCTCCCTACTATTCCACCACTCCTGGCCCAGAGGAAGGGGCTTCCAGGCTACCATCCCTACCGCCACTCCCGGCTGCTGTCCCACCGCTCCCAGCTCAGAGGTGAGCCACATAGGCGAAAACAGCACCCTCCCTGCCCCCACAGTCGAAATGAGAAAACACATAAATGAGTCTCAAAGCGAGACTTCCAGATCACCTGCAGCAACCCCAAAGGGAAATGAGATGGAAAACTCTGATACTCAAACACCTGGACACATTCAACTGGCAACAAAATGAGATCTGGAAAAAATTAAATCAGAAATAATTTCTCAGATAACAGGAGAAGTTGTGTTCCTAGTGCAAGACATGATTAATAAATCTACAGAGGAGCTGAGGAACATGATGGGATCCCAAAATAGGAAACAAATGGAATCCATAAAACAGATGCAAAT
>NW_004624810.1:11386282-11421178 GCF_000247695.1 Heterocephalus glaber | reverse complement strand
ATATCTGTTCATTTTGGATGTCCATTTTTGAATTGGGTCTTTGAATTTGGGGGGTCTGATTTTTTTCAATTCTTTATATATTGTAGATAGTAGACCTTTGTCTGAGCTACAATTGCTAAATATTTCTTCCCACATTGTAGGTTTTCTCTTAGCTCTGTTGGTAGTTTCTCTTGCAGTGGAGAAGCTTTTTAATATGATGAGATCCCAGTTGTTGCTTGTTTTTGCTAGCTCCCATGCTACTGAAGATTTGTTCATAAAGTCTTTTCCTATGCCAATGTCATTGAGAGTTCTACCTAACTTATCTTCCAGCAAGTTTAGTGTTTCTGACTTAATATTTAGATCTTTAATCCACTTCAATCTTAGTTTAGTGTGCAGTGATAGGTATGGGTCTAGTTTTAATCTCTGACAGGTTGAAATCCAGTTTTTCCAACACCATTTATTAAATAGACTACCTTTCCTCCAATGAGGATGTTTGGCTCCTCTGTCAAAGATGAGGTGTCAGGGTATGTCTGGAGTTGTTTCTGCATCTTCTAATCTATTCCACTGATCTTCAGGTCTGTCCCTTTGCCAGTACCATGCTGTTTTTATCACAGTAGCTTTGTAGTATAGTTTCAAGTAGGGGATTGGGATACCCACAGCCATGTCTCTCTTGCCTAGAATTGGTTTTGTACTATCCTGGAGATCAGTTCTCCTGACCAATTCAAGCCCATATGGAAGGGCCCTTTTCAAATGGTACCTGCCATGCCTAATGCAATAATGTTGGCAGAAATAGAAAATTGGACTCATCTCTCTAGAACAAAGCCAGTCTCACTTGAACTGTCTGAAGAACAAGATCACCCGAAAGGAAAAAGCTATTCTTGTGAGCCTCTGGTGTTTTGAGATTTCTCCTCAAAAAGCAAGACTCCAGTGCTGCTAGAGACATGTAAACAAGATCTTGCTAAGGCCATGTCTCTATGTGACATTCTTCTCTAACATGCATTCTTCTCTACAGGAAGCATGAAAATCTGACCTGCTCCTTAAATTTGGGGTAATAGTGAAATTTCTTACTCCTGTCAAACAGGCTGTTTAGTGGTCACTAACTTTCCTCATTGTCTTTTGACAGGTTTTTCTTTCTTTAACCCACCAGTATTGCATAACATTCCAAGGTAGTCGGAGAGCACATAATCCCCAGTCAGTAATTCCTTCCAGCTTGAAGAAGATATAAAAGACAGAGATCTCCAGTTCTTCAGCAGCACATAAAGAACTATGAGACTTGTATCCACCAGAGGAAATCGAGGCAGGGAGGTACAGTGCAGCAAAGGTTCTTGAAGCAGTAAGCATGAGTAGATTTCAGGACACACATGCCAAATAATTCCCAAGGCCTCATATGTGAAGTTCTCATGGGTCCCCACAAGGTGTGGTCAGGATAAAAGGACACAGATGCTCTGAAGAGCTCACTGCCATGGCTTTCTTTATGATAGCCCATCCTATGTTTCCCAGAGTATACTTTTATTTTTATTTTTTTCTTCTATTGTTTTACTTGGCCCAAGTTTTGTTCTACAAAGCCAGTTTCTCTCTCACCCTTCATATTCACTTTTCAAATAAACTTTGTCACTATTTTGGTTCTCTTGTTTAATTCTTTGTTTGAGAGAAGAATCTGGAAACCAAGAGGCAAGCACCCCAAAACCTGGTAACATAATGACATAGAGGATTTGATTTAACTTGAACTAATGGACATTTACTGAGAACAGTAATCAAGAACAACAGAATGTATACTTATTTGCAGTGCATATAGAATATGTACCAACATAGACAAAATTATTTTCCATATTTTAAACAATGAATTAATATAGAAATCAGTGAGAAAAATGACTCTGGAAATCTTCACATACTTGAAGTCAAATAATATATTTCCAAATTTTCCATATGTTAAAGAAAAAAATCATCTGAGGGAAATGGACAAAAACTATCCAAATATAAACATAGATATGAGGACAATAATAATGGTGCAAGAGGGAAAATGTGTACATAAAAATATAAAGAACACAAATCAGCAATAACACATGTGGATATTTGAAACATAACAATTAAAATATAAATGAATTCCATATAAAAAGCAAATATTGATACATGCAATATGTAAATAAATAATTTGTTCTAATATTTTAACTCTGGATTAAATGATAAGACTACAAATATACTTCTGGGATATTTATAAAATAATAAAAGGATATGTAATGAATAAGGTAAAAATGTGAAATGGAATAATTCTTAAAATACCAATTGATGTAAAAGCATTATATAACATGATGGAAAAATTAGGAAATAATAAAATCATAAATTTAAATTCTAATACATAAAAAATACAATAAAGTGAGTGGTCTGATATTCCAAAAAAGTTAAAATTTTTAAACTATATGAGAACAAGCAAATCACAACTTTTCTTCAGAGACATACCTTATTCATAAGGAACAAAATATGATCAAGGAACAAAAAAATATAAAAATTGTTTAACATATGACCACTTACCAAAATAGAATCTTCTACATTTGATGAAGCTCTAAAGAACATTACATTAATAAAGGTAAAGAGATATATTTCATAGATATAATATGACCAGTCAGAAATATATAACAATTCTAATACAATGCATCCAATTACAATGGCTCAAAAGAAATGATGAAAAATTTTGACTGAAATGAAAGAACTAGACAAATTCACAATTGCACCATGAGCGATTTTAACATGTTTCTCTCAATGAATGGCAATTGCAAATAAATAAATAACAATAAATGTAAAGAACTGAGCAAGCATGATTAACAAATTGACATAATTGATATTTACAGGACATGACACCTACAAACTAAAAGGCAGTTTTTCTTTTCAAGCACTAAAGTGCTTGAGCACTAGAGTACACATACAACACTTACCAAAACAGATCACATATGGGTTTAAGAAGTAAATATTCATATATTTTAAATATTGAAATCATAGAGATTTCATATAATCTTTGATTATAATATAATTAAACTGGAAATTTTTAAAAAACGTAATTTGAAAATTTCCAATATTTGAATGATGAACAAGTAAAATGTTTTTCTTCTTTGAATATCACCATGAATTTATGGACTTTTATATTTTTTATTTCAATCAAGTAGTCATTTTAATGATGCTGATTTTGTCTTTTTATATGGCATTGCGAGGCTCTTCAAGTTGAGCTCTGAGTTTTGTTTTGTTTATGTGATCAGATTAGTCTAAAAAGAGTCCTTGATACCTGGGAACCAATGTTATAGACTCACTCAGTACATTTATCCCATTCCTTATACCTGAAATGAGCCATTTCTTCAAGGAACTCTGCCTTCTTTACTGATAAATTGCACTTAGAAAACATTATTGAGGGCCAGGGATTTAGCTCAGTGGTTCTGCCTCCTGCCTCCGCAAGCAGAAGGACCCAAGTTCAATCCCCGGTACCAGAAAAAAAAAAAAAAAATTACTGAATGTTCATTGTCAAGAAGCTGCCATTGATCCTTGCTGTAGTACAAATATTATTTTAAGAAGAAATCTAAATCATAAATTCATACTGATAATAAAAATTGTTTTCCAATTATTATTCTTGTTGAGGAGAATGTAAAATGATAATTAGGAAGACAAATTGGGGGCTTCTTAGAAATTATACATAATCTTAGAATAAAATCCAGCAATTGCACACCTTGTTATTCACCCAGTGGAATTAAAAATGTATGCCTACTCAAAGACCTCCATACAGGGGTTATTCACATTTGCCACAACATGAAAGGAATGGAAGATATCCTTAAGTAGGTGAATGGATAACAAATTGTAGAATATCAATACGTGAGCTATCAAGCAATGAAAATATATGAAAAATGTGTATTACTAATTTTTCTTACGAAAGCCAAAAGCCTACCTACCTCCTAATTCCAGTTACATGATATTCTGGAAAAGACAAAAACCAAGGAGTCCTCAGAAAGATCAGGAGTATGTATACAACCGAGGGTCTCTGTTGTCTACTCTCCACTTAGGCCTCTTGTGCTCATGTTGACAGAGCAATCCTGGAATATGCTTACCCAAATCAGGATGAAACATCAGGTCAATATGGCCTAACCATTGGCTATCCATTACATGCCACTTCCAAAAAAAAGATTTTGTCTTAAAAATAATGAGTCCATTTGTTCATGGTAAAGAAACTGCTGGTCATCTTGGTTAACGTCTCTCTGGTAGAACTTCAACATTGCCCAAATTGAGAAAAGGTGAGGGGGCTGAACTCAGTTCAACTCCCAAAGGCCAAAATTTCCATTCCTGTTACTTAGAGTTTACTGATATTTCAATATAGATACATTCAATTTCTCCTATTCCTTTGGTTAATTTCCAGTCTTCAAAATGTTGTTTTTGTCATCCCATTACTTTTGGGAAGTAAGCCATTTACCCATAGCCATGAGTCTCATGTAATCTCCTTTATGATAATAATACAATATGATCAGGAGCTCATGGACATAAGAGTAGGAAAAGATAAATGTTTATTTTTTCAATATGCTCAAAATTATTAAAATAAAAATAATTGAATACCTGCCACATCTTGGGTTTTTATATAAAATCTACCTATTTTAAATAACTTCCTATTATTATATTTTTATAAATTTCAAACCAGAATTGCTGTATATACAAAGGGATTCATTATCCTTCTTTTAGCTTTTCCTTAGTTTCTAAAAAAATCATTTTATTTATTTACAAAACTTTACTGCATTTTTATGAATTGTTAGAAGTTATTCTCTGAAATGATGAAATGATAGTGACTAAGATGTAGGTTTATATTCAGGAAAATCACTGTCTGAGGGAGTAATTAAACACATCGAAATCTATGAAGTATTAGCAGATAGCAGAGAAGATAGTGTTACCTGTCCTGCATAGTATATTCAGGAGAAAATTTATATTTCACATATGGTGTTCTGCTGATGCTGTTACTCGGTGCCCAGCACACTTTCAACCAAGTACAGTCTTACTGTGTGTGTGCAGACATTAGCATGACAATCAATAGAGTTTTAGAAAGCTACATCGGAAAATTTTTGGGAATCTAATCCATTTTCTCAAATTCTTTGTCCTTTCCTACAGATTTTCATTATATTTCCTCTATTCAATTGAATCTATTCACTTATATTATTTTCTGAATTTATAATTTAGGACTAAAAGAAAATGAAAGCACATCTCTATATGACAAAGACACTTTTTACTTTCTATGACTAAGAATATCCAGAAAACATAGAATACTTTCAATGTACCAAGTAAACAATGTTATTTCATTGTCATTTCCAAGAAAATAAATGTCAAAATACAGTATTATAGTGATACATTGCAATTTCCTATAAATTTACCAATGCAAGCAGCTCTATAGAGTAGATTTATGATGAGATGAAATGAAAAAAAGGAGGACTAGGCAACAGACAACTGATATAAAAATGTCAAACACAAGGTGAAAATAATCATTTGATTGAAAATAGGAGTTTATGAAATTCGCACATTTTCCTGTAATATACAAGGATGAACAACTATACCAATAAAGATATTTTATTTAATTTATTTGAAAAGATACTGTTGCGTTCAATGAAGTGAGGAAAACATATAGATACTTAGTTGCCATGTAAATCAGGATAGATCAATTTATGCAAATTCCAAATTATCAATAGCTTGAAGCAACAAAAAGTTACTTTTTGCCTTTGCTACAGATACAATTCAGCATATCTCTCATAATCATTGAAGTTAAACAAAGTTCTGATTTAATATTTGCTTACACATCAGGAAGGCATAGGAGGAGTACACTACAGCATTATTAAAACTTTTGAAAGTGACATGCATATTTTCCCTTAGATTTGATTGACCAAAAATGTCACATAGCAATACCTAACTGCAAAAGCAGGTTTGTTCAGCATTATCAGATGTCTGGAAGAACAACAAGAAAATGTGTGAGCAGCCCTAATTTCTTTCTCATGCCTTCACATAACCTACGATTTAATAAAGGGAATTATCATCTGCTCAAATGTCAACACAAGAAGTATGCTAAGGGCCTGAGAACATGTTGACAATAATATAATATTAAGAATGTAAAAATTTGCCAATAACAAAGTGTTATTTATATAAAGCAACATACTAAGTGCTCTACTTTAATGAATTTAATTATCAAAGCAACTCAAAAAAGGTAATATCACTATTGCCATATTTTACATATATGGACAATGAGGCACAAAGAAGTTAAGTGATACAGTCACAATTTCTTAATTATATATATATGTGTGGTGGATTAACTAACGGTCAACTTGTAAAATCCAGCTGAACTGAATCAGCATGGTTTGGGCATGGAAGACCCACCTGAGGATTGTTGCCAATGGCATAAGAAGAGAACTAAAGAGGATGATTACATGCTGTTGATTTTCTAGGAGAAGCTTACTGTGGTTGGTTTTTGTGGTAGGAACTTGGCTGTTCTTGTCAGAGGAGGAGCTCGGGGCCTTGCTGTCACTGGGAATGGCTGTTGTTCTCATCAGAGGAGCTCTGGTCTTCACCATGAGCATCAGATCCTGGCTCCAATGTAGATCCTTCAACCTGGTGGCACAAATCCTTCATCCTACCATTGCACTCTCTAGCTTTCACCCCTGGCCTTTAGGCCTTCCAAGTGCAGATCCTTGATACAGACAAGCATGAAACATTGCCATGTGCTCTATGCCTCTGGCGGGACTCATGGAGGACATTGATGGTCTCTAGGCCATCAGCTGGACTTGTGTGGGACACTGATGTGGGATCCAGGCCCTGGACTGCATTCTTCGGGTCTCTAGCATGTGGCTAGATCTCTTACACTCCTTTGTGTTTGACCTTCTGGGTGACTATTATAAGATAATCCTATAAATTATGTGTCCTGTAATAAACCTATTCCCTGGCAAACCCTGACTACAACAATGTGATTTATAATATAGATTAATGTTATATATTTATATTTACAAAATATATACTGTATTTATATAATGTATAGTATATTTATATTATATATAAAATTATGTATTGACTATGTAATACAATCCATACTACTATAATCTATATTGCATTCTTGTATAATTTATAATATGATATATAAAATTATATATGCATATATATCATACATAATTGATTGAACTAAGGTTTCATCTTAAGAATAATGTTTCCTGACCCGGTGTCCTTTAATACCATGGGGTATAACAGACTATTTCATTAGTACTTTCATATTCAATCTTGTTTTTAATTTACAAGACAGTTTTTTATGGTTTAAAAATGAGCTCTCTGTAAAACTGACCTTAGTGGAGCATTTTGGCAAAAGTAGGGTGAATAGCCAGATGCCTACCCAATTGCAGAAGCAAAAATTATCTTCTAGCTAGAGGACTAGAAGACTTGCATTAACATCAAAAATGTTTTCATGTTCTACAAATATAAGTACTTAATATATGTTTTTACATTCTTAAATCTTAGCTAAATTATGCAATTATCATAGTTGTTATTCCAAATTTAAAAAGCAGAAAAATAGAATATCCAGGGGCAGAAAATCAGGAATATATTAGCAAGCTAAAATTGAAGATGCTGAGCTTATGATTTTTTAAAGCTCAATTGTTAAAACACTGTCCTCAACTACATGCTCACAAAAAAATCCTGGATTAAGAAAGTTATAATGACAGAATATAGAAAACAGTCTACAAAAATGATGAAAACAATATTTACCAACTAATTATTAACCAGCTGGGCAATGTTGTCTGGTTTTATAAAGAAGAAACAAAACACAGCTGTCCAGCATCACCTATAGAGAAAGCTTGATCCCTTGTGTGCTTCTTGAAATCCAAGCCCAATCAAAAGTGCCTAACCTTATATTTTATTTGTTTGCTTTTTGGTACCAGGGATCCAACTCAGGATCTTGCACTTGGTGGCAGGCGACGGTACCACTGAGCTAAATCTCTGGCCCACATCACCTTCTATTCTTAAAGGCACCCCTTCTACTCCCCTCATTAGCACAGACCTGAGAAAATATTAAAATATCTCATATTCATATATATGCATACATATGTGTGTTTGTGTATTTAAAAAGTGTCTATATTTAGCATTTTCACCACTTTCTATAAAATTGCTTAGATACAAAAGGAAATGTAAACCCAATATTTATAATATTGGAAACTGTCAGAATAGAACTTTTAATTTTAGTAGTAACCAGTAGATATTGTTTTAAGAAAACAAACACTTGAATATAAGCCACCTTAGTTACAAGTCACCAATAAGGTCAATATTTAGCATTATAACTTATCCTTTAAATAACTAGTTAGTAATATGAAATATGAAAGACCATCTAAACAAATAAATACAAACACTAAGCAAATGTGCATAATAGAAACAGATTTTATACACAACACACACACACACACACACACACTCACAGATGCCAACATTCATTTACCCTTTAATTTCACGTTTTATTGTTCTCATTTAATTATCCTCATCAAGATATTAATGCTTTTCAGCCTGGCTATATAAGACCCTTTTTAACCTTCAGAATTGCAACTAGACAACCATATGCTTAAAAACATAAAATATTTCATTTATTAGATTTTCAGCTCTGGTGTATACATAATTAATTGGTAAGGAGAAATTTGAGAAAATATTTTGAAGTATTTTTGCAATTATGTATAGGGCAAAGTTGATAATGTTTCAAAGGCAAATCTTTCATAAATTAAATCATAAAAGGCAATTTTACAGGCAGAAAGACATTATTATAGCATAATATATATTTTTTTAAACTGCCTTTATAGCTTCTGAAATATTCTAGTATGAAAATATACTTCCAGTTTATCTCCATAATCATTTAGATTTTATATAACAATCTGCCCTACTGGACACAAAGGTCAAAGGTGCTTCTAATTTTTAAAAAAAGTAAAAGTGATTAAAAAGATTTACTACAATATTTTTATTATTATTTAGGTTTTTTCCATCAGACATACAAATAAGTAAATGTGCAATCCTCCACCCTCTGCCAAGAAAAGTCTCACTTTTGATATTGTTTTTTGAGCTTCATCTTTACTTTGTCACAAATGGGGCTTATCTCTTGGAATTTTTCTATGTAAAGCTTCTATCTCAACCTCTAAAACATCTAAATTCCCTATTCTGCTTTATAAAGAAGTATGATCTTCCATGAAAATTTAGGCTCCAAATTTTAAGCTCATTTCCTCTTGATGTGGGACAGAGAATTTCCTCAATATGATAGATCATTTGTTTAAACAGATTAATTTCTAATAACTGTTTCCTTATTGCTGTGGCTATAAAATTTGACAGTTTATTTTTTAAATCCCAGAAAGATTTCCATATTTTTATTCCTGCAGTGTTATGGAGAGTTTCCATGAAGCATTATAGCCAATAGTATTATGGTCATTGACCAAGTATTGTATAAGTCTCCATCTCTGTCATTTGGGGCTCACCTGCCAAATTAGAACTACTCATGCTTTAAAAATGACTTTCCTGTTATCCAAATGTGCACAGCTGTTACAGTGATAAATGCCATCCATCCTCAATAACTGTGTCTCTAAATCTCCAAGAAGTAACATTGAACAAAGAATAAAAAGGGTAAAATCACATCAAGATTCACCATACTACTAAGATTACTGAAGAGTTTACAATGGCACGAGAAAATTCAAAATATTATCTTAACAGAATTTTTTCTTCAATTGTGTTATTGTATTTCATTTCTGGAATTTTAATCCTGAATTACAAGTGCTTTCTGAAGCAAAGCAATTGAATTTGGCTTTGAGAACTACCATTATTCCCTATTAAGCAAAATAGATACTTTGAAAAATGTTCAATTGCCTTTTGATTTATTATCTAAACTTGGAATTTTAAAAATACAGGATCCATTCTTTTTAAAAAAATCTGATTGTTCTCCCAGTCTCATTGTCCTATGTGTTTTCTGCTCTCTCAGAGGGAGATGATCTAGATTAATGAGTTTGAACTCCACAGATTAATGCTTTATAATAGTAATCATTTTTTCAAGTGATATTAGTTCATTCTATTTCAATTTTTTGAAATCACTTGTGACCCATACTAACCTACAGGTATGGTGAAAATAAGATTAAGCTACAACAGCAATGATATAAATTCTTACACAATCTTCAGAAACATATGAGTATCAGTTTCTTTAGGATTAGAAGAAAGACAAGTGACTGATTCTAAGACAGAAAAACAATTTCTTCTATCAAGGTTCTTTCAAAACTTTTTTTCCCTAAAGCTTGCCCTTTAAATAATATGCCTATGAGATAAACCAAGGCAGCAAGATACACTCCACAGAAAATCACACTGTTTGTTGAAGTTTGATTTTAGAGATTAAGACTGTGTTTCAACACAGCATTGAGGCAACATTGGTAATGCAAATTAGTCTAAGGGAATGGTGCTATAATGACTGTCTCAGTGTTTCCTCCAATGAGGATTTGTTAAACTTGAACATGTCCTCTAGAAATGTAGGCAAAATGTTGTAAAAAAAATAAATTCAATATTTTAGATATATGATGCTATTACTTCATATTAATATTACATACTATCATAATTATATTAAATAATTTTCATAAAAATATAGTATATGTAATTTTAGAAAAAACCCCTGAAAACTAAGTTTTCATTACATGTCTTCAAATGATTTAAGTATTATAATCCCGTTCTTCTAGGATAGTGGTCTCATTTGAAGTAGCATGTGGTATTCTCCAAAATAATATTAATCATTTACATACAGTGTGTTTTGAATGAAAAATAATAACTTTTCAAATTATAGGATTAATAACACATAAAATTCATTGTACATTTACTGTGTTAAAAGGATATTCCAAATGCCTTATATACATTACTTTTTTATCCTCACAGTAGTGAGGAATAGACACATTTCTCAAAATACAAGATACTATCGAAATTTGATAGAGAAATTTGTATACTTTTAAATACAATGTTGCACGATATAATTTTAATTGTTGTAAAAAGGAAAATAATTTCCTAGCCTCTTTATGTATATATATTAGAAAGTTTAAATAATGTACTCACAGTCACAGTGGTAATAATGATGTAGCAAACATTTGAATAGAGGCCATCTAAACAGAGAGCTCCGCTTTTAAACACAATTATAACCTGATCATGTGAGCATTGGTTACAATAAAAAGACTCTGAACAGCTATTTTGCCAGTATTCCCAAGAGAAGAGCAGAAAAAGAAACCCTTTTAGAGGCTTTTAAAATATAGCTCTGGGTTTCTATTAAACATTCACTGTTTTCTCAGAATATAAATATTATTCAGATCACTTCATAAACAAGTATTTATAATTTGCTTTATGCTATAGATTTCTAGGAATAGACAACTAGAAGAAAAATGCAAAGTGTAAGAAAAAAAGTTAAAAGATTGTGATTTAATCTTTAAGTAATGGTTAAATAGCAATAAAACTGTCAAGAAAAATTGTAGGCTAAATTCCGCCTTAAATGATGCACAAAATCTAATACCCACTATCTGAAGCTAGTTAATTAAATATGTTTTATCAGAAAAGATTAATATAAGAGACAGATCTATATGACTATACAACAGGTGAAAAAATATAGAGTAGCTAATATTTTTATTGGTAGGAAAATTTGTGTATGGTAATATGCAACCCACAGTAAGAATTCAATATGCCATCTGTGGCCCACTAATTATGTTGAACTGGTTAAAAACTATACACATGGCTAAGATATCTTTAAAAGCATATTTTCTATTTTAAAATGGTGCTAAGTGCTAACAGTGTCCCTTGGCTTAGTTTTCAACAGTCAAACTCCATGCATAATTTATTCTTTGAATAGATTTAAGTGAAAAATAAATGTTGGAGAATAATTTGTAGCCTTCATCTTTACATTCAAGACAGTGAAAAAATAAACCTACAGTGGCTTTGGTTCCCAGCTGCCTCATACAAATATCTGATCTGTTCAAATAAATTCATAAATGTAAATTAATTGGAAGGCGGAGTGACAAATAATTCTTGTTAAAGCTTAAACACAAAAGCATGACATTTTTTTTAAAAAATGAACGACATTTAAAATAAATTGTATTACTCTTGTGAACTTAACCTAGGAAAAGATAGATGTTTTCTCAACTACCAAAATATATTATGGAAAAAATAAGGTCATCATAATGAAAGAATTAAATCAAGTTCTAAAATATCATTATTTTGAATAATAATAATACAATAGAAAACAAGAGTATGCTGTAATGTGATAAATACTAATACTATGTAATACAACTGTAATGTATTAAATGCTCATTGAGTATCTTTGTTTGCACACTAACATGGTAGGGTCTAGAAACACAGGAATGAATCTTGAAAGGTTCCCGTTCCTGAAGTAGTTTACAATATGATGAAGAAAATAGGCATACATTTCCTTTTTTAAAAAAGAATATAATAGCACTTTTATAAGTCATAATAGTAGGAAATATTAACTGTTGATTGATTCAGGGATGTCTTTTGAACTTCACCTTAAAGTTTGGAAAGATGCCAAAAGATAGCAGGAAAGAAGGAAGGGGTAGGACAGGAAAAATGTAAAGACTTGCAGGTATGTAGAATATACTTAACTTTAGGTAGCCCCCTTAGTCATGTTTGTGAGGAGTGTTGAGTGGTACTGTTGAAAAAATAATTTAGGATAGTGTGAATATAAACATAAATACATAGTATTGTTTACAAATATAATCATATGAGTGTTTTTATTGCATCATTATTTTAGAGAACTCTCAAAGCAGCCTGGAAAATGGCTTGTATTAGAGGAAAAATTTAGTTTGAAAGGTCATTGAGGAGACTGCAGCTCTTATTTAGGAGTTAACTGTAGATTATTTTAAGTATGAAACAATTAGTGAAAAAGTAAAGAAGAATGAAGACAAATAAGAATTTATTCAAGAATTCAAAGATAATACCAGGTATGTGCATATGTAGGCAGGTAAATTATAATTAAAAATAGGGTCTTAGGTTAGGTAACAGTCACTTTCAGGTAGATAGATTAAATGTACTTTCCCCACTCCTTCAACTAGGTAACCCCAGATATTATATGTAGAATAACAATAACAATAGAATAACAATAAGGAGTTATTTAAAAAGCTGATACAAACTTTTGAATGCAAATTTGTGCATGAACCCTCTTATTGTGCATGAACCCTCTTATTGTGCATATAGTCAATGCAATAAAGGGAAGATGGTAATTAATGTCATAGAGATCTAAGGAGAAGAGAAACGTTGTTTATTTGGGGATGGCATAACTGTCTTCATAGAAAATCCTATGGTATCTATAAAACCAAAATCTCTTGGAACCAATGAATGATTCTACAAGACTAATAAAACACAAGAAACATAGAAATATCTGTTTCTCTAGGATCAATTAACATGTGGACAAATAAATTATAATACTGTAAGAGATATTATTTATAATATCTCTTAAAATATTTGGGTATAAATGAAACATTTAAAAGACTTAAATACCAAAAACTGAAAATTTTATGGAAAAATATCTAAATAAGTAGGAGATGTACAAAGTTTATGTATTGAAAGACTCAACATAGCAAAGTTGTCAGTTGCTCTTAGATTTATATATAGGTTTAATGTAATTCTCATTAAATTTTTAGCAACAGGTCCAGGGATTTAGCTCGGTGGTTTCGCCGCCTGCTGTGCAAGCTCAAGGACCCGAGTTCGATCCCCGGTACCAAAAAAAAAAAAAAAAAAATTTTAGCAACAGTGGTAGATATAGACAATACTATCCAAAAGATTATATGGAAAGCAAAGAAACTGGAATAGCTAACATATTTTTAAAAAATAAAATGTAAAGACTTAATCTATTTTATTTTAAGTCAATATGTACCAATAGCCATCAAAACTATGTAATATTTCTGGAGAGTTATACACACAGATCCATTGAACAAAAGAGAATGCAGAAATCACCACATACAAAGTGACAAAGTGATTTTTGGCCAACATACAAAAACTAGACAATGGTGGAAACCCAGCTTTTTCAGAAACAATAGGACATGGTAGACAGAAGTAATGATATAACCTAATTCCACCACTTAGGAAGAAATTGATTAAAACTGGTCTTGGACATAATTATCTAGTATAATAAAGTTTTTATGAACATATCTAGATGAAAGTCTTTACCATCTAAGGCTAGGCAAAATGTTCTTGAACTTGACACCAAATTCATAATCCCTAAAGGAAAAGTAAATGGAATTTTTAATCAAAATTAAAATATTTGATCTGTGTTAGTCCTCAATAAGTGAATAAAAGACAAGAAAAGTTGTGTGAAAAATATTCAAATTTTATACCTAAACAATTATTATATAGAAAGCATAAAGAATTCTCAAAACAGTGCACATAAAACAATGAATCCAATTAAAATGTCCACAAAATACTGAAGAGATATTTCTCTGAAGAAGATAAACAAGTGGCAAGTGATAACATCGGAAGATATTTAATATTAGCCTTTATGAAAACACAAATTAAAGCCATAATGTTATGCAACTATGTAACTGTGAGAATGGCAAAAGCAAAATCCAACCAGTGACACCTCAAATGCTGGCAATGATAGAAAGAAAATTGATCACTTTCACACTGCTGCTAGAAATAAAAATGTTATAACAAATATAGAAATCAGTTTGACAATTTAACATGCAACTACTACATGCCCAAGTAATCTACACTCTTGTTAACTTATGCTATGAAAGGAATACTTATGTTCATGCAAAATTCGTGCATGAACATTCTATGTCAGTGTTATTTATCATAGCCCCAGATGATTCAGCTGCCCTTCAATAAGTGAATGATTAAAGTATGAGCTACTATTCACCATATCATAGAATATTACTCAGCAGTTAAACAGCAACATATTGTTGATCTGAAGGAATATTTAGGCAGTTATTCTGTGTGTAAAAAGTGCAACCAGAAAAGGTGGCTATAATAAATAATAACTGCCATTTTAATAAATAAATAGATACCGTAGGATTTTCCATGGAGACAATTATGGCATCCCCAGGTAAGCATTATTTGTCTTCTCCTTAGTTCTCTATGAATTAATTACCATCTCCTCTTTATTGCATCTACTAAAACTTACAGATCTATGTTCAGAAACAGCATTCATTTAAAATTATTGAATAAATATTAAATTTAATAACTTTATATTGAGATGTCATGAGATTCTTTTTGCAGTTTTCATTTTTTGGAAGTATATTTCAAAGTGAATTAGTGTGCAGAGCACTTAGTTTTGAGTGGCCTTGGAATCACAGCTATGAAAGAGAGGAGAAGAAAATATGAGTGGATGGAAAGTTGAGCTGCGAAGCATAATGGGCTAGAGGATTAGTTTACATGGAAGGCACTGGAGCTAAAAAGCCCATTAAGTGTTTTCTCATGGTGGGTAAAAATGGGTAGGCCTACATCCCACTGCTTCAGTTCTTCACTGGACCATACTCTGTCTGCAGGAGGGCATGCACATGGGCCAGGAGAGGTCGAATTCTACAAACTGATGACTTTACACAGGCTGGAAAAAGCAGTACTGTACTTCCTTCAAACGGAATCTTTGTTCCCCATCTCCAGTTCCAGCCCTGAATATTGGTACAAATCTCAAATTGAAGACTGCGAGTCATGATGGAATTTACCTTTAATTTCAATGCTATGCTCGCTCCATCATTCTCATGTTGTCTAAGATTACCAAGGAAGAAAATATAGACCTTGCAGGAGGGGAAAATTCAGCACATAAATTTGAAAATAATGCATATGTAAACAAAAGAAAGGAAAGAGTAGGTCATGGTAATTAATACAGATAGCGTTTCCAAAGGTGGGATGTAGAAACCAGTGTGGCAGAGAAGTTAAGCCATTCCTTTGCAAAAGTATTTAATAAGAATAATCTTAAAATATTTAATTTTGGGGGCCGGGATTTAGCTCAGTGGTTCCGGTGCCTGCCACGCAAGCGCAAGGTCCTGAGTTTGATCCTCGGTACCAAAAAAAATATATTTAATTTTAAATATTAATTTTATTTAATAAGAATAATTAAAAATTCCTCCTGTTCCTCAAAAAGGCCAACTATACATGTACAACTATTTTTAATAGGCCCTGTGACATGCGTAATCCTTCTAGTCATCATAAATAGGAGGGTTAATCTCCATTTTTAAGAGATTATTGTAACTCTTAGGGAAATTAAATACATCTTACAGATCAGACCACTAACAACAAGTAGAACAATGAGATTTGAACTATTTCTGTTTAATTCAAAATTTATGATCCTCTAGCTCCATAACATAAATTATCCTTATTTAAGATGACAACAAATAGCGTCCTGTACTAACATACTTACTGACTGAAAGGAATCATATTCTGCTTTATTCTTTAAGAAGTCAAGAACTGTTTCATTTACTTACACAGAACAGCAGAGTGTGGAAAACCATGGAGGGATTTTAACAGTACCATGCACAGCATAATAAACAGGTCTGTACTTGGTTCATTAGCGCTATCATCTTCAGTATTATCAATGAAGATGGAAAGTTCATATTATTCTCACATTACAGATGAGACAAAGCAACCAATGGGGATAAACTGGTTAGATAAACAAGTTAAGTCAGGCCTAGAAAAGAGGAAATTAAAGGGACAAATATGGAAAAAGACTACCTTTTATTTTTCTGTTATTTAAATTGGGTATTAATTTCTGGAAGTTTTAAGTTGCAATTATAAGTTTATTTTAAGTGAATCAATATTAAATTTCTGAAATTCTGTATAATGATTAGATATTTTTTCAAACCTTGAGAGTATACTTTACAATGAATAGAACCTGATTGATTAAATTTATATAGGTATTATGTTTTATAATTATAATATATAAAAACTATTGTTAAAAATGGATGAATAGCATTTTTCAGTTGTTTTACTTCAAATAAATCATTGTTGTTTCTTACCCAATCCTTGGATTTATTTATCTCTTAAGTTAGGCTATCGATATTCCAAGATCCCTGTGCCACTCCAGTATTAACCGGTTGGTAACCTGTCAAGGATTTGAGACAGATTTGAAGAGGCACCCTTCCTTTCCTTGTACCTTAGCCTGAGTCAGCAAAGTATTTTCTTTGCCCCACACCTGACCTCGAATTTTACTCTTCAGAGCTTATCTCTCAGGCTAGTGAACACGGGAAACACCCTCCCCTTAGGTTTCCTTTTTCTTGGAAACTTCAGCAAAACTTTTTGAAAATATATTTCTTATTACCAATAGTTAATCAAATGAGAGCCATAATAAAACCAGATGAGTGAGTGAAATAACAAAAACAAAACAAAAAATACTGGGGAATATTTGTATACAACTTTATTAGAAGTTTAACTAGAGTCATGTGTCACTTAAGGTGGATACATTCTTAGAAATGTATCATTAGACCATTTTGTTGTGCCAACGTCCACAAACATACTTACATAGACTGTACTTACACAAACCTAGAAGATACAGCCTCCTACTCAGCCATGCTATATGGTATAGCCTAGTGATGCTGGGCTATCATCCTGCATACCACGCTATTGTGCTGAATACTGTGAGCAGCTGTAATACAATGTTGAGTATTTGCAACTAAACATATATAAATATCAAAAAGTATGGTAAAACTATGGTAAAAGTTTAAAAACATGAACAACTGAAGAGGACATTTAGTGTGACTAGAGTTTGAGATACAGAGGCACAGTTGCTCTGGGAGAGTCATAGAGTGACTGCTGAGTAACTGTGAAGACCTATTTACTGTATACTGCTCTAGAATTTATAAACATGGCACACTTAGGCTCCTCTAAATTTATACATTTTTCTTTAATAATGAATGAAATTTCCCTTACTGAAAGTCTTCTTTTTAACATTCTATATATTTTAAAAACCAGTTTAAGTCTTTGGTAATGACGCAGTTAAAAGAAGCACAGTGCAGTTGGTCCCAAAAATATATCTTTATATCCTTATTGTATAAACTTTATTCTACTTTCAATTTTATTTTTTACCTTTTAATGTTTTTTTGTTGAAAACTAAAACCCAAACATACCCCTAGCCTAGGCTTATCTAGTACAATATCAAGATTTTTAATATTACTGTCTTCCAACCCCATTCCTCGTCCCAGAGTAGATATCTTCAGAGGCATTAACACTCATGGAGCTGCATTTCTTACAATAACAGGGTCTTCTGGAGTCTCTCTTGTACCATCTATCCTGGGTTCTTCCTGAACTGGTGCCATCTTTTCAGAAATATATCTAAGAGCATTTGCTTGGCTTGTTTCTTTTTTCATCACGGACACGCTTTTAAGCAGATAGTGCACCATGGACATTCTTTTCTATTATTAGAAACCTTTTGGTGTTTGGGGTCCATGTCTTCACATTTAACAAAGTTTGTGGAAGTATGCAAAAGCTGCTCCTAAACATATTACTGATAATTTCCTTGAGAATACTTTTTCTGTTACAGCTTTCTTTTCTCTTGCCTCATTATTAGCTGTAGTCTCCTGTCCCCATTTTAACAATTATTGTACTCATTACTCAATTCACTTTGATATTGGGATGAAGAACATCAGAGAAAGGAAAATGTGTGGGAGCATTATCAACAATAAGAGAAATCTTGAAATATTTCTTGAAATGTTATTCTCCAAAGAGTATTTTCTCATTTTGCTGGCATTGTAATTCCGGAGGATATCTTAGAAGAGGAGGTGGGCCACCCATGATTTTTGCTCCTCTAGTACATGGGCAGGGTGTACTTATGTAGGTTTGAAGACCTAGGGGTTGTCACTGTGCCAGATCTTAAAAGGTTGTAATTTGTATCCTGAAAAATACTAGCATCCTGATAGTAAAATCCTGAACCCTAATAGTTCCTTGGCCTCCTCATGGATGAAAGTCCTTTCAGGTATCTGTTTCCAGCATAAGGAGGTTTTGTTCATTTTGAATATTTGTTCTGGCAAGTAAGTTTTTTCCATAAACAGCTTATATAGAATTGTCAAAAATTTTTAGATGCCTTCACATGAACAGTTGGAAATTGAACACCCAATTATTTATACTATGTGATGAATAATGATGCTCAAATCATTTATATCATAGAATGTTAGCAGTAACTTCTGTATCATAATTGGTCCAGCTCTTTCTTTGAGCATCATATGTAAATTCTTTCCTTTGGTCACAATTGTCATAGGGCTAAATGTAGTATTCTCCTCTGTTCTTCAATCAAGGTCTTAGGTTTTCTCATATTTGATATAAGCTCCCCACTAATTTTGTTAACCTTGTTGCTTTCAGTGAAACACTCATTAACTGCTTCTGACACTTTTTACTTACTCTTTAAGACCATAGCTAAGGTGGAGTGAGGCATGTCTGAATGGTGAGCATAACCATCACTAATTTTCTACCTTCATACTCTTTAATCATTTTTCATTTCATTATCAGGTCAGTCAATCAATATGGCTTCCTCCTGGCAACATTAGTGGTGTATTTTGGAAGCTTAGGGTCTGGAATGCACAAAACAATAGCAGATTAAATCAAGTGCAAGGAAAACTGATGCAGTCATGAGATTCAATAATTAAGGCTGCTACTAGTGTAACACAGTATACTGTTTTGCAGTAAATATGTTCAATAATTAGAAAGAGTAAAGTCTAAAATAACAATAAAAAGTGTATACATTGATGAGTAAGATAGTCATTTATTATCATTATCCCATATTATGAATTGTGAATAAATGTGTCATGATTTTATATAGTAAACAATTCATAAGGTGTATTTATACTAACAGTAACACAAACATGGAAGTAATGCATTGTACTACAATTTTATGATGCCTATAAGGTCATAGGGGTGAAGATATCAATAGGCATTAGGACTTCTTCAGCTCCATTTTAATTTCATGGGACCACCATGGTATATGCAGTCATTGATCATTGATCAAAACACTTATGTGTAGCCTATAACTGCACACATTTGCATTTTACTTTCAAAGGGATGCATAATAATGTTAAAAAGTAACACTAAAGTCAAATAAGGTGGAATTAATAATTTTTTATGTAACTCTCGTCATATCACTCTAATATTCATTAACTATGGGATACAGTGTATTTAACTGATTTATTCAACTCTAAAAGCAAAATGATTACTTAAATACACACACACACACATTTATATTTATACTCTAAAACTTAACATCTAGTTAAACTTGAGTATGTTAACTTACCATTTAAAAATCTGAAGACAGCAGTAAAATATCATAAACCATTTATGTTTAAACTAGATACTAATCTATATTTGAAGGATTTTACAGCACCATCAAATTTAAATCTAGGTCCTAATGCCAAATTATAAAATTATTTTAAGCTTTTTAAGAGCATAGTGTCTAAAATGTGAAAATATTTTAAATTTTAGAAGTAAGTCTAGGATATGAAACAATAAAATGAACAAGTATCTCTTTTCTAACAACTTCTTTACAATCAAAAACTCTAAGGGTAAGTTTGGACTTTCAGCACATTTATTTTACTAACTACAAGTTACAGGAATTATTGTATATTTTTAAGGACTTTAGTTTCGAGGCCAATTTTAAGCTTACACCAAAACAGGAAGATATATAGATTTCTAATATACCCTCTCCTCACTCATACGTAGTCTCTCCCATTGTGCATACTTATACACCCTTATCATAGTGATGCATTTGCTACACCTGAGTGAACATACATTGACACATGACAATCCCTCAAGGTCTATAGTTTACATTAGGGTTCAGAATTTGTGTTACACAGTTTCTGGGTTTGTGCAAATTTATGAAGACATATATCCACCATTATAGTACCATGAAGAAAAATTTCACCCACAGAAAAATCCTGTGGTCTGTTTATTCATTCCCCAATGGTAACAACTTGCAAACACTTATTTATCTTTCTAGTGTCTCCATAATTTTAGATTTTCTAGAATGTCATACAGGGAAATTCAATATATCCCCTTTTCAGGTTGGCATCTTTCACTTGGTAATATGTATATCAAGTTTACCTATGTCTTTTTGCGGCTTGATAGCTCATTTCTTTTAACTCTAAGTGATATTACATTGTCTGGTTATACAGCAGTTATTCCATTTACCCACTGAAGAAATACTTCAGTTGTTTCCAATTTTTGGCAGGTATGAGTAAAACATCTATAAACAGCCATATGTAGATTTTTCTGATCATGCCATTTTTCAATTCCTTTGGGTAAATACTAAGAAGCAAAATTGACAGATTCATATTTATAAGAGTATGTTTAGTTTTGTAAGAAATGACCAAAGTATCTTTTATAGTGGCTGTACCATTTGCATTCCCACTCCTAATGTGTGGGTGAGAATTTAATGCAGGTAGTGGTCCAAATATCAGCCATTTTAATAGTTGTGCAGTGTTTGCCTTTATTATGGGTGCTAAAATAAAATAACATATATTTGGTAACATAGACAATAAAAATTTACTTTTTACTGTTCTAGAGACTGAGCTGGTATCAGAAGTTTCAGTTTTCTAGGGAGGGCTGCTGTTTGATTTTAAGGTTGTAGTTTGGTGCTATCTTCTTCTGGAGGGAATACTGCATCCTTAGAGACAGAAAATGAAAATGCAGGTAAGTAGAACTCTGTGGAAGGTCTCTTTTATGAATGCCTTACCTTCATTCACAAGGGAGGAGCACAAAGGACCGAATTACATCTTGAACAATCCATTCTCGGTACCATCACATTGCCTCCTAAGACTCAGCATCTTTTTTTTTTTTTTTGGTACCAGGGATTGAACTCGTACTTTGCGCTTGCAAGGCAGTCAGCAGAACCACTGAGCTAAATCCCTGGCCCAAGACTCAGCATCTGAATTTGATAGGGACACTCAGATCATAGCACATGTCCTTATATAGATTTAAGAGGAACTAAAATATTCAGAGGCGACATAGTTCTTTTGTTTTCGAATCATACAGTATGTGGGAGTGATATAAAACTCATTATCACAAATTAAATTTGTCAAAAATTATTTTCTAAACAGCTTTCCTACACCTAGTTCTTTCTCAGATTTTGAGCCATTTCATTATATCCAGTAGAAATCATAAACATAGTTCATGTTGTTTATTTATTATCCATGTCTAAAAAATGCAAACCTAAGAAATAGCCAGAAAATGGCAACAGTCCCTATCTGACATTTGTTCAGAATTCATTAGGAAAAAATATTGTTTCCTTAACTTTTGAGAGTGAAACATGCAATTTGCTGAATTTTAAGAGCCAGTTATTTGTTATCAAGTATCCCTTCATTAGTTATTGCTTGTGCCTTCTTTAACATAAAATACTCATATTTTGAGAGAAATATGAAGGTACATATATGTCCAACTCATCTACTTCTATGCATTTAATAGGCAAAGTATTTTGATAGACCCTTCACTCTAAGAGAAATGGATTAAAATTAAACATAATGACAAACTACCATGTCTTTTGAGCTTACAATTGTTAAAAAAATAAAACAGGAAAAGGCCCTTTATAAAAGCCTGAACACAGTTTAAAAAAAAAAAAACCTTCCTACTTTCAACTGCAGAAAACATAAATTATATACTTTGCAACCAGCTGTAATGGTAGGCATAGGCAGCTGGTCCAATTCACTGTATAGTACTATTGTACATATTGTTTGATGCACAAATTACTTATAATTTCTTGAAGTGCATCTTTGCAGTTTGATATTTTTTAAGCACCACTCCAACAACTTGAAAAGTTGTAGAATTTTAGAGAAGCTAATTCTGAAAAGGCTTTACCATTGCTGAGTATGTTTTTCCATATCATAGTTTAAAACTCTATATGTTCAAAAAAGTAAACAAAAATGAATGATGAATGATGTTTTTCATAGATTTCAGGAAATAATAGTAAAATTTGATGGTTTTTTGGTTCGGATTCTTGAAGTTAAAGCTTTTAATTAGATCAACTGAAAAGTGTATGTGCACCTCAAAACTCTCTTATCATTACATTAAGAAATGGGAATTCAAATGTTCACAAACCCCCAAATTAAGTCAAGAGTATTGGAACATAATTTGTTTTTTATTTCTACCAGGGATTCAACTCAGAAACTCAGCACCCTGTGATTGCCATGCAGGCGCCCCGCCACTGAGGTACATCCCTGGCCCCAGGAACATACTTTTGAAAAAGCAAAATCACCTTGTGTTAGTAATACCAACAAAAATGACAAACGTTGGATGGCTTAGCTAACAGACACTTATTCTGTCACAGTTCTGGTGGTTAGAACTGCACAGACTAGGTCTTAGTGGAGGTGTTTTATATGAGTTTATAAAACAATCTTTCAGTATTTTCATATCATCTTCTCTTTGCATGTGTCTCTCTAATAAAATTTATTTTTCTTATTAGGACACTAATCATATGAGGAACTATTCTTATTATTCTATTTTAATTTGTCTACTTTATTAAATATCCATCTCCCAATGTAGTCACATTCTGAGATGCCAGGAATTATAACATTACATGAATTATGAGGAAACACAATTCAACATACAACAAACCTTTGATCTCTCCCTCATTCTCATTCCCTTATTTCAAGTCACTATACTCTGTTTATTCTAGTTATTAAAATATGTCTCTCATATGGTTGCTTTTGTCCATCACACTGCACTGACTTCATCTTTGACAAAAAGAAGTTTCACTTAGACTTCTGTAATGGACTACCAGTCTTACCCTGTTCCATTCACTTTTCCATATTGTATTTAAAATTATTCTTTTGCACTTAAATTAGACTATATCACAATATAGTCTAATGGTAAATAGTGTTAAAAGCTCAGCTGAGCTGCTAAGTGTCAAAGAAACCCATTTACCATAAGTCAAAAATGAAGCTGAGCGTGGTGGTACATGACTATCCCTCAACAATGAAGGAGGAAGATTGTTAGCCAAGGACAGCC
Source organism: Heterocephalus glaber (assembly GCF_000247695.1). The sequence continues at coordinate 11,397,250 of NW_004624810.1, read as the reverse complement.
CGTACTATACAATGATTTCAAGACTAGCCTGGACTACATAATAAGACTCTATCTCAAACAAACATAAACAAAACAAGGTTAAGCCTTTAATCGCCTACTCCCACAGCATTTGCCTGCCCCATTCTCTTCTGTGAAACATCAGCACTGATACAAGGATCTTACTGCAGATGGACTCCCAACACAAAGCTCTAGTATTGTGTGGACCCTGGGACTAGAAGGGTAGGAAGGTATGAAGGGCAGGTGGAAGACAAGAGGAAGTGTTGAGTGTGGAAAAATACTAGGCACTAAGCCAGAGTGAGGAAAAGTGTGATTCCCTCTGTAGTATAGGGGCCCTGAAGAAGATTCATGTCCAAGGATTGAAATAAAAGACTTAGAAATGAAAATACACTTAAGAGCATGACTAGTCAGGAGGCCCAGAGTATTTGCAACTCTTTTTCTCATAATATTTGCAGTATTACTCCTTTTGTTCATAAGAGCCAGATCAGTTCAACATTTTTCAGTATATCTAGGGTTACTCCATTGCCTGAGACTTGATTATCCTTGTCTAATTTCATAGTTCTGTGTATTTCAATGCTTTGTGACCTTTGCAAGAAAATGGAAAAATTAAAATAGTTAATTAGAAAAATTTCCATGGAATAACCTTATTAATTTTTGCAAAAGTACAAAGCAATAAAAATCCATATTACAATAATATGAATACTTGAAGTTTCTTACAATTGCAGAAATACAAAAAATCAGGGTGGCATCAATATTAGGCCAATTAGCATGAAGTCTGAGATTCTTCAAGTGCTCACTAGCAGATCCCTAGGAAGCTGAAATAATCATAAGGTTTTTGCAAACCTAGTAACCTTGAATGTTAATGTTTCTCTAAGTTATAATGGCTGAGTTTTATTGAGCTAATATTATGATTGACAATATTTGTAATGATTCTTCTCACTAGCCATTATAAGAAAGATGCTTTGTATGTCTTAATAGTGCACATTAGAATATTTAAGTCCAAAATTGAACTAAAACAGATTAAATATCTACAGTTAAATTTCAAATAGCAACTTGCACTTTACTATTGGCAATTTCCATAATTAGGTGCTATAATCACTTTCATTACACATTTGAAATACTTTCTTTCCTAGCATGCATGATTTCTCTATTATCTATTATTATCATCAGTTAACCATCATCTTTATTTCATTTTCTTTTTATGTGAAAATCAATGTGTAAAAACTCTTATTTCACATTTATTTTGTCTGTGAACTTGGCATTTCTGCTTAGCTGCAAGGTTAAGTGGCCAAAAACTTGGTTAAAATACAAACAGGTAGTAACAGACTAGAAGATAAAATATTGAACACTAGGACTCAATTTGTAATAAATCTATATCCCACATGCCAAAAATCACTTGGCTACCCATAGTTTAAGAGATCTAAGGAAAGACTTCTAAGAAATAGATACAAGGGAAGATGAATCTTTGAACTAGGAGGTTCCTTTAGAGTAGAGATACTAATTGGCAAAATGCACAGATGTTCACCCCATGAACAGGTGAAAAAATAGTGCTCTTTCAAAATGTATTTATCAAAGTTTTTTCTGCCTTTCAGTAATTTCATTTTAAATGGGTCTTACTTTTCAGCTGTTCTCAGCTTAAAAACCCTAATAAGTAAAGACAGATTGTATCACTTCATTAACAATGGTGAGCCAGAATCTGGAGGCCTTTTCTGGGCCTCTTTTTCAGCATATGTAATTTTCTAATTGCTGTTCTCTAAAGCAAGAATTGCAATTAGAAGAATGTAATCTGAGGACACAACTCAACTGAACAGTATTCGGCATTTTGATTTGTTTTCTAGCATTGAATCACTATAATGGAAATTGGACTTTAATTTTTGCTTTGTCATAATCACCTGAAATTGAGCTTATGGTTTATCAATGCTTATGAATTCATTTTTCTGATCTTAATTTAATGATAGTCGTACTCATTAGCACTCATGCCAAAGTTCACTGGAAATGCTTTAAGAGAAAATATACAAGAAGGTAGAACAGCAAAATGTATTTTTGATGTATTTGTCTACTTATTTGCTGGTAGCACTGTTGACTTACTGAAATACCGTGTTTAGATTAAAGATCACCATAGATTCTTTGCTATTTCTTCCAATTATTAGAAACCAATTCTTTTCCTCTTGCCTTTGGGCTGGACTCAGTAACTTGTTTGGCCAATAGAATATTACAGCAATGCTTTTGGACTTCTAAGGCTAAATTATAATCTTGCTAATTTTATTCAGGTCTCTTGGAACATTTAATGATTGATATAAGCAACCAATTTTTTTTTTTTTTTTTTGGTACTGGGGATCGAACTTGGGACCTTGTGCTGCGAGGCAGGTGGCAGCACCACTGAGCTAAATCCCCGGCCCAAGAAAATAATTTTTGAAAAAAACACATGTAAGCCCATGAAGAGTCATGTGTGAAGAAGAATTGAGGCACCTACCTGACACCAAGACTGAGCTCCCAGCTGACAGCTACTTCCTGTGGACAACCACCTTGTACATGTGAGTACGCCACCCTGGACGTGGATCTTCTGCTCTTATTCAGTTTATGAGATGATGTTGTATCAAGCAGAGAAAAGTTATTCCTGTCAAGACCTGTACAAATGCAAGATTTGTTTACAACATTAGAGATTGTTGTCATTTATGCTTCTATGTCATTTATGCTGAGATAATAAGTAGTACAGCACAGATAACCAAAAGTGGGGCCATAACTGATTAAAATATGTAATCCAGAAGGGGAAAGAGATTTTATTTTTCTTTTACTTGTTTTAATTTATTGATATAATCTTTTTCAGTTCTCTTTAGATTTCTGTTGTTGCAAATTTTTGCTGCCTATGAATTTTTGCTCATCAATATCTATAGTACTTTAATTTCTCTAAATTGGATTGCACTGATTGTTTTGGCATTAAGAGAATACTCAGGGCTAGTTTTGCACTTTCTTATCAGTTTATTTAATTTTTTATACATAATGTTATACATGTAGATAATTAACAATATCTGATATCTAAGAACATATGTTCTTCTAATCAAAGCAACATCATTCTACAAGCTAGAAAACTAAATGTAAAATGGAGTATATGATGATAAGAACACTGTTGATGTAGTGACAGAACACAATTCCCCTGAACTCTTCCTCCTCACTTTAGTAGCTGATAGCTTCATCCACTCAGTTGTTCTGGAACCAGAAGGTGCTAGTTATATTTGTTAGTCCTGTGTCTCACATATTTGGCATTCAATTCAGCATGAGGGCTGTGGGAAGTGCTTATCATATCTTTCTTATTTTTATCTCAAATTCAAATGCCATTTTTGTCACCATCCCTTATAACATCTAGGGCCACAATGAACAAATTACCTTTTCCTTCCCTAAATTTATTATCAAATGGTCTAGAGTGATTTTCCCAAATGGAAAACCACATCTAGTATATATTGCTGAACTTCTGCAGTACAATTCTTCCAGGATTGTGCAAGAACTAATTACAAACAGCTTGTCTGAGTATTCTGTATTTTGACCACCTCAATCTTCTTTTGCAACTCTGATAGCATAAATAATTTCCTGTCCTTTTTTACTGCAAAGGTTCTTCCTAATGTCTTGCGTAGCTTCACCTATGTAATTACCAGATTCCTCTTACTTCATGGATTTTAGGACTAAGCATTTCCCTCCTTCATTCAGGTTCATTGTTAATTTCTTCATAAAACTAGCCACAATCTGAAATTGATATATTTACTTGTTACTCTTTGAATACCTCCCTAACTCTCCCAGTACACAGAAACAGAAAATAATAGGTTGTAAATAAATATTTTTTAGTAAGTTTATCATAAACTTACTATCATAAACTATCAAAGTAAGTAAGATAGACACAAAATGTCTGTATACTATTCTAATTTGAAAATTTTGTAAGAATTTACATTCATTATAATTTTCTATTAATATTGTTGCTTTTCCACTCCACTGAATTTAATAAAATTGAAAAAAATCTCAACAATCTCAATCTTTAAATATTGTGACAATAAAAGAAAACATGGATAAACACTATAACCAAGAACAATTGAAAAATAAATCCTATAGATGGGATTCTTATGACAACTTATATGCATTTTATTGCTATAAAGGAAGTGAAACAATTTTGAAATGATTAAGAAATTTTAAATATCTGTGCCACAATGGGACCTAAAATGTGTATCAAATTTTCTTAAAAGGTAAAAAATTTAGAACTTCAAATTTTTTGTGTTTAAAAACAAGTTTGAATCCTTTAAAAAATTATATTCTTAAAAAGCTGTGGCAATGTTTCATTGCCAGAGAATATTACAAATCCTTACTGAATCCCTCACCAAGTTCTTTTTTTATTAATATGTAACTTTACAATTAATTTTTTCATTTTCAATATTCTTTGGAAAGTGTTTATCTCATATCTTTGTCTTCAAACTTTTTCTACTCTTTTGATAAGAAATATGTCTTATAATAACATATTTACATGTGTTATATGTAGCACTTCATGTAGATAATTTGTTAAACTAGTACTATCATCTGACATCCTTTAAATTACAGCAGTAAAGTTAACAATGGCCAAATTCATAATGGTTAAATAAACCTCTACACACAATCAAAACTAGAAATAATTGTAGGAAAGAGCCAGATAATTCTTTCAAGGAACAATTTTAGTATTTATTTGTAACAGTCTTTTTTTTTTTTTTTTGGTACCGGGGATTGAACTCGGGTCCTTGAGCTTGCTCAGCAGGCGGCGAAACCACTGAGCTAAATCCCCAGCCCTATTTGTAACAGCCTTAACTATTAGTAGAAAATTATTTCACTGAATGTTTATTGAATCTCCTATATTTAAAAGAAAACATAAGATATTCTTTTGCAAAAACAAAAAAGGATATTACACAAATTGAAATAGTTAACAAGAGAAGAATAAGAGGAGAGATCAAATAAAATCAATTATAATTAATACTTAATAAATACAATTTGCTATGCACAACTAATTGTGTATTACTACTTTCAGTAATTAAATATTTTAATATTTTTATAATAACTTGATAAAACATAGCCTACTTTTATACCTAGACAGTAGTGCTAAGAAATGTTAAACTATTTTCCTTACCTAGCCATATAGTCAGAAAATGTTGAAATTAGTATTCAGACCAAGGCAGTCTATTACCACAAGGTCCTCATTATTATGCTATACTGCCTCCCAATGGAAGATTTGGGTTCTTATCATGTACAATTTATTCAGTATGGCATATTACAAGACCATGATTTTTGTAGTTACGCACTAAAGTTCAAAAAGCAGTTCACCCATTTAGTATTTTCCTCATTTTGAAGTTCTTTAATTTCTGAACTTAATTTTCTCATCTTCTGTAAAACATGAACTTTCCCACTTCTCAGGAGTCTTTATGAGATTTAAATATTTTTAGATGATTTAAAGTCTCCAACATTGTACTTGGCAGAATCTTGGTGATTAAGAAAAGCTAGTTCCCATTTCCTGTATTCTTAATATAAGAAGGAATATGTACAAAATTTAAAGTGTGCAGTATAGTCATCATATGCGATTTTTAAGAATTAAATGATAAACACACCCCATCCATTAAAAATTGGTGACTTCCTAAAGAATTTGAATTTTATTGAGAGGAAAAACTGTCATCAACTAAAGAAATGTACCGACGTTTGCCTCAAAGATTTTACTCTGAGGTATGATTCATAGAGAGTCAAAAATGTTTAATCTATACTTGGACCTGCAAGATTATAATAAATTATGACTGATAGGATTTCTGTATTAGTGGCAATTATGACTTCTCAAAAAATTAAAATGGCAACAAAAATCATACAGCAGACCTGCATAAGCATACAGAATTAATCAGGCTACTGAAAACAGCTAAACAGCTTTTGCCTAGCAGAATTCTCAGTGTATGGAGTGAGTGGGGTCTAAAACCTAGCTCAGTTTTTCTGGACAAAGTTTTGCTATGTAATTTAGGCTGGTCTTGAACTCATTATGTAGACCAAGCTGGTCTTCAGTTTCTGGAGGACCTTAAGTCTGAGCCTGTAGAATACTTATTGGGCTTACAGAGCATGGGTGACCCATACCGGCTCTGTTGTGTTTTATCCTTGATGATTGACATTTTGACTGGGTTGAGATGGAACTTTAATAGAGTTTTGCTTTGCATTTCCCTAATGGCCAAAGAGATTTAACATTTTTTTCATATATTGATTCACCAGTTGTACTTTTTATTTTTGAGAGTTGTCTGTTTAGTTCATTTGCCCATTTATTGATTAAGTTACTTGTTTTTTGATGTTAACTTTTTGGTAACAAGTCAACCAGACCAAAACAAATCAACAAAGAAACATCAGAGTTAAACCACATTATTGAACAAATGAAATTAACAGGTATCTACGGAGTATTTCATCCAACAACAAAAGAATACAGTTTTTTTCCTTGAGAGCACACAGAATTTTTTCCAAAATAGTCTATACCTTAGGCCAAAAGGCATGCTTAAACAGATACAAATGAATTGAAATTGAAATAATCCCCTGCATACTTTTAGATCATAATAAAATGAAGCTAGAAGTCAATGACAAAAGAAACCAATGAAATTACACAAACACGTGAAGATTAAATAGTGTGTTATTGAATAATCAGTGAGTTATAGAACTATCAGGGAAGAAATAAAAATGTTTCTAGAATCAAGAGACAATGAAAATACAACATACTAAAACCTATGGGATACAAGGAAATTAGTTCTAAGAGGGAAGGTTTTAGCTGTGAGTACAAGCATGAAAAACAATTAAAATAATTCCAAATAAATTACTCAGTATACATCCTAATATCAGAGAAAGAAAGGAACAACCCAAATTTGATACTAATGAAATAAAGTATAAAATCAGAGGAAATTAATGAAGTTGAGACTAAGAAAGCAATACAAAAGATTGAAAAGTTGTTCTTTGAAAGGATGAGAAAGGGGAGACAAGAGAGGGGAGAAGAGGAGGAAATAAAAATAATTAAGATGTGATATGTGTATATACCGATTTCCTCATGATGAATGCTTTTAGTATGTTTCAGAAAAATATACAAATAAAAATGTTGAGAAAACAGTTTGTACATTCTTCATTTATCCTAGATAGTAATCCTCTATTAGAAGACTAACTGGCACAGATTTTCTCCAATCACTAGATTGTCTTTTCACTCTGCTAATTATTTCCTTTTCGGTTTAGAAGCTTTGTAATTGGATGCAATCTTTTGTTGATTCTTGCTATTACTTTATCTGCTACAGTAATACTATTCAGGAAGTCATTGCCTATGCCTGTCTCTTAACGTGTTGTTTTTCCCTATGTCGCCCACCATTTTGAAAGTTTCACGTCTCATATTTGTTCTTTGGTTTTGTACAGAGTGAAAGACAGGGATGTCCTCTCTCTCTCTCTCTCTCTCTCTCTCTCTCTCTCTCTCTCTCTCTCTTCTGTACCGTACCTGAGATTGAACTCAGAACCTTGCACATGGGAGGCAGGAAGGGTGTCACTGAGCTAAATCCCCAGCCCAAGCCGAGGGATCTACTTTCAATGTTTTGCAAATTGATAACCAGTTTTCCAGTACCATTTGTTAAAGAGGCCATTTTTCCTCCCCATGTCTGTTTTGTTTAGAAACAGATGTAGCTGTGTGGGCTTGTTTCCATGTGCTCCATTTTATTTCATTGATCATCATGTCTTAATTTTCTTTTTTACCATGCTAGTTCTGTTACTGTGACTTATAGGATATTTTGAAATTTTTTATTGTGATATATCCACACTTTTATTTGCTCTGAATTGCTTTGGCTTTTCTGGCTCTTTTGTGTTCCCAAATGAGCTTTAGCATTGCTTTTGCTAGTTTTTTGAAGAAAGTCAGTGGTATTTTGATGGCATTGTATTAAATCTGTAGAAACTTTCTATTATAGTGACCATTATTACAGCACTGAGTCTGTTCATGTATGAACACAGGGTGTTTTTCCATAAGTGAGTTGTATTTCTCAATTTCTTTATTCGGTGTTCTATAATTTTCACTGTAGAGTTCTTTCACCTTCTTGGTTTAAGTTTATCCACTGGTTACTGTCTTTTGTGGGATTTTTTGTTTTATGTTTTGTTTGTTTGCTTGTTTGTTTTGGAGCTATTGTGAGTGGAGGTGTTTTCTTGATTTCTTTCTCAGAGGGTTTTTTATTGATGCATAGAAAAATCTATTGATTTTTGTATGTTGCCACCTGGTTGAATTTGTTTATCAGATTTAAAACATTTTTGCTAGAATTTTTGGGTGTTCTGAGTAAAGGATTACTTTGCCTGGAAATAGGGATAATTTGACTTCTTTCTTACCTATTTTGTATCACTTTTATTTCTTTTTTTTCCTAATGATTCTGGCTCAACTACAAATATTCCACTGAATAGGAGTGGTGATAATGCACCCCCTTGTCTTGTTTCTGCTTTTAGAGGAAATGCTTTTACTGTTTCGCAACTCACTATACTGACAGCTGTGTGTCTGATTTATAGCCCTTGTTACATTGAGATAAGATTGTTCTACATCTTTTAAATTTTTAATGTAATACAAGTAGATATTAATAAAATATCTAGTTTTTTCAGAACTTTTATTATGAAGCCATGTTGACTTTAGTTGAAAGTTGTTTATGCACCTATTCACATGATTGTGCGATTTTAAAAAAATCCTTGAGTATATTTATGTGGTGTGTTACATTTATTGATTTAAGTGTTTTCATTATCTCTTAAAATATTAAGCAGAATTTGCACACCATCTTTTTATACCTTTCAATCATTTTTTATTTTTCTATCTACATGAATTTTTGTAAATGTGTTTTTATAAAGAAATATTTCCTCTATTATACATTCTAAAATATATTCTAATTTTGATGTTACTTGTGATTGTTAAATACATATATTTTAAAGGTTAACACATTTCAATTTTGCTTGGTTTCTGGTTTTTTGGCTTTGAAGAAGTTATTTACCCTTTTTTGATCAGAATTCTCTGTGCATGCTTTGAATTCTTATATAATTTTTATGTTATGTTTAAATATTTAATTATTTGCTATTTATTATAAGTCAATTAATAAGATGTTTTCAAATTTTATTTTTATGTTTGCCCTTAAATGTACAGCTGATTAAAATACCTCCACCATTTTATGTGTATTTTCCCAGTATTTGTTTCTAGTCTTTGATTGGTTTCTAGTTCACTGATTCATTTGCATATTGTGTGAACATTGCCAAACAATTAAATGATTAAGTAATTCCTCTACATCTATTAATATATGAAAAAATATAACTAGATTATCCCTTCTTAGTTTTCCAAGTTCATTTTTCCATTTAACTTTAAGACCGAATGGGCCAAGTTACCACCCAATGCACTCTCCTGTCAAGCACAAAAAACAATAGGAATATATGGTAGTATATCAAGATGTTTTGAATATTTGTAATACTTAATCCTTTTTTAATAAATTTTATTTTATTTTATCCCATTCCTCCTCAAGCTCCCTCCCCTCCCTATGACCCAAAGGCTTTGTTTACATTTTTTTGTTCTATTTTCACTTTTTTCTTGTCCCTGCCTTCCTTTACAAAATGTAACTTTCCATTAATTCCATTATAAAAATATGTTTATATACCTTTTTTTTCTTTAGATTTAACCTAGAACCTTCACAGTAAGATACATTCCCAGCCCTTTGAAACACGGTCTTGATAAATCACTAAGATGCCCAGTCTGGGCTCAAATTTCCAATCCTCCTATCTCAGCATCCCAGAGTACTGGGATTACAGGTTTGTGCCATTACGTAAGGCTCGTTTTATAGTATTTCCAGGCATTATAATTTTTATGTTTTTTAAAAGTTTGTCTTATGTTGAAATGTATTATTGCTTATATGTAAGAAAGTTACAATTTTCATATATTAATCTCGCAAAAGACATCTTAATGTTTTTCTTGGCAATAATCATGGAGTTTTCAAATTTATTATCTTTTATAAAAAATGAGTAATCTTCACATTGTCCTTCTATATTTTTACATTTTTCTCTTATATAGTTGGGGATTTTTTGTTTTTGTTTTTGTTTGGGGTTTTTTGGTACTGGGGATCGAGCTCAGGACCTTTGGCTTGCGAGGCAGGTGGCAGCACCACTGAGCTAAATCCCTGGCCCTATTCTCTTATATAGTTGCTTTGACTATTAACGTTTAATGTTATGAACTTCAATAAGAACTTTCTGGTGTAGATCTTGCATGTGTATTAATCATGTACAAATTGTAACACAGTCTTCTTAAAGTATCACAAGCTTTACAACATCTATGGAAATATTGCCATGATAGTCTTACATAATAAATCATAATATAACAAATATATTTTCTAGTATTGTGTTGTGCTTTTATTTTGGAGTGATCCTTAATTGGTTTAAATGAATTAATTGTGCACATATACATATATTATGTCTGCTTTTCTTATATTTAGCACTTTATACTGTAATCCAAAAACAAGATTAGCCATTTGATCATTTTACTTCCATTCTTAAAATATTTTGACCTTAAATTCTGGAAACTCCATATAATGGATGTGAAATTTTTCTTCCTCTTTTATGCTTTAGAATTTTTAAATCACTGCAAAATTTAGATATTTTAGTAGACTCCTTCTGTCAAATTACTTGACACTGGTATTCCTATGGTGAAGATATTTCTTGAAGATTCTGGTTTTTCCACAGTTGAGAATTTGAGTTCTCTATCTCTTCTAAGGTAGATTTTGAGCATATGTAATTGTTTGAAATATATTTGTTTCATCCATAATGTTCCAGTTTATTTAAAAATAATATATGTAACAAATTTTAATATCCTTTCATGCTAATTACCTAGTCATTTTTATTTATATGTTTTTGTATTTATTTGCATTTTTCCCTGATTAACCTCATTGGGAATTTAGTATCTTATTATATTTTATTTTTTAA
>NW_004624810.1:11359207-11380586 GCF_000247695.1 Heterocephalus glaber | reverse complement strand
ATTAATGAGCTCTAAGAATTCTTTATATATTCTGGTCATAGGTTATATGCATTGTAAATATGGTCTGTTTAAGGACTACTTTTCATTTTAATAATGTCATTTAAAGTTCTAAATTTTCTTTTCATTTTATTAGTTTTTCCATCTTTCCTCACATTATTTTGTGCATTTCTATCAATTTTATCATTTTTGGTTGAATGTTTAAGTTATATTTTATTGTTCACCCTTATAAAGTTGGTTTTGCTTCATTTTATACTCTTAGACCCTAATAATAGCATTATTGATTTATTTTCATTTGTATTTGCCAAGCAGTTATTTTTTTCCCTTTAAATTTTAACTAATTATATAGACACATACAAACACACATGTGATACACATTTTTCTTCAGATATTTAAGTATTAACTTAGAAAACATCAAATCTTAGGCCAAGGATTTAGCACAGTGGCACCACTCCTGTCTCGCATGTGCAATGTCCCAAGTTCAATCCCTGGTACCAAAAAAAACCCCAAACAACAAAAACATCAAATCTCATTTTCAAATACTTATGTCAATTTTTTATCCATCTTATATATGTTTATTTCTATGTTGCTGTTTTCTTTTTTAAACTCTTTCATCAGTAATTTGCAGGGTCTTTTTCTTACTATGACATGTGTCCATTTTATTTTAACCTCATTGTATTTTACAATCATCCTTTATATTTGAACTTGTGATTATTCCTTGCTTTATTGAAGATGATTTTTTATTGGCATAGACTTTTGTAGTGCTTTATTAATTTTGTATTGGGTTACAGCTAAGAATTGGGATAGATATATGTTTCAAGAACTATACCTAAATAGAAGTTACATTACCATTTTAGTAAAATTTGTACTGAGATTGTTAATTTGGTTTAAGATGAACCATTGTCTTATGGTGACTGTACAATGCTCTCCCTCTCAAGTAGCCATACTAATGGACACTGTCATGACTAAAAAAATAAGAGGAATCAGCTTTTAATTGTAAAAAAGTACAGATGCTACTTAACATTAATACAATAAATTTATAAGGAGCATAAATATGGGTTACGGGATTCAGAACAAATGACAAAAATCTCAAGTAGTATATAATTATTGGAAGTGATCTGGGCCCCATATTCCCTAACATATAGGCCAGTGTCATCAGTATAAAGAGCTTTCTTGAGGAGAAAAAAAAATTAGTACAAATTCTGCCCTTTTTTAAACTTAACAATTGTGACTAAATTATTTTTTAATGCTTTGGCTGCCTTATTTGTAAAATTGAATATTAATAACAACATTATAGTTCTTTAGGGAATTTGGGAGGGCTTTGCAAGTTTTCTTTTTAAAAATGTGGAACTATTTTTTAACTGAACTTTAAGCAAAATACTGGCAAAAAAGAATAATAATATTCAATATTAAAAGAAACTAAAAAATTAAAAAAATAAAAGAAACTAAGCTAACAGTCTTTTAGTTAATGATGCAACAAGGTTTATACAAATAACCATGAAATAACCATGGCACATAATTTCAGTAGGTGTGCATGTTTGCTTTGGCAGCACATATACTAAAATTTCAGTGGGTTTGCTAGTTCACTGCCCAGAGCCACTCACCTTGCATTCTAGTGACCTCATCTCCTCCCACTTGTGTGTTTTTTAGTCAACATGCTAAACTGTTGAGTAATCATTGCTCTTGGTTGTTAATCAGTTTAACCAATCTATAGAGAAGATGAGAAATTTTCAGTGATGATTAACCTCATTCCTCTGTAGCTATTATCAAGGGCATTATGCTCATCATTATTACTTATAAAATGTAATTTTAAATGTATTATTAATCTTTTTGCACCAGATGACAAAAGAAAATCTGGGTGATTATTTTGCAACCAAGCACCACCAGCTGGTACTTCAGGCTGGTGGAAGTCACCATGTGTTACCACTTCATCCTACCATAAATCCTTAAAAATGAGAATGAAAGAGGCAAATTAAGTTCATCAATGCCTTTGCATATGAACCATGGAGAAACATCAACATTTTAATGCTATTACCAACCGTCAAGGAAATGGGGTGGGAAATGAAGGATATCAAGAAAAATTGATATATATGAATCAGTTTAGCTAACTTATGTGACTTTCATTATAAGTGTCCTCTGAAAATGCCAAGATGTGAGGCTTAGAATTTAAATTCAAGCAATCCCTGCTTATTAACACGGAAAAAGGTTAGTCTAGCAATAAAGGTATAGGGGCAGTGAAAAACATTATGCAGTGGAGAGGAAGCAGTTCTATCACTGCTTTATTGCTTAACTAAGGACAATTATGCTATGTATGGACCAGTGAGTACTTTATTTTCTTTCATTAATTCTCAAGTATGGGCTCTATTATTAACTCATAAACTACTTCATTTACTCACTTCTTCCCTTCAGGTACTCATGTAAAGTTTGGTTAATTTTAGGTTTGATATTTTAAATTATTGTACTTCACATACATAATTATAAAAATGCCTATAATGTAAAACAAAAAGGTAATGAAATATGTCTTAGTAAAGTTTAACTTTGGAGAATAATAAAAACAGACTTTTTGCATGGCAGAATTTATTTTATTGAACCTGACGAAGTTAGCTATTCTGTTTTATAAGGAATTATAGCCTCCACTTTGCTGGGAAATTAAATGTGGTAAGGTTTGAAACAAGTGTGAAGGGCTAATAAAATAGAGGTTAACCTTCTTACCTTTTCATCTACCTACTTCTCCCTCCTCCATTAAACTGGATCTGTACTCTTAGCTCTGACTTAGGGCAGTGACCCATTCAGGACTCTCTTGTTTGGATTCATAAGACCTCTTTACTACTCTAAGCAGTAAGAAAAATGGAATAGTCACTGGAACTATGTCTATCTACTCTCATTTTCTCTCTTTTCTTTGCTCTTCCAAAGACCTAATGTAAAATTGCATGGAAAAAACACAAACCATAAAGTGATGCTCCCTTCATCCTTCCTGCCCTTCACAGGAAGGTCATAGTCCCTTGGAGAGCTCTCTGACAGGGTTGTAGGCAAACATGCATAGGTTTTACACTCAGCTGGCTCCTTGCACATAACTTTTCATTCTAATATTTTATTTTGATGACCATAATTAGAAAAAAGTAGGAAATGTTTTGCTATGCTATGATAGCCTCTAACTGAGAGGGAAGGTAATAGGGCAAAAGTTGATCACAAAGGTGACATAAAGGAATAGAAAGTAGAAGGCTTTTATGGCCAGCTTGACCTCATGTAGATACTCTGAGTGGTATGAAACTCTGACTATCAGAAATGAATAATTTAACTTTTCAAGACTCTTTAGCAATTTAAATTATCATTTGAATATTTCAAGTCTTCAGAAACTAATTTTGTTTCTAAAAGATAAAAACATAAAAGGAGATAATTTTATTATGTTAAGTGAGAAGAGAATAGCCATTTTTAAAATAGATTTTCCCTTTTTAACAGTCATTTAGAAATTGTTTGCTTATGACACATAGTATCATTCTTCCTACATGAATAAGTAAAGAATGACTGTATTTCCAAGTCATCTCTGAAAAATGTTCCAAAACCCTCCAATTTCATCTCTCTACTCCTCATTTCAAGTGCTATTTGACAATGACCACTTGCTGCTCTCCTCATATGTCATGATCCTGCCTCAGCTTACATCCACCTAAAACATTTGAGCTTTCTCCTTTTGTTGATCCAAAACTCCAACCTTGGAAACTTAGCTCTTTTAAGAATTGTAATAGCAAGATATGTCATGATACTGACAATGAGTAACATTTACATATGATACTTCTCTAAGTTATTTATTTACATTGTCTAATGTAGTTATTCCCACCACCCTTTATGGCACTGACATTTTCAGAAATTTAAACACCGTGGAGTAAACTAGTTTTTCCAACATCACAGAACTGTGCACTAAGAAGAGCAGAAATTTGAACCTAGGTAGACAGATCTGAAGTCCATGTTAGAGAGCACTTTACTAATTCCCCTGAGGATCTGTCATTTATGATAAAACTTTCTGTCAAAAATCCTCATTTTCCTGTTGCATTTTCTTCTCCATCCCTCTGGACACCTACCCATTGCCTTGTCCGGAACTTTCTGCCATGCCACCACTAATATTGTTAGTGTGTGTTCCTCTCCACATATCAGAGGCAAGGCAATTCTCTTCTCTTCAGTTTGGTTCAAGAAATGGACTGTATATATGCAAATAAAAGAATCCTCTGCCCACCATAAGCTTACTAATGGTAGAAACTAATGGAGAAACACAGAAATGACAGAATGTGATAAGAGTGAGATTAAAGGACAAAATCTATGCTTTGGTATTGAGCATAGCAGCTAAGCCCCATGCTTGGGCAAAAGGCAAAGGTAACACAATTTATTCCTATATTCTGAATTTCACCAAAATTAACTTTCAAAATTTGTGATTTGAAAAATATCTTCATGTGCCAAAGACAGATGATAGCTTTTTTTAATAGTATCATTAAGGAAAATCTAGCACTCACTTCTAGAGCTCCTCAGTCATCTTGAAATAGCCGCATATAGCAGGGTAAAAAATAGGACAGTATGATGTTCATTGTACTTTGTGAAATAAGAAATGTTTGAGAATGAGGTGAAAAGATGAAAGTGATTGCACCAACTTCTCCAGCTGGTAGGCTCCACCCTGGATAGAAACAGATGTGAAGTTTCTACACAGGAGAGTGGATCATTACATATTTCATTTATTCATTATTGCTGCAAAGATTTTAAGATTCTGTAAGATAGGTCATTTTCTCAGTACAATTTTAGTGTTAAATATTATTATCACCATTTTATATATGATATAACTGATGTTTGGTGATACTTGATTTTTCAACAGAGTGATTCAGTTAGTAATGGTTGATTTGAATGCCATACTTATGAATATTTATGTCCGAATTCAGTAAACATTTTTCTAACTCAGAGAATATACTATGACCTAGGCTGAAATGAGTAAAAATAGGGAGACATGATGATGGGGCAAGAGACTTAGACAGAAGTCCGATTGTAAACTGCTAATAATATATTGTTAGTATGTAAATAAACTCTACCAGTTGTATCGAGATAGAGTGGAAAAGAAGATCACATTAGCCTGAAATAACCTAAGAAAAATAATGATGCTTCAGTAACTGAAGTGGAGTTGACAGAAGGGGAATACATGTTTGGATAGAGAATTCATGAGATTTAATGATGAATATCTTCCTGATTTTACTACCCTAATTTGAGCAAGTTCAAATGTTGGAGTGGTAGTATAGTAACAATTAGATTCAGCAGTTAGATAATGAGGTCAGTTTAAAACCTATTCAGTAGAGGAGACAAATGTGAAGTAAAGGCCATAGCTAGATGGAGAAAGAAAAGAGAAGATAGAGATGGAGAGAACATGAGCATGAAGGGAAGGTTGAGCTGGGACTGGGATAAAACATTTCATCTTACTCTTTAATATTTTTTTGTGATACCCAGGGCCTTGCACTTGCTAGGCAAATGCTCTACCACTAAGGTATATTCATATTCCCCACTTGTTTGTATTTTTAATTCTTAGGGAGAAGATCTTGGAATTTGTAATCCTCCTGACTCAGCCTCCCGAGACTTTAACTTTTTGCTACCAATGATGCTTGCCATCACTTTGTTCCACGGTGACTGATTCATTAATAGAAAGGAAAGTATATGCATCTTCTATGCTGACCTTCAATCCTGGGTGACATACTGCTTCTCTAATAGTATCAGACCAAACATTATAAATGAAAAATTAGCTGAGATACAAAACAAGTAGAGCCATATGATGCAATGACTTTGCTCTACATTTTTCCCTCAAGAAATAAAGAATTAAAGTTATTATTTTTTAGCACTTACTGATAGAGCTCTCTGCTAGATGAAATGGCCCTTACAACCCTGCATCCTAAAATGGCCCCTGCCTACAAGAAATGAGTCACTCCAGAGAGAACAAAGACCTGCTTTTTCCTACTTCGTCCCAGTTATAGAGAATCATCTGCCTCCACTACACTCCCCCAGACCTTATAAACCTCTTCCAATCTTTGAGCTCTTCCTCAACAGACCATAATCTTTCTTATGTCTGTGTCTTCACAGATAACATATGTAGGTCAAATATATCAAGCATCATTGTTGCTAAAGGTCATTTCCTTGGTGAAGTCTCCCTACTAAAGATTGCTTTCAACTAAGATTGCTTCATTTTTTACAGGTACAGTAGTGATATAAATCTTTATAGTCATCTTCACCTCAATATTTGTGTCTTCCTAGACTCTGTGAATCTCAATCTTTGTTTTGTTCATTTGTTAAAAACAGTGTTATAGTGTCAGTCATTTTATTGGTATTTAATTCCATTTTCAGAATCAAATATAAAGATTGTCGAGGAAGGGGGATATTCCATTCTGCTTCCCCTTGCCACATTCCATTTAGTTTGCAAATTGTAGTTAAGAGGTAGTGGGAGAAATGAAGTCCTTGATGAAAGTACTTGCGTGGTAGGTTGGGAGAGTGCACAAAGTTCAATGACATGCCAGTTCCTGCACTTCTTTCTCATGTGTAAGTCTAGAAGTGATTTCACATGTAGTAAATTAATGTGTTAACTCTTTAGAGAATTTTCTACTGGAAGAGAAGATAAAGTGGATTTGAAGATACTGAGATATTTGGGGGGAAATATTATATCTGGTGTTAGATAAGACAATGGGAGTGTAAGTAGGAATCACCAGAGATACAATGAGACTGCTTTTTTCTTTTTTTATAATAATATAGTTATGGCCTATAATGTAGAAAAACAACTTCAAAAGTCTTTACAAGGCTCCCCCAGGTTATGAACATATTTTGACAAGTATTATATTCTTAACTACTTGTCCAGAGAATAAAACATAAAGTACTATAATTGGGATCAAATATTGAATGTAATAAAAAGAAATGTAACAGGAAATTAATGTTTGAAATGCTTTTAAATAGTATATCTGTTCCTTTCTTTAAGGGGAAAACATTACATGTAAAATATATCATTTATGTTTTAAAGTATTAAATAATTCAGAACAACAAATGCTACATATTATAAATTATAAAAAGCAAAGATTATAGATAAATTAAAGTATACAGTCATTATGTCATTAAAGAGGGAAGTGGGATTAAAAAATTGAGAAGAGATGAGTTTTAAATTGCAATGCTTAAAGATGAAACATAACTTACACGTATTAGCTTTATTTACCATATTTTGTGTATATGATAAGACAAGAAAATGTCTAGTTCCAAAATATATTTCGTAACAGTATAATAAGACAAAAAAGGAGGGAAGCTTGCTGAGACAAAATTAGTTCTACAAAGTGATAGATTCTGTTAGGTTAGATGGCAGCCTGCAGAGTAGGACTAGAGTAGCATTGACATTTCAGGCTCCCCCATAATGTGTTTTCCTTTGAAAAATATTTTGTAGTATAGAATCAGTCTGGATAAACACTGCTTGTAAGTAAAGTTACCTCTTATATCTCACTCATGAATTTATAAAAGATTCAAGTTGCTTGGTCAAATTAGCCACAAATGGTGATATTACTTAGGCAACTAGCATGATCATTGTCTTGGTGAAATCTGACCTGGTATCAAGATGGCGGTGGAAGCAAATAAATCTTCCCTGTGAGCAGTTTCAGTACTGTCTTCCAGGTGATTCTAAAGATCTACCAGGGATCTGGTGTTTGTACCTTAATTAACAAAATTGCCTCCCCATGAAGGCAGAGTATAAAATTAAGCTTGATTTTAGTTGAAGAAAACTATTGAATGAGAAATAAAGAACATATTTAGACATTTGTTGTTATTGTTGTTATTCTTATTATTATTATTAATGCTTTAAAAATATTCTTACAACACTAAACAATTTAAAATAATTCCAAAACTTAACTACAGACCTAATGCATACCCTAGGGAAACTAATATATTTCTACAAGGACTTGAAGCAAATAACTTTTTTTTTTTTTTAGTTTTGAGCAGTGTTAAACATTTCCCCTAAGGAATTTTAGCAACAGTAGAACATTATTTTTAAATTAACTTTTTCATTAAGTGCCTGTTTCTCTTGAAAAGGGAGCAGCTGTTAGTGCTGGCAGAATTTTTCCCCCAATCTATGAGTGCAAATCAAAAACAATTTGTTTTGTGAATAATCTACAGTATGACAATTTGTCTACAAATATGTCACTGCCTGTTTACTTCAGTATGTGTCAATTGGATTTAGCCCCTTATTTGCAGAGAAGAGAGTAAGACAATCTTGGCAGCATCCCTGCCTGCTGGTCTGGCACTACAGCCTCTCCCTAACTTCCTGTTGCCACTGAGAACCACAGGGAGTGAGAAGCCACACGCTGTGCAGAGTGTGGGCTTAGCAGGACTAGGCCAGCTACAAAATTAGAGACCTGGGCTCTCACCGAGAGAATAGAGAGCTGTTCACGCAGGGGCACATCTTTTTGTACAGCACTTTGATTAAGTCTAGGAAGAACCTTAATAGACTGCCATTTAGTAGAAAGGATCCTTTTAGAGACAAGTGTTGGGGGGTGGAGTTGGATTTTTTTTTCCCTCTGTCAGCTCCCTCGATACTGAACAGCTGATGCTTGCATTAAAGGAAGATCAAATAAAAGGGCTTGTTCAGCATTTACCAGATTTCCAGGAAAGGAAAAAAATGTGAGCTTCAGCTTACTTATATGTGAGTATATCTTTTATATATCAGCTTCAATCACCCAATGTGAAGTATGATTCACCCCATGTATTTAGTAATATAATGACTGAGGCTGCTTCCCATACCAGCCACAGTATTCTCCTTTCACACAGGCACTTCTGCAGCTTGCATATATTCACAAGACTGACCTGAGCTAGTGAACCAAAGGACCTCACTGGGTTATTCCTATCGTCTGTGGACTACTCAGACAGACTAACATTGTTATTTTGTGACAAATGATAAATGTTCCCCTTCAAAGCACTCAGCAGCACCATCAGTGCTATGATAACTGAGCAACAAATCCCCATCCTTTTCCAAATGTTTGTTATTTTGTATGTATTTTTTTCCTTCAAAACAGAGATATAGTAAGGGAATGTCAAATGCAATGGAGAAATGATTAAAAGAGAAAATTTAGTGCAGGGCATGTAGTCACTTGCCACATGAAAGTATATTGTGAGTTCTTAATGGATGGTTTTAGATTTGTTTTGAAAATAAATTTCAAAAAAAAAGGTCTGCCAAGGATGTTTATCTTGTCTCAAATATGCAATAAAATAATATATGCAAGAATTTAAAATGTGAGAAAAAAGGCAAATGTTACTTATTTTACACTAAGTCCTTTTAAATATAAAACATGTTTTTACATAAAGTCAGCTGAAGGAGGAATTCAATCTTTCATATTTAAAATGTATTTAAAAGATTGCCTTAATAAAAATCCTGCACACTGATTCAGTCCTATGGCTTCCTTTGGGACCTGCAAGGACAACTCTATCAATGCCCAAAGCAGACTAGTGAGTTACCACTCCATAAAACAAAGGGTCCACTCTAGGAAGGGAACACCAAGGAGAGCTGTCTGTAGGCAGTGCATGCTAGATTAAAGTCAAGTATGTAAACCTTTACATGCCAAAGCAGATACATCTTTAATACCATCTCCTTCTTCCTAAGATTATATACTGGATATTCAGGGAAAAGCCTTTTCTGGAATATCTGGACAACCTAAGAGGATTAGATAAAAATGTACCCATTTAATGGCCCACTCAGACCACCTTACAGTAAAAATCAAATATAGTATTATCTTTGATAATACTAGTAAAATCAAAGATAGTATTATATCTATGAGACCCAGACAAGTATTGTTAAAAAAAGAAGTGTTTCTGGAAATTGGAAAGATGTTAATCTGAAACTCAGAAGGTTAAAAGGACAGAATTGAGGCCACTTTCTAGTAAAAATATTAAAAGAAAAAGATTAGGAAGATGGAATGTCTAACAAATTACAAGTCTATGAATTGCAACATATAGATTTATAAAATTCCAAAGGAAAAATTAGAAAATCAAAACCTGGAACTTAGAAAAGAGAAGGTAAGAAACCACTAATGTTCAAGAAAATCTCTACTTGCTAAACTGAGAAAGTCCACAGAGTCTAACAAAATAGAAATAGACCCAAATCAATGGATGCAATTTTTAAAGGAGCAAAGAGAAACTTCTACAACATCCTTGGAATGGAATGGTGGAAAATATATAAAGAGTATTTTGAACTTCTCAAAGCATCTCTAGAACCCAAGAAAAATTAGAGCTATAGAACATGGCAATGTTAGCAAGATATAATCTGCAAAATTCTACAGGATGAGTAATTTCTTTAGTAGATCAATGCTAATGGGATTGAAATAGCAGAAGAATTGTTAGCAAAATAAACAAGATAGAGTCACAAAATACACTACCCAGATCATACAGGCCTTGTTTGGATTTTATTCGCCTCACTGCAAGAGAGAGAGAGAGAAAAACTAAGCATGAACTGAATTTAAATAATATTAAAGAAATATTTCATCTTGCCATTGTATAATGCTACCATGGTCCTCGCTTTTTTTTTTTTTTAAGCAGATGTTATCTGGTATTGACACACAGTGAAATACAATTGACATTGTATAATTTTTGAAAGTTGTTTTAAAATTTCCCATTTCCTCTACCTTCTCTCTTAAAAGATAATATGGAGGAGAGTGAGTACCAGGTGAAGCAATGGTGCAGAAAATTGTTTCATGCTGAAGCTAGGCAAGTATTGGGGAAACCAATATATTACCTTCTCTACTTTTCTATGCATTGAAACTTATGTATGAAAATTATGATTTTTAGCTTTAAAAAAGTACTCATATAAAAAGCAACCAAGTGATCAAAAGTGAAAATATGAACATTTTTAGAAGTATGGTTTCTATATTTGTCCATTTACTATTGCTATATCAATATACCTGAATCTAGGTACTTTATGCAGGAAACAGGTTTATTTAGCTCTCAGGTTGTTTTGTTTTGTTGTTTTATTTTTCACAATTCAAGAGCCTTGTGTCAGTATCTGCTCAGCTCTGGTGAGAGCATTTTGGCTACATCACAATATGGAAGATGGTATCATGATGGAAGCATCTGTGAAAAGGACAGATTAGAGATTCCATGGAAAGACAATAAACCAGATGGACTCAGAAGCCTTGTTGCTTATCTGAAAATAACCTATTTTATGAGAACTAAGCAGTGAAAATGCAGGAAACTCTTCCAAGGGCATTGCTTCCAGTGACATAACTACTTTCACTTAGGATATCTCTTAGAGATTCTGCCACCCTAACACTGCCACACTGGGATCCAAGTTTCTAGCACATGAATCTTTAGGGGACACCTTCCTACCACATCCAAACTGGAATACTAGCTCAGAAATTATTCTCTCTTATATCCTCTCTCTGAAAGTTACTTACTGGAAGCAATGGTACTCTAACATGAAAAATAGAACACACAGAGGATAGAACACGGGGAACACAACTTGAAAGAGTTCCTTGGTATGACTATATCTTTGTGCTTTTTGTATGCACACAGTTGAACAGAAAATGCAAAAGTCCACACTCAAACAAGAACCCTCTTGATTATGTAATCCCAGCTAAGAGTGATTCTCTTGGCCTCTGTTGATTGTAACTAGACAGGGTATCGGGATGGACCTAATAACGTTACTAAATGGTTTCTGCAAAATAAATTTTTTAGGAATCAGAAAGCTCCTATGAACTGCGCAGAGTATCCTTCTAGGCAGACATCACACTGTTTCTCACATAGAAGAAACACAGAGTTAGCTTTTCCTTTAAACTGTTAAGAAAACAAGCCTCTGTACAACACCTCTGTGAGCCCCTGAGAAGGAGACTCAAATATAAGCTGTGGCTTACTCGGTGTGCCTGATCCAAGGGACGAACAACCATTAGAATAAGCTGTGACAGAAAAATGAATGCCAAAGACTCACATTGACATTTAGGGATTTACATCTAATTGTTTCTTTAATTCTTACTTAAATCAGTGTGTACTACATATAAAACTGTACTCTTCCTTTCCATATTTAGGGTTTTTACCTGAGAATTTTTCATTCTTTTTAGCCATTATAGTGTCAATTGTCAAGAAATAGACATCGTATCTGATTCATGCAGAAAGTAAACTTATTGAAAGAAATAGTGAGTGATTACTAAATTGCCCAAACACAAAGGACAGGACTCAGGAAAATGGGCAATCATATAAGGAGGCTACATGTACATAGCTGCAGTACAAATCATACCATAGAGCACTGCTTCCAAGACCTGGGACACTGGTATTTGCTGCTGCCCCTCTAGAACAGATGATGTCTATACCTGGTGTCTCCACTAACACTGCTGCCTTGAGATCCTGGGTATCAAACTTTGGTCTCTGAAGCCAAAATAATTTCATTTAATTTTTTTTTACAGGGTTTGCTTCTTGTATCATTAGCTCCCAGTTCAGAATGAGAATGACTGATAGGTCAACCACTGCTCACATAGTTATACCATGGTTGTGAAGAAGCATGAGAAATCTTTCCACAAAGAAAGGGAATTCATAGGGAAGACATGCCAGAAATTCAAGGAAAGGTTTCAAATGTTTGGTAACCAGGAATAAAGATATTAGTAATGTAAGAATGTTGCAACTAATTTTGTATAAGCACACATCTATTTTGAATTTTGTTACTCAGTAATGATTTAGGCTTATCTACGCCAAGTTTTGCAATAAAATGAAGATCATTTTTGAAAAATATGAATTGTAAGGAGTTCTGCATAAATTGCTGAAGTTATTGTAAAGTGTGTGTCAGGAGTAGAGGTGGTCAAATTATTAAGATCTTATTTCTTACTCATGCTTACAAAACATAGTGAATATTCCCTGACTCATTGATAAAAGCACTTGCTTTAGAGCTTCTGGAGGCTAAATAGTGAACAAAAGGTCAAAAGAGATGAATAATTCAGTATATGTGCACAGTCAACAATAAATCAACTGAGAATTGTATGTGGCATCAAATTCTCCAGGCTAACCTACACTTCAGAAACTTTAAGTCTTGTTCTAGTTTGCCCTTACAGAATCAAAATACTTCACATAGGAAACATAAGTTCGAGTTTCAGATCTCGTAAGTCTCAAAATATTCAATTTATAAAAAGGCATTGTAATAACTAATTAAAATATTCAAATCACAAAAGTTAAAAATTTTTAAGTAAGATTTTGTACAGCTAAGTGCCGGAACTACATTAGAATATAACTGTAAATGTTATCTATTTATTTAGTACAACTGAATTTTGAATTTTATCCTTGCATTAGGAATCATGAAGTGGTTCAAATTTTCTTTTTCTTTCAGGCTGGCTTAAATAACAACTACTAATCTTAGTACAGTGAATTTGAGTTTGAATTACAAACTTAATTTGTTCTTGAGGGCTGGTTGTAACTCAAGTTGGTCAGTCTCCTCTATACAGTCTTCAAATTCTCTCTCTTGTATAATTTTAGGTCACACTGTCTTCCAGGCAGATGTCAGTGTCCTTAGAGAGACATTGGCCCAAGATTTCTCAATTAACCCTACACAGGAAAGGATGTTCTAATGTTCCTTCCAGAAATCTTTAAGGGTTAAATCTGTATCTGAGACCATTTGGAGCAACAAACGGCTGGCATTCGGATCATAACTCAAGACTTTGGTCATAAGTTAAAACTAAAATTTGGGCCATAACCCAAGTTATTCCTATGTCAGGTCAGTCATAACTTGAGGGTCCACTGTATCCAATGCACTCATTATTCCCCTAGAGCTAAATAAGAAATGTTGTGTTCATAGTATAAAAAATGTATTAATTCATTTTGCAGACAAAAATGTAATAATGCAATACATTAGAGTGATGTAGATGGTAACCTCTGAAAACAAAAGTATTTGCTTACTCTTTTAATACAGTAATAAAAATATTTGAAATATCAATTGCTTGAAAAATAAAAAAGATGTTTGAAATAAGCAATTGCTTTAGAGATCTTTAAAGTAATAGGCAACATACATTGAATTCTACAAGTTACTCTAATACTTTTTGTATTTCATACCTCATGTAAAGTCTGAACTTACTTTAGGTGACTGAATCATTAGTAAGTTGTAGTTCACTTTTCAGCTTCTGATTTCTATTAGTTTGCATTCTATACATTTGCATTTAGGAAGGAAATGTGATAAGGGTTTCAATTAAAAGGCTGTCTGGGTTAACTCATTTTTAATAGGAACAGTAAATATTTTTCAGTTGATATAGCTCCTACTTCAAGATCAGTTCATTGTTCTTTTTTATCTAGTTATGTCAGGTGATGCTCAATAAAGAACACTGTAATCTTAGCCTCTGCTCTTTAGAGAACATTTCTCATTTCTTTATTGATTTTGTTTTGAGAATCCAAAGCAAATGTCTGACTACTACTTGAGAAAAATGATGATAATGGGCCACTGCATAACTACAACAGATTTTTTTAAAACATATATATATGTGTACATTACTAATATATGTGTGCTCAAACAAGTACATGCATAGACACATGTGGAACAGATTTTTATTTTAAAGTCACTCATGCTAAATTTTGCAGAGAGAAAAAAATAAATAAAAACTAATTTATCTTACAATTTTGACAATGACTTCCAAGTCTCAACTTAAAAAGGATAGACTGTGTCTTCTATAAAAGAGTAACCATCCTTTAAGTACTCATACATATGATACACATTTTTTTTCAATTCGTACATGTTTAAAGTACTTGATGTTTACATTCATGTTCTGGAATATGTGCATGAACTGAACATACCTTGAATTTTTTCATTCTCTTTTCCTTCCCCGCACACATCACTCCCTCTTTCTCTAGATCCTCTTTCTCCATTTTCATCATTATTATTTTGTTGTTGTTGTTATTACTATTTTTAGTTCATGCTTACAACATATACAGATAACATTCATTGTGGGTGGTTGGTACATATTTATGATGATCTTAAATCTTTTTATATCCCCTTCCTTTCTTCCTTTGCTTCTAATCTCAAACCCTTGGTCCCCTTCCCATTTGCAAAAGATCTATCTCCCTACTTTCTGTCATTAATCTTTTATTTTGCTGGACTTCTTTTGTACTTTTGATTTCTCTTTAAGTAGTTTTCATATGTTAAATATACTTTTAAAATGAAATGAAGTTCTACAATGACAATAGCAATCTTCCATAAACTTTATTTTTTAACTTTTTAAGCCAGTTCTTTGAAATGCAGTCATTTTTCTGTTATTTGGTTTGTAGATGTGCCATAGATTCTAAACAAATTCAGTTAACTACATGAATTCTACTTAAAATATTTTATATTCAAATCATTAATATAGATTTAACAAGTTTTCAGATAGCTTTTCTTGGTTTTACAGTTACAAATATCTAACTTGCATTTTTTTTTTTTTTTTCACTAAGAATTTCACTTTCTTTTTTTAAAAAAACTTTGAAACACTTTGCACTGTATACCTTTTTGTGGAGAGGTAAAGGAATCTAAGCATTTAAATAGAGAATTGAAGCATTTAATTAATATGTTCTGGCTTCCTGCTAGCAGAACATCACCTTAGTGTGTAAATGGATTAAGTTTCCTGTTACGCCGGCCAGGAGACGTCTTGACAGTTGGTTTTTCATTCTCAGGTGTCTAGTTAAGGAACACACAGGGGGTCCAATTCAAGCTTTAAAACTGTTATCTTTTGACTAGAAAGATTACTGCTTTGAGATGCAATGGGATTTTCCACAGCAAAGTTAGGGAAGGATTATGCTTTTCATTACTCTCTGAATAAAGAATGAAGCAAATTGGTCATATTAATAGGAGATTTCCAAAGAAAATTTTTATATAAATTATGATTAATGTATCTTGTTTGTACTAAAAATTCATAAGAAAAGTGATAGATGTTGACTCAGAAAGGTACATACTATCTTGAGAAATTGCTTCTCGCAAATTATCACATACACATAATTTATATCCATATGCATAAATATTAAAGTACATATATACATATATAACAGAGATGGAGTGAGAGAGAAAATTTTTAAGGATTAGAATGTCTGTTGCATCTCACCTTTTCAACTGTTATATTCAATGTTTGTTATCGTTAGAATTTATTTTCCACTTAGTATGTCTGTACTTTTAGACAGTCTCTAGATTGACTTCTTCGTGGTTGATCCATTTCCAGCCATATTTAACCACTAATCACAGCTGAATTGATTACAGTGATGGTGGAGTAATTCAAATCACATAAGATGGCTGAGCTCACCAACAAGCCATGTCATGGTCCAGTAATTTTGAATATATAACTACAAGCTAATCCACTGCATTTAAATTAGACATGTAGAGAATGCAAGTTTTAGGAGTTTTCTCTGATATATTTTAAACATTTAGTTTGAGAATACTAATTTTCTTGGTGATTTTTATCTCAAATTTAGCTCCATAAAATTGAGCTTTTAAAACTTAAAAATTTGAAACTGATGTACAAAAATTATGCATGTGTATGCAGCACCATGTGATTTTTGTGTTTATTTTTTTGTACTGGGGATCGACCTCGGGTCCTTGTGCTTGCGCAGCAGGCAGCAAAACCACTGAGCTAAATTCCAGCCCACCATGTGATATTTTGATACATGTACACATTGTATAACATCCAACATCTCTGTCTCCTCAAATATTTATCATTCTATGATAAAAATATTTAAAATATTTTGTCTGGATTTTTTTTTTTTAAGATATACAGTACAGCCTGGGATTTAGGTCAGTGGCACCATGTCTGCCTCCAAAGTACAAGGTCCTGAGTTCGATCCCTGGTACAAAAGAAAAGAAAAGATATACAGTACATTATTTTCTGTTGTCACCCTTCTGTGCAATAGCACAGCCAAACTGCTTTGCCTGATGTATCTATAACTCAGTGCCCATTGATTAATCATTCACATCTCTTCTTCCTTTTACTCCAGCTTCCAACTCTCAACTTCTATGAGATCAAATTTTTAAATTCTATATTTGAATGAAATATTTTGAAATGAATCTTTCTGTGTTTGTCTTACTTCAATAAATGTAAAAAAACCCTCTAGTTCCATCCACTGTGTCCATCCACTGTGACAGATAAAATTAGTTAATCATTTTTTAGCTGAACAGTATTTCATTATGCATGGATATCACATTTTCTTCATCTATTCATAAAATCGTGGATGGTAGGTTGTTTACATTCTTTGGCTATTGTGAATAATACTGTAATGCAGGTGGGAATGCAGATTTCTCTTTGACATATTGATTGAATTTCTTTTGGATGTACATTCAATAGAGAGATTGCTGAATCATATAGTGCAGTAGTTTTAAATTTTTGAAGAACAAACATACTCTTTTCCATAATGACTATATTAATTTACAACCCCACCAAGAATGTACACAGACTGTCTGTATTCCAACCCTACACTTGGTATTTTTTTCCTTTGATAATACCTAACTGTGGTGAGTCAATATCCTATTGTGGGTTTTGAATTTCCCTGATAATGAATGATTTGGGACATTTTTGTTATATAACTATCAGCCATTTATACGTCTTCCTCCAAAAAAATAATCTATTTAGGAGTACTGTGAATTTTTAAAGAGAAAAAGGGAAGTAATACTATTAAAAGTGATCAAGATATGATAAATTCAAGTACCAACTTCCCCAAACAAAGCCCACCATTCTGTAATGTTAACATACACTAATAAAAATATTCACAGCTCAAATTACTGGAAAGACTGTCCTTTTCCCAAAATGTATTCTTAGAAACTCTGTCAAAGGTAAGCTTACTGTAAATGTATGTGTTTACTTCTAGACTGCCTATTCTGGTCCATTGGTAATTGTATCTCTGGTTATAACACTATGCTGTTTTCATTACCAGAGTTTTATAGTACAATATCTTCTCTTTGTTTTATTTTGCTTTTGTTTTTGGCTTAATTACCTACGGTTTGTTGCCTCCATACCTCCATGCAAGGAATAATTTTAAATTACTTCTTCTAGTTCTATCAAGAAAGTCATTGGTATCTGGAAAGAGATTTCGTTTAATCTATAGACTCTTTTGGTAGTATACACATTTTAAAAATCCATGACCATGAAACATCTTTTCCTTTATTGTGGTCTTTTTCATTTATTTCATCAATGTTTTATTGTAGCTATGTTTCATCAGTTTGATTAAACTATTTCTAGGATTTTTAAGCTATTGGAAACAAAAATGCTTTCTTGAGTTCTATTTTACATAATTCACTACTGATACATTGAGTTCTATTTTACATATTTCAGTATCAATATATATAATCACTAATGAATTTGAATTTTGATTTTGGATCCTACAACTTTGCTGAATGTTTTTTTACTCCTAACATTTTTTTTTAAATGAAGACTTTGGACTTTCTATTTATTAGATCATGTCATTTGGAAACAGGGACAATTTGACTTTTCCTTTAACAATTTGCATGCCTTTTATTTCTTTCTCTTGATTGAGTAATATAACTAGGATTTTCATGAATATGTTGAATAAAATTGAGCATCCTTTTCTTCATTTGGACCTCAGAGACAGAGAACTTTCAGTTTTTTCTCAACTAGTATAATGTTACCTATTGTGTTATTATGTATGTCCTTTATTATGCTGAGATGTTTCTTATGAAACTAATTTGTTCATGGGGCTGGGGATTTAGTTTAGGGGTGTTATGCCTACCTGGCAACCAAAAGGTCCTGAGTTTGATTCCTGGTACTGAGGGAAAAAAGTATAATCTAAAACTAATTTGTTAAAGATTTTTATCATGATTGGATATTTAACTTTTGTTTTGCTTGTCTTGTAATGTATTTTTCTCTTGTTCGGAAAAAGGGATAGCTTTTTAAAATTTATTTATTTATTTATTTATTTATTTATTTGTACCATGCTCTTTGACAACTTTTTTGTTGTTGCTGTTCAATACTGCAAAATCTCATGTTACTCTGTCTGACCTGTAAGGTTTCTGTTAAAAAGTCAGCTGTCAGGCAAATTGAAACAACCTTATGCATTATTTCTTTTATTTCACTACGTTGAAAATTCTCTTTTTATTTTTAAACTGTGAGGGCTTGTTTATAATACTGTTTGGTGGAGACTTAGTTGAGTTGTATCTCACTGGTGACTTGGCCATCCCATTGTTGAATATTTTCATACTTTTCTAGGTTTGGGAAATTTTCCCTTAGTATTCCTTTGAACAATCTTTCTATCCCTATGGAATACTCAGGCCCACTTGAACTCCAGTAACTGAAATTGCTCTTTTAATGCTGTTCTAAGTTTCTTGATTTTTCTTTTTTTTTTTTTCAGTCTTTTTCCTCCTCTCTGACTGTAAATTTTAAATATCTTTTCTTAAAGCTCCTTAATTCTTTCCTCTGTTTATTCTATTAGTATTATTTTCAGTTCAATAATTTTTGTTTGATTTTATTAAATTATTTCAAAGTTAAGTATTTTTTGTTACAGTATCAAATTATATTTGTTTTCTTGGAGTCCACTGAATTTTTTTTCAAAGATCATTTTGAGTTTGTAGTGTTGGCTTCTATATAGTCAGTATCTGACATCTTATTTTGTTGTTTATTTGAGGTCATGTTTTCCCAGATGTTCTTAGTTCATTTTGGTATTTAATGCCATCTTTGAATTAAAGCATTTGGGCATTTATTACTGCCCTCATAATTTCATTTTGTGCTTATCTTTCTAGAAATTTTAAGCAGTCTATTTCCCCTGAGTGGGTATTTCTACTATTTCAGCACAAGATGGTGCCCAAAGTCCCTGTTTGTCACAGGTCGACTCTTGTGTTACTGCTGTTTGAGTACTCGAGGCCACCTCAGATCCAGATTTGTCGCATACCTAAACACACTGTGTTGTTCAGAATGAACTTGGGGAGGACTTAAAGAGGGTAGTGTATCCTTGTAAGTCTGCATCTGAGATCAAGGCAGGCCCCTGTAACTCCTCCATAGTCACAAGAGTGTTTTCGGACCACAAGATTCTCCTTTTACTCTGGATCTCACCATAAAACAATGGCTCCAGACTCTTATGCAACCAATTGGTGTGCATCTCCATTTTTATCTATTCTTTCTCAATTGGTCTTACTATATTATATTGCTTTTTTATTGCTTACATTCTTTTATTGGTACATTTTAGGTATACAGTACATTTGCATTTATCATTCAGTCCTTGTACCTGTACATGATGTATCTTGCTTATTTTTTCCCCATTACCTGTGTGCCCTTCACCCCTCCCTCTTCCCTATTTACACAGACTTCATTTCTATTTTTTTTTCCTTTTCTCCTATTTTTTCCTTTCCCTTCTTTCATTTCCCCATCTCCTCCCAACACCCCTACCCCTTTGGACCTTTTCCTATTTCAAAGTATCAATTATTAGTTATTAATCCTTTTAATCCTTATTTATACTCTCAGTTTCTCACACTAGAGAAACTACTCGGTATTTGCACATGTGTTTCCAATTTATTTCACTTAAGAGAATGGCCTCAATATGCATCCATTTAGCTATAAATGACTCTATTTTCTCATTCTTTATGGCTGGGTAGTACTCCAATTTATTAAAAAAACCCACAACTTCTTTATCCAGTTTCCACTTGATGGGCACTTGGGCTGTTTCCAAGATTTAGCTATGATAAACTGTGCCGCTATAAACATGGGTAACATATATCTCTGTGGTATGATTCTTTTAATTCTTTTGGGAAAATATCCAACAGGGGAATATCTGGGTCAAATGGGACCTCCAGCCCTAGTTGTTTGAGGTATCTCCACACTGATTTCTGTAGTGGTTGCACCAGTCTG
Source organism: Heterocephalus glaber (assembly GCF_000247695.1). The sequence continues at coordinate 11,359,788 of NW_004624810.1, read as the reverse complement.
CACTCCCACCAACAATGGAGAAGGGTTCCTTTCTCTCCACACCTCCGCCAGCATTTGTTATTGGTTGATTTCTTGATAGCAGTCACTCTTTCTGGGATGAGGTGGAATCTCAGTGTTGTTTTCATCTGCACCTCTTGAATGGCCAGTGATGTTGAACATTTTTTCATATGTTTATTTGCTGCTTTTACTTCATTGTCTGAGAAATGTCTGTTCATTTCAGATGCCCATTTTTGAATTGGGTCTTTGAATTTTGGGGGTCTGATTTTTTTCAGTTCTTTATATATTCTAAATAGTAGTCCTTTGTCTGAGTTACAACTGCTAAAAATTGTTTCTCACATTGTAGGTGGTCTGTTAGCTCTGTTGGTGGTTCTCTTGCAGTGCAGAAGATTTTAATAAGATGAGATCCCAGTTGTTGATTCTTTCGGCTAGTTCCCATGCTATTGAGATTTTGTTCATAAAGTCTTTTCCTATGCCAATATCTTTAAGAGTTCTACCTAACTTATCTTCCAGCAAGTTTAGTGTTTCTGTCTTAATATTTAGATCTTTAATCCACTTCGATCTTAGTTTAGAGCATGGTGATA
>NW_004624810.1:11332681-11353376 GCF_000247695.1 Heterocephalus glaber | reverse complement strand
CAAATAAGTAAGAAACAAAGATCTTAAAATACAATAAGGGATATAAAGGAATACATTAAAATCAATACCAAAGTAATTCATGACAATATATATATATCTTAGTTAAGGCGTAATGAAAAGTGACAAAATTATGCTACCATGCAGTATGAGTCTGATATTTAATATTACAATTGGATCCGTGGCTAAATTCAATTGGAATATCAGTCAAGCTATATTTGTATTTGGTATAATCCCAGTCAAACTTTCTGTTTAAAAACTTTTAATATCTTTGAAGCTATAGACTTTTTGACAAATAAGATCATGGGCAGCAACACACTCTTGAAAGTAGAGTTAAATTGTAAGCATGTCTCTGTGACTCATTATTATACACCAATAAAACTGTTCAAAACTCCTATAGTTTTGCAGTAATCTCAATATTATAAATAAGTGTTGAAAAGTTATCTTTAATGGTTATAAACACTGAATAGCAAGAATGTAGTTGGTTGAAATTGACCAAAGTTATGACTCTTTTATAAGTGTCAATTTTTCAAAGAACAAAGTAGCAGTTTTGTTTCATTTAAGAGTTATGCACTTATTTCTATTAAATTTAAATGTTAAAGAAATGAAACTCACAGCCGGGGATTTAGCTCAGTGGTTCTGGCGCCTGCCTCGCAAGCGTGAGGTCCTGAGTTCGATCCCCGGTATTGAAAAAAAAAAAAAGAAATGAAACTCAGATAAATATTTGGATAGTGCAGCTGTGAGGCATGACTGACATTAATTTAGCAAGTAGTTTAATATCCAGAGTAGTTATGAAGACTAAGGATGAAACTTTTTTAAAGCTACTCAATTTATATATGAAACTAACAGCTTGAATAGAAACACCAGAAAAATAAATTGAAGACTACTATATTGAGTTATTTTATAATAAAAAATACATAAGCATGTAGTGAGGATAATAGAAGCCAAAATGAGTCAAAATATGTCTTCTACTAGTGTGAAAATGACCACACTTTGCTCACATAAGGTCTATATGTCATCTTGGCTGCAACTGATATCATTTGTTTATGGAAGTAATGGTATTTTGGGTATTTTATTATAAAAATTACAAATCCAGTGTCTTGCACTAAGTGATATATATACAATATTTATACATACATATCACTGTATGTATTGTATAATGTAAAATAAAATTGGTTTCCTTAAAATCTACATTTTCAAATGATACATCAGAATATTAATCATTTTCATTAAATAAGAAATGCTTTAAAATGTATTCCTACAAATATGTTATTTAAACAGATTCATAAATATACAAAAGAACTGTGATAGGTAGTCATTATGGAGATTTCTTAGTTTTCTACTCTGAAGGACTTCATATTTTTAATATACACTATTTTTCAAGAAAAATCTGCATCTTTAATACATGAAAATATACTAAACACTGATTTATGCATTAATGCATATTGTTATATTAATAGCACAAAATGAGAAAAATAAATCTGAAGCATGAGAATAATGGAAATAAAATTTTAATAGTGTTAGCTTGCATCTCATGGATCAAGCAGCTCACCTGCTGAGAGGTGCATAATCATCCAATTTGGGGAACTTTGGCCTATAGAGAAAGCATCAAGTTCTTTCCTCAAGGGGAAATCTGTTGAAAGACCTAGGAGTCCACTCTGGGAAGTAATATCCTAATGTGTTCCATGACTCTGAAAGGAGGAATTGACTTTCCCTCATTCTCTAACAAGGCACAGAACTGATTATTCAGGGTAACGCAGTAGATTCTCCACCTATCTTGTAAATGTGGACTTCATCCTCCATTCTAATCCCCTCATTCCATGACTAATGCTCCTATCATCGGACAATTCAGACTTGTTGGAAAATCATGTTTAAGCTGTTAGCATAAAAATAACAATAAAACTTGGTTCAGTGTACTTTATAAGTACATGAGCACAAAGATTCCTTCAGTATAAGAACTTAAGTAAAATTTTCAACTGTGCATTTTGCTTTCTTTACTCAAGAAATATTTTTTTCATTACTGAATTAATTTTGTAGTTCTAGACAAGGTTTATCTCCCTAGATTTTAGGGCACCATAGGGTAAATATCTAATTCATGTAAACATTGTAGAAGTCATAAAGCCACCTGCCACCTTGTATCTCTATTGAGTAGGTTAGTGAATATTTTATGTGTATGTTATAAGAAGCGGTTCTTGAATTGCAGTGTACACATAATTGTTATTCAGTATTATGCTTTTCAAACAAGAAAATTGCAGATGACAAAAATGTTGTTGGTTAATGAATTGTCATTTGAGTAGCAAGGTCCTTTTATAATATTTATTGGCAGCTGGCTTCTCTGTTCAGTAAAGAATATATATATATATATAATAATATATATGTATGTATATTACTATTTATTACCCAGAAATTGTAGAATTTGTACAAGGAATAATATCTTCTGACAAATGTGAGAAATTGATAATGTGTGGTTCACAGTGTCTGTTATCTATTATTAGAAATCAATCAAGTTAATAGCTAGAGACGGGATCAATACAAATGAGGTGAATTTAATAAACATCCATTTCAATATAATATATCTGGGGCTTTAACATTTATTTTTGTCAAATGGGAATTATCAGTATAAAAATCAATAGTTTAGGTTTTCCTTTTCAGAGGTGAATATCTAAATTAACAAAGAAAATAATCGTTTTGAGCATTTCTTGTGAAATTTTAGCTTCTGCCATCAAAATATTTTAATTAAATTTGACTTAACGATTTTTCTCCACAAATTATGTGTACTATTTTATTTTTATTTTTAATAATTTGAGAATACCTGAACTTCTATAGCATTGCATGTCTATTTATAATTAAATCAGTAATCAGAAATTGAAAATTACTTATTAACTAAGTTCTACAGGTGAGCTTTGAAAATTATGCTCCATGAGCCCAATTCAGCCTGTAGCCTGTTTTTATAAATAAAGTTTTATTAAGACTCAGCCACCCTCATTTGTTTATATATCATCTATTGCTGATTTCTCCCTACAATAATACAGTTGAGTAATTACAGCAGAAACTGCTGGCCTCTGTGCTATAGTCATATAAAATATTTTTTGATTGATAAAATTTACCCTCTATGCACTATTCTGAAATATTCTTTATTCATGAGAAAGTTCTAGATATAAAAGGCATTATTGCAACATTTGGTATTTGTGTCAGGTACTACACATACTTTATACAGCACTTTGTACTATTTTAAGTGGCTAGGCCAATTTGTGGTCCTTGAGAAATTTGGACTATGTCTTGGTTTTACATATTTCCTTCTCATGAGAGCATATTTTTCCTCTCACGAGTTTGTTGAAAACAACAAACTAAGAGTCCTAACTACTTATAAGTTTAAACAAGAGGTGTAGAATTGCAAATACAAGAGACTTGATTCAAGAGGATTACTATGGTTTCATCCAAGGAAAAAGTATTTTGCCTCACAGCAAAACTAGCTTACAGATTGTAGACTGGAAAGGAAACTGTGGGTTGACACTTTGATGTTGAGGTAATGGAAGAAGACAGTTACTTTACTTGGGTATTTTTTATAATTCAAGGAAATCTAGAAGGCCTACCTTAGAATGCAAACCCATGGTGTCTAGAAACTAAGCTCCAGATAGTCCATCCAAAACAGTATGCTAACCTAGCACATAGTACATAGTTTCAAGCACAGCCTGGAAGTACTATGTAATGGCTATTTCTCATGACTTCAGTGTCCCTATGTATAAAAAAGTAACTTTAAAATAAAAAATAATTATTAGCGTATTTATGTTAATTGACTATTCTAGACAGGTAACTTTGTTCTATATTTCTGTGTGAGATAGTGAGCACAAACAGTGGCAGGATTTAAGCAGCAAATAAAGTCTTGTGGAATATTTACTACCACTTCCCTTTGGTGGTTACATAAAAAGACAACAAAAGCAAACATTTTTATCATTGCACCAATAAGACAGAAATCATACATGCAACCCAGAGTCATATAGTTATCCAGGAGAATATGTGTGATTGGCTGTTTTTGTTTTGCTTAACTGAATAGTTAAGTCACTGGGTTTCATAGAGCAATCCAGGTTTCCAATTTCCTTAAAAAATATAACACCAAATTTGCATTTCTGTGTGACAAGAGTTTTCAAGAACTTAGTAACAGCTGGGATGTTTGGAAGAGACATAAACTGTCCAAATTAACTTGATTCCTACCATTCTCCTTCATCTTTTTGTCATCACAGTACAGTGTCAGGTGTCATTTGTCATTGTCCTGGTTCCACAGCTCTTTTTATAGCAGAGAAATATTATATATAGTCTGTCAGTGTCACAAGAAGAAAGACAAAAACCCACAAACCTGGTTTCAAGAAACATGGGAATAAACATTTCTTTGTGACTTACCTCATTCCTTTACATTAGATATAAGCAGACAATAAGTACTTGAATTGACCAGTCTAGGGCAAAAATACATTCTTGTGCTTCATCATTTTCTGAGGTATTTCCCAGTATTTCTTTCCTCTGAAATTATAGGTTTTCCCCAATGACAAGTTGAGAACGTCTATGCTGTCTAAATACGTAAAATGCCAAAGCCAGGCATTTGAAAGACTGTGTTAGTACACACTTATTTGTGGGTTAAGCATGTGAAACAAGCATTAGAGATTACTACCAGTCTTTTCTCCGTTATCTCATTTAATCTTAACTATTATTCATCCTTTCAATGATGTAAGTCTAAAAGATAGGATAGAGAGAGAAAAGAGAAAAAAATGAAAGACAAAAAGAAAGAAAGAAAGAAAGAAAGAAAGAAAGAAAGAAAGAAAGAAAGAAAAATCACAAAGAAGGAAGGAAAGAAGTAAGAATGAATAAATCTAACAGTTACCACATAAGACAACTTGGAACAGTCCTGATATATATATATATATATATATATATTCTCAATTTCTGCATCGTGATGTTTCCATAACACAAGAAGCAAAGTTATCTCAATACTTCCAAACACAACAGTTCTTCTATCTACAGATATTCTCAAACTTTAGATGCTAGAGCTTAGTAACAATATGCTAAACTCATAAGTTCTTTTTTTAAAACTTAAGAACCTATGTATTTACTGTGCTCTGAATTAGTGTTTTTCCCATCACCTTAGGAAGCTAGAGCCAATGATTTGGATGTCATAGTCTGTCTTTGAAACTCAACACTTTTTTCTTCCTTTGAAATATTAAATATAAAGCATTACATTATATTCATAATCATTTCACTGTGGAACATTAAAAGTAAGTTTTCTGAAGTCTTGTTTTGCTATTTTTATGTTTGTTGAGCTTTTCATCATATTTTAGATGCATTGAAATTAATCAAATATTGTATATATTTAACAGTGAAAGTTAATGTAGAGGCAGTGTGTGAGCTCTCCAAAAACTACTCAGAAGAAAGAAAAATAAGAAACCTTGTCAATGAGCTGGTGATGGGAAGACTCTATTTTACAAACTGAATGAGGTAAGACTTCATAAATCTGTGTTGAGCATAATAAATCTTTCCAAACAGGTTATACTATGTGTACTACTTCCAGGAAAATGGGTTATGTGACTTCAATAAAAGTATGTAAGATTTTCAGGGATGAGATTCTAACTCAGGTTTGTACTCAGAAAAGGAATAAAAAGAAATATCTAGATATTGACAGTGTTCCTAATGGTGTTCGCCATGACTGTTTATAGATAGGCAGTGAGTCCCTGTGAATTTTAGAATTCAGTTGCATATTATGTTTTGATATTCAGCCTAGATTATTCAGCGTGATTCATTACAAAGTTTTTTTGACAGCCTATTAGTTGGCTTGTTTTCAAATATCAAGAAAACAATTGAAAGTCTCTAACTCGAGTCTTAAATCACAGACATAAATAGAAAATATTTGGGGCATTTATCTCCATGTGACGGATTTGCCTTGTCCTGCAGTTATAGAAATAGCATCTAGAGGCTGCTCAAAAGATTCTTACCAAGAGTTAAGTGAAACAATTATTTTATGGGGGCCAGGGTAGGAGAAGATATTATTTGATTTATCCTCTCATCTTTAGGTCATACCTAGACTTGAAATTTTGGCTGCAGAATGTGTACACAGCATGGTTTTGTGCTATGATCTCTAGCAATCTTTTGAACACTTGTAATCTTTCTGTGAGAATCTTTTCCTGAGACTCAGCTTTAAGAATATCTCGTAAAGAAGAATAGTTTCAGCGTAGTGTCACTCTTATTTGATTCTCTACTAAACACTTGTATTGTAGCAGATAGGAGTCTACCTTCCAGAGAACATACCTTCGGGTTTGCTTTTGTATTCCTTTAGGCACTCAGCATGTTGGCAATCCCCTGTAAGACGGCATCAGCAGGACACAAAGTGAAGTAAAGCGGATTGTATCTGACAGAGCTCCTTAAGTAAGTTGTTCAATTGATGGGAGAGGTAGGAAGCCTTCCCAGGGTGATTAATTCCAATGACCTAAACTTTTAAATGGTTCTTGTCTCTTATTATTTTCCTGAAGAATGGCTAAAAGTGAATTCTGGAAAAAGCAGTGTTTTGTAAAACTTCAAACATTTGAAATCTTATGTTTTGGAATAATTTCACCGTAAAGCAGAAGTTCTCAAAATTGAGCGCACGTAATAATCATAAATTCATCTCATCACAGAGATTCTGATTCTGCAGTTTTTTCATTGAGTATGTGATTTTGTGTTTTTAATAAGCAGTTTAGTTATTTGTATTACAAATAATTTAAGTTTACTGTTTCTAACTGGACATATCAAAAGATGATAGAAATTTGATCTCCAACTGAACCTTTGCTTTTATTGACCTTTCATAATTTTAACTTTGGTCAAGCAATTAAACAGATATTAGTATGAATAGTTACAGCAGAAGAATGTGAGGATCTTAATGGAAAAGAAAGAACAACAGTTCTTTAGTCAGAAGGTGTCTCTGAATGTAGCCTTCAAAGTGCTAAAGGGAAAAGTAATTTCCTATTCCCCTGTCCATGATTTGATATAAACATTCTATTTTCAAGTAATTATGAAAGTATTTTCTATTACCTTCAAGAAAAGACCTGTTAAAAACCTTCATAATGGGCTGGGGATTTAGCTCAGTTGTTCCTCAGCCTGCCTCACAAGTGCAAGGACCTGAGTTCAATCCCTGGTACCAAAAACAAGCCAAAACAACAAAAACCCTTCATAATAATATATAAATTTATTTCATTTAAAATAAACAATATATCTTGTTCACATTTAGATCTAATAGGAAGTCATAGACACATATGTAATTTGTCTTTGATCGTGGCTGAACCTTATCATAAGTACTATTGGTATTATTTTAGTAGAATATTCCATGACTCCACATTTTGAATGGACAAAAACTTATAGGAAAAGTCACATTTTCTACTTACTTGTTGAATCTCAAATAATGTGATATCTGTATATAGAATTTATTCTAGAATCAGTGTGGTTTGAAAGATAACTGTAAGTTCATAGATGAATACTCACACATATACATATATACATGTGTAAATATATTTATTATTTGAAGTAAGATTTATGTTATGGGATTTCTTCCAAGGAGGCCTTATCTGATTGTGGAAGCTAGCTAATCAAATTCCAAATCAATGATAATGAGCCATACAAAACTTTACAAAAACTGACCAAAACTATCATCCACAAGTAGAATTTCTTCTTTTCTTGAAAAAGCCATAGACCTGTTTGGGGGGCTTTCCATCCAATTGTCAGGCCTATGCAAATGACCTAAAATAATTTCCCTTACTAATAGTCAACTAATCAGGAAACTTAGACCTTAGTTACATTTGCCCAACCCTTTTTCAGAATTATTCAAAATTATGTTTGCATGTGCAGGGGTAATGATGTGACTAGTTGAAACAAATTAACAAATGGCATTAGTTTTAAACAATATAAAATAGCTTTATCTGGGAACATCAGGTCAGAGTCAATGCCTATAAATAGTGGTACCTCTGTTCATGAATTTAATTAGTTCCAAAATTCTAGCAAATATGGCTGAGGTCATGTTTGTCACCCATTGTGGAATTCTCCAAGAGAAGCTAAATTTTGCCCAATGCTTCTGTTGGCAAACTGAATTGTTCATGAATAGAAGCATTCATGAACCATGGTATTACTGTAGAATAGTTCTTATATTTATTTTAATTCATCTGTAAAATGATACTAGCAGCTTTTATGGTAAGTTTCATCTCTGAAAATTAATTTGTTTCTGATATAACCACAATTAATAATATTACTTCTAAAAATAAAAATATTTAGCACCCAGTTTTCAGGAAAAAGAAAACTAACACAGTTAAAAATTTTAAATGAGTGAAAGTGGTATTCGAATGAGATAATTGCCTTAGCCTCAGAGAATAACAATATTTTTGGTAAGGTATAATCTTGCTGATGCCATAGCATAAAGGGAAATAACTGATAATACTGTTTAACATAAAGTAATTTGTCAAAAAACATATTAGTGTACCGATTAGACTAAATTTGCTCTCTTATAACTCGCATGTATTTTTATCATAATAGCACTGAAACACCTGAGACACATCTTTATAAGGTATACTAACATTTTTCTTCTTAACCCTTACTGATTTTCTGTATTTATATAATGGTATATTGGAATATAAATGAACACATCACAAAAAGGAGAGAGTTTGCAACCAACAATAGTTTTCTATCTTATTTTAGGTATTTAAGACCTCCATCCTTGCAAGTAATATCTAAATGGCCTTATAATCTCTTAACACTGATGTATTCATCAAGTTCAGATATTCCAAAAGGAACCAGAGACAATGCTTTTTAAGTCTAATGTAGCATACAAAATATTGTTATTACCATAAAAATCACTGCAAGTGAAACTTTTGCTGTAATACAAGCTCAGCAAAAGAGACTTACATTGCTAGATGCAATGTTGCTAGACAATAAAATTGTCTTAATTTATTTGCTAGCTAAACAATGTGGCATTTGCTGACTGGCTAAAACCACTAAATGCATTGAGATATATTCTTCATAAGTCAAATGAAGGCCAATGTCGATAGGATGCAACATAACAAAATGATTTTTTAAAAATCACATGTACAACAAGACAAAGAAAAAGTCTGGGGGGCTGGGGATTTAGCTCCGTGGTTCTGCCGCCTGCCTCACAAGCACAAGTACCCAGGTTCGATCTCTGGTACCAAAAAAAAAAAAAAAAAGAAAAGAAAAAGTCTGGGGCATGTAAGAAGGATATAGGAGCTAAAATCCTCTCATGGTCAAAATCTGAATAACATGGGTAGTACAAAATGAATAGTCAGAGATTATAACCCAAAGAATGATGTTTATGATTCTAACATCTGATAATCACTTCTTAAACATGACAATCATGAAAACAAATAATAAGGGAATGGTGTGTCACAAAATAGAAAAGGGCATGCAATTTGGTATTCTATAGTCTATTTAGGAAAAGTAAAATATTTATTATGAGAAAAATTGAAAAAACAAATAAGAGTTTGGAGTTTAATTAATAATGGTATGCAGATATTAGTATTGTCTTTTGATCAGTGAAGTATGTATATGCTATATGTTTATATTAGGGAAAGCTGAATGAGGAGTGTATGGTCCTTCTTTCTATTGAGTTTGATTACTATGATAATTAAGTTTATGGGTAAACTTGCCTGGGGCACAGGGTACCCAGGTATCTGATTTTTTTTTCTCTGTGTGTGTCTGTTAGACTATTTCCAGAAAAGATTAACATTTGAATTGGTGGACTAAAGAAAAGTAATGGCCCTCCCAGATGTGAGCAGTTTTATGAATTCTCTTGAGAAACTGAATAAAACAGGAAAGCAGAAGAAGCTTGATTTTGCTCTCTGATTATTGAGCTTGGATATCTCTCTTGTCTTGCTCTTTTCACTTTTGGTTCTTAAGCCAAATAAAACCATTCTCAATCTATACCGTTGATTCTTTGGGTCTCAAGGATTTGAACTATATTGCTAGCTTCTCTGGGTTGCCAGTTTAGAGACACAAGATTGTGGAGCTCTATAATCTCAAGCTCTATAATCTTTTTGACAAAATACTTTATAATAGATCATTTGTGTGTGTGCACATGTGTGTGCCAGTACCTTATGATAAATTATATATGTATATTTATTGAGTGTGTGTATCTTTCCACTGTTTCTTTTTCTCTGGAGAACTCTAACTAGTATAATAAACCTGTAAATCTTCCAATAAAGGATTTAAAAAAACAGAAATGATAAATTTCCAATCAAAGATAAGAAAAGCAGATCCACTAGATTTACACTTACAAATTGGCTAGTTGAGAAGGCAGATCTATAAATATAGGTTAAGTTATTTACATCTTTTTTCTAAATATTAACTTTGTCAATTATATAATTGACAATGTTTATTTTAATTTCCAAAGTTATATGTGCTAAAATTTCATTGAAACTCTGGATATTTAACATCTGTTCAAACTACCTTGAAGGATATTATTGCTATGTTGCTCATGTATTAATATAAATTATGAAATTATTGATGAAATCTCTATTGTAACAGAATAATAATTCTCCCCTGTGCTCCAGAAAACACTAGTTTCTTTGAATTTTTTAAGGGTTTAGTAACAAAAAAGCATTTTTTCTCTAGTAATATTAGGAAATATTAGATTTGACTGATTTTAATAGCTTTACTAAATAATTTCTCTAAAGACTTATAGTAGTAATGACATTTGTGAGTCCTTAATGAGGAAAATGTAAACACTATTTTGGAAACTCACTTCAGAACGTCTTTTATTTGGGCTAGTACTGATATAGGGTGTAAAATGTCTGGATGATATAGGATTCCAAGTAATCCAAATAATTTAAGGAAAATATAACTCTCAGTCTCCTAGATGTCCAGACACACTGAGTTTATGTTCTCTAAATCAAAGAATGAATTCTAGGAAAAATGGACGTTAAGAATAGGAAGAATTTATTGAGAGAAGGATAGCTTCTAAGAGAGACAGAAGAAGGACCAAAATGTGGATTGGGTGGGCTTGGACACTCACCGCACTTTTCAAAGGTGTTTTATTGAGCAAACCCACAAGATGAGGTGGGTACAAGGTGGGACAAAACTAGTTAACTAGTAAGATTATAAGTATAATCGCTTAGGTCATATTGATCCAATGGGAAATGATGAGGTGGGGCAAAACTGTGATCAACCAATAAGATTTCAACAAGTACAATTGCTTAGGTAATAGTGATTAAATGGGGATCAAATGGGGAAGCATGTCACATAGCAAGCATACATAGAACAAACAAGGATTTCCCAGAAGGAATGGGCTGGGGAGGTTTTGGTACTCACCCAAGGTGATTGATGCCTATTTAGAATATCAATCACTGCTGTTCATCACTAGAGGAAGTATGTGAGTGTAGTAGTTCCTCTCTTTTGAATCCTGGACTTCAGCAAATGGGCCTCAGTTGTCTTCTATATTGACTTCCTGGAGGGTCTGGCCCTGTCTAACTGCCTATAATATATCCAACTAACTTAGCTATCTATAATATTATTATGGGAGAAAATTGGAAATACTATGATTAATAATGTGATTAGTTCATGAACATTTCTGTTTTCAAGAGTATAACCACAAGGAAAACCTTCTGTTGTGATTTAGAAGCCTCATGTGCTCAGAGCTATGCTTTCGGAAGGTGATTAAATCAGGAGGTACTGTACATATGTGTGGTTCCATCCACTGAAGAGTTCTATAGCTGAGTGTGCTGTTGGAGGATAGAGCCTAGTTGGAAGTGAGAAAGTGAGGTCACTAGATGGTGACCTGAAAGAAAAGATGTACCTCCTGTAATCCTTCCTTCTGTCTCTTTGCTTCCTTGCCACCATGATGTGAGAAACTTTCCTCCAAGGCAAGAGATTCAATCATGTTGTTTTTGCACTTGAACTTTGCAACCAGAAGGAAACCTTCTGAAATGTGAGCTAAAATAAACCTCTTCTTTAAGCTGTGAGTGTTGAGTATTTTGTTTCAGGATGAGAAAAGTGACTAAGACCCCTGACATCATGTAAAGATTCAATAGCTCAGTTGTCTGTTTTGAATTTATTGTTTTTCTCAAAACAAATTTTTCCATAAAGTTTCTCTCTACATCTTTAGTGCAGCCATTTTTTTTTTTTTCTGATACTGGGGATCAAACTCAGGAACTTGCGCTTGCCAGGCAGGTGCCACTACATCCCTGTCCCTAGTGCAACCATTCTTATGTGAGTATACAATGGGGCAATCAAATCCCTAAAAGAGTATTTGTATTACATACAAATCATACTTAGACTCTGTCTTCTTATTTTCTTCTTCAACTTCGGTAATGCATTCTGCTTTCTCTACTAAATATTATGTGGTCTACTCCTGCTACCTAACTCATCATTCATTTTTGTTAATAAACTATAAAACTAAAAAGTCATTATTCTAATTACCTTAAAAATATATATTATTATATAGAATAAGGATACAAACTAAATTCCACTAGTTCTTGGCATAATCTATGCATTCTTACTCCAGAGATTAATTGAGGAAAATATTATGGCTTGTATCTAATTGTCCTCCCAAAGTCTCATTTGTGCATGAGTGGGGCTTTTCAGAGCTGGCTGGATCTAGGGCATGTGATATTGGGATTAAGGTTGTGTGGTACTAAATTAGTCCATTGATTGGAATTAGCATAGTTCTGGGTGTGGATAATGGAGGCCCCAGCCTAGCTGTGGGTGGTACCAATCAATAGGCTTGCAGCTTGGATGGAATATAAAGGTAGAGAAGGAAGGCAAGCTTGCTGCTGCTCCTTGCTGTCTGCTGTCTGCCATGCCATGGACTATTTCACCTCTGTGATACCCTCTGATGTGCTGCCCTGCTTTGGAGCCAACCAACTATGGACTGAAACCTCTACAAACTGTAAGGTGAAATAAAGCTTTCATCCTTTAACTTGTGCTTGTCAGTATTTTGTCTCAGAAACAAGAAAAGTAACTAAGACAGAAAGCTTTCTTAGAAAAGTTCCCAAAGCGTCCAGTTCTGGAAATGACAAGAGTTTCATCCCTTTGCAGAAGGAGAAAACTAACTCTTTCTTGTCTTATTACAAAGAAAAAAAAATCACATGATGAACCTCTTGAGGGATCCTGTGAGGTAAAGTATGTGATCAGCAGATTGGTGGAAATATTAGAATTGGAGACACTGTAAAATTGACATTGAGTTTTTTCTTCTGTTACCTCCCAGCCTACTCCTAAAGGGAGTTTAAAATCTGTAAGTCTAGACAAGACTTCCAAGGTTCCCTCTTACTCTCTTCTTAGGAGTAAGAAATGGTGGTCTAAGAGTCAAATAGTGTAGATGAAGCTCGAGGAGTTTTAACCCTTTACTTCTTCAGTTTTCTTCCTGTCCAGTTCTATGATATCAGCTGTTGTTGGAAAGTAAAATCAGCCTCTGCTGACATGTAGCAAAAAACTGAGAAAGTGGAATTCTTTTCTCTTTTTCGATGAGATGCAGGCCTCAAGAGCATGGGTGAATATTGAATATGCTGTTTTTCCCCCTTTCTTTCTCTGTCTTCCTGTTGCTTTGTTCCATTTTTGCAAAAAAAAACCCAAACAAACAGTGAAAAGCACATAAAACCTCAGCTTTCTAGCAATGGGATTGGGAAGCAAAGACTCTGGAAAAAAACCCAGGAATATTGCAGAGTACTGAGAGTGCAAAAGAACAAATCATATATCACAAATTCCTGGGTTTATCTGAGGGTCTTACATGCACAGAATTGACTAACTAGTGTAAGATAAGTTTTGAGAGCTGAATTGCAAGGTAGAAACAGATAGAAATCATATGTACCATTATTTATCAAACCAAGTGGATCTGAATAGTATAAGATTTTGAAAACTGAACTGACATTAAGACCATGTACTACATGAATGGGGCTACAATTTGCAAGCTAAACCTAATTTGGTAGATTTCTTGTCCCATGAAAAATTGAAGCAAAAGAAAATGAATTTGGGGATTTAAACAAATATCCATCAACTTATAACATCCAAAATGACTCATACTCCCACAGAATTTGTGATATACAATGAACCAGGACAATTTCAACCTACAAGGAAAATCAGAAATGGCACAAATGTTAGAATTATCAAAATTTATGTGAAAGCTGCTGTTATAAGCATGTTCTGAGAAGTAAGAGTGAACCTTCTTAAAAAACATGGAAAGATAGTCTCAGTGAAAATACATAATAAGTTGATTATACAAATGAAAATCTGAGAACTGTAATTACGTTTACAAAATTACAGGCCAGGGATTTAGCTCAGTGGTTCTACCGCCTGCCTCGAGACCGCAAGGTCCCGAGTTTGATCCCTGGTACCAAAAAACAAAACAAAACAAAATTAAGGGTCACAAGAAGAACTCAGCAAGATTGAGATAAGAATAAAGACTAAATGAAGTAGAATAAAACTAAATTGTACAACCGAAACAACAAAGCAGGAAAAATTTTAAATGTATTAACAGAACCCTAGCAACCTGTGAAACAATACATATAAGGTCAACATTTGTGCAATCCATGCCGCAAAAGGTGAAGGGAGAATGTGTGATACTGAAAAAAGGCATGCATATATGTAAATGTGTGTGTGTGTTTATTTGAAAATTAACTGAGCAATGTCTCAAAATTCTTCCCAATTTTATTGAATGATACTTTTTTATATATATTTAAGAAGAGCTTGCTAGAAGAATACAACTGATATCATGACCTCCAAAGAAAGCAGAGGCAAGAGAAGAACACCAGAGAAAGAGGAGCCTTTGTAGATATACCCAGAAATGTGCCCTGCTAATCACGTGTAATAGTTCTTTTTCTTTCTTTCTTTTTATTTTTTATTTTTTGTTCTTCTTTGTTTTTAGATACCGGTGAATGAATTCACAGCTTTCTTACTGAACTATATTCCCAGCACTTGCTTACTTACTTACTTACTTTTCTTTCTTTCTTTTTTTCTTTTTTTTTTTTTGACAGGATATTGTTAAGTACTAGTTAAGTTGTTCAGTCTGGTCTCAAACTTGAGATCCTCCTCCCTCAGTCTCCCAGAGTGCTGGAATTACAAGTGTGCACCACCATACCCAGCTAGGAAATAGAGTTATTTCCTGTTAAACATTACATGACTCTTTTTTATTGAACAGTATAGTTAAAATATTTGGACTTTTGCTAGTATAATATGCCCAAATAAAGCTGTTATCAAATAAGAACAAAAGATTTAAGCAAACATTTCTACAAAGAATATACATATGACAACACATAATTAGTACTTAAAATAGTTATTAGCGTAAAGCAAATTAAAGCACAAGTAAGGGACTTTTTTATCTGCCAAAACATGGAAGCAACCAAGACGTTCTTCAGTTAGTGAACGGATAAGCAAATCATGTTATAACCAGACAGTTTAGTGCTAAAAGTAAGTGAGCTTTCAAGCCATAAAAAGACATGGAGAGGGCCTGGGATTTAGCTCAGTGGTGTCGCCGCCTGCTGCACAAGTGCAAGGACCCGAGTTCGATCCCCGATACCAAAAACAAATAAACAAACAAACAAAAGACATGGAGAAAACATAATAACCTATTACTAAGTGAAAGGCCAGTCAGAGAATGATTCCAAATACATGACATTCTGGAAAAGAAAAAGCCTTACATTCTGAAAAAAGACATTATAAAGATCAGTGGTTACTAGTGTTGGAAGAAGAAAAGATAAATAGTTGGACGATAGAGGATTCTGAAGACAGTGAAACTAATGTGTGTTACTAGAAAGGTGAATGTATACCAAAATATTGTAGTCAAAATTTCTAGAATGTACAACACAAGGAGTAAAAAAATAATGTAAATTGTGAAATTTGGGTAATGATAATAATGTGTCAATGAAGAGGGTTTTTTTTTGTGATAAATGCAGCACCCTGGACTAGGATGTTGATGCAGGAAGAGGTTGGTAATCTGGTTTATCCGCTCAATTTTTCTGCAAAACTAAAATGATGATGTAAAAAAAGTATAATCATATGAAATGTTGTCATTTATATTTTTAGAAAAGGACTGGAAATCTCATACACTGTTAGTGAGGTTGTCTAGTTTTAAAAGCACATTGAAAAAAGTTTGGCAATTTCTTCACATGTTAAATATAAACATCATCTGACTCAGATATTTCACACTTGGGTATTTACCTAAAAGAAATGAAAGCCTTGTGTATACAAGGATTTATCCAAAAATGGTAATAACCCCAAAGTAGAAAAAATCTAAAAGTTTATGATCAATAAAAACTTTTTCCTATACATACAATACACAACTGTTCATTAGTAGAGAACAAAATATTTTTAAAAAGTCATAGATTACACTGATGAACAAAGGATGTAAACTGTATGATTCTATTGACATAAAATTCTAGAAAATGCAACTCTTCTACAGTGACAGAAAATTAACAATTGTTATCTCAGTTGGGATGAGGATGAGGTATGGGACAGAGTATTACAAAGAGACCCTTTTTGGATATTGGAAATGTTAAATATATTGATTGTAATAATGGCTTTATGGTATGTGCATATATGAAAATTATCAAATTTTATACTACAAAGAAGTACAATTTATTATATGTAAATATAGATGTGAAAAAGATTCATTTGACCTATTTAACATATTGGCCCTATTGTATTCATCATCAATGCATATGTGATTATGTCTTGCTAATGACATATAAAATAATGTTTGGGAGATGCAGTTCACCAATTCAGGTATTTGAGAAAATAATCATGTAATTTTATCTAAAGTGATGCAGAAATGGGAGAAATTATGGACTTAGCTATTTCTCTTCAAAACATTTTCAGGAGTTCCCTCTAATCAAAAAACAACATTCTTAGTTATGTAGTATTTGGTACTTCAGGAATATTTTTCTTATAAATATATCAAATTCATTATTTTATTCAATTTTCTACCCAAATTCATTCTCAGTAAAATATTTTTGGCATGTCTATCAGTTCTGTGTTCTATTTATAGATGGACTGACTTCTTTGGCTCTTATGATATGTAGATATCATCACTTTCAGAGAAAAATGATATGATAATGATTCCATTCCAGAGAGAGGCACACTGATAAATCATAGCCTTAAACTCTGGGCTCTTCTGACCCTGATAATAATAATGGCTAACATTTAGTGAACATTTAATATGCACAATATATTCTTATTAAATCTTCCCTACAGCCTCTTGACATATGCTCTCTGTATCCTCACTTTACAGATAAGGACAAAGAAGTATAAAGAGGTTAAGCAGTGTGCCCAAGCAAGGAAAGTAAGGAACAAAATTTTTAATTCAGGTGTATCCAAATGCAGCAGTAAGCCCTCCAGCTATATATTTTGTATCTCATTCATAATCACAGGAAAACAAGTATTAGACACCAAGATGAAAATAGTAAATTTTATACTGGTTTAAATTTGTAGATGTTCTATGTGAAAACTCCCTGGTTACATGATTGATTTTACTAAAGGATATATTTCAGTATACCTATTATAATCAAAGTGTGCTTCATAGACTTATACTATCTGATTGGTTGTATTTACTTTTCGAGATTGTAAAGCATTTGTTAAGGTCACTACAATCTGTAGAATAACTTATCTCTTGCTTGGTTTCTCTGTTCCATGACCAAAGAAAACTTGTACAATTTGAGGACAAAGAACAAATATCTATGAACAAAACCAACTCTTATTTTTAACTTAAATTTCTTCTATAAATGATACATAAAAACATACAAATTGAACATTTTCATGGGTTACAACATAATGTTTCGGTACATGTATAGATTGTGTAATGTTTAAATCAGGTAAAACAGATCTATCTCCTCAAATATTTATCAAAAATAAAATATTTTCTTCTAGGTTTTTCCATTGAACAGGAATTTTTAAAAAGGTAATGACAAGGAAGAAACTCAGAGGCCAACAACCTCTGTAAAACAAGGGCAGGTTTCTTCATGTGTACCTGAGAACTTACTGTTCTAGTTGGGTGTTTCAATATCTTTCCCTAATTATATTCCTATCTTCCACAATGTGCAGTTCTTTTTCTTTCTGAATCTTCATTCCTGAGTTGCTAATTTAAGGGAGAAATTTTTAAAACAGCTCTCTGCAAGCCAGTTTCTGGTGAGAAAAATCAAACTGAACCTCCTTCAGTTTTTCCCTCATCTCATTTGGCACCTAATACAGTACAGCCAATGCCTAAGTGGGCTCATGTACATAACGTCAGGAGAATGAACAAGTGTCCCTGTGCAGCTGGCCATCTTTATGAGCGGAGCCCTGTGCACTCAAGGAGGCTTTACTTCCACTCCCACTTCTATCTCTTTGGTAGGAACACTGACTTATCTTCCCTTGTGGCTTCATTTTTTCGACTATAAAAAGGTTTGATAACACCTTACTCATTTCCTCTTTCTTTTGAAAATGTTCACTTCCTGTCTGACATATTTCTTCCCTGTGATTTTCTTATTTTCTTCTATGCTCTTTCCCTTAATTCCAATTTATCATATAGTAGTTGTAATATTTCTTTTTTTGTTGTTTAAAATTTGCATATGTTCCTGTCTTAGTTATTCTTCTTGTTGCTGAGGCAAAATACAAGTTAAAGGAGGAAAAGTTTATTTGGCTCAGTTTGTGGAGGTTTCAGTCCATAGTCAGCTGGTTCTGAGGCAGGGTGGGATGTCAGAGAGGCATTGTAGAGGAGAAGCAGTCCATGGCAGGGGAGGCAGAAAGCAGCAGCAAAAAGCAGCTTCTCTTTCTCTTTTATCATATCCAGGCTACAAGCCTTTTGTGTAGTGCCGCCCACATCCAGAACTATGTTAAATCAGTCAGTGGACTGATTTAGTACCGCCCTTAGTCCTAGTGTCAGATCCACCCACCTCTGAAAAGCTCCACCTATGAGCACACAAGGCTTTGGTAGAACATCTAGATACAATCCATAACAGTTCCTTAATCTTTTAATTTATTATTTGTGATACTGAACTCTGCAATCCCTTTGAGCTACATATCTAGACCTTTTTAAATTTAAATTTAATTTGCTTTCTGACATAACATCTTGCTAAGTCATTTATTCTCCCTGTTTAGGCTTCAACTTGTGATGCTTCTGCCTCAATCAGCCAGAGTTCCTGGTGCTACCATACCTGGGTGTGTTTCCTAATCTTTATATTAAAAAATTGTGTCAATCTTCATTGAGGTGACACTCAAGTGAAATAAATAGGACACATGTGTAAATACTGAATAGTTTCTCTAGTGTGAGAAACTGAAAGTATAAATAAGGGCTAAAAGGTATAATAGATAATGTGAAATAGGAAGAAAAGGGGCAAAGGGGAAGGGGAAGTGGAAGGGGTAGGGGAAAGGAAAGAAGGGAATGGAATTAATATGAGAAGATGAAGATGAAAAATGGAAACAGAGAGGGATGGAGTCCTCATTCTTTTGCAAATACTCATTATGTGGCACGTGATTGTATGTATTCATTAACTCTTCATAAGAGTATGAAATATTCTACAAAATACAAGTTCCAACTCTCACAGTCAATTACAGTGTTTCAAGTAGAACTGTGAGTCAAAGCTTCTGAGGAATGGGTTAGAGAAATCTACAGTTTCTTTCTTTCTAAAAACTAAATTCTAGAAGATTTTTTGTTGTACCATAAAATCTGTATGACGAGTATTCTACAAAATGATTGTTTCCACTCTCATTTTGCTTATCTAGGTATAAAACCTAGGAAAAGTCAGATATCTTTTTTAAAGATTATCAACCAGGGAGAAAGAAAATGAAGGCTACAGATCTGGTAGCCTTTCTCCAAGGATGATTTTCTGCTTATCTTATAGGACCAATGCATAACCTCAAAGGAGATGATTCCTAGAGCCTGTTGTATTTTTGTTTGTTTGCTTGTTTGTTTGTTTTGAGAAAGGACCTTGCTACGTAGTTCAGACTGGGCTTGAACTCACCATGATGCTCTCCCCTCAGCTTGCTGAGTGCTCAGAATACAGGCATGAAGACATGCTGAATCAGCCCGCTGCAGACAGGCAAGTCTGCACAGGCCCTACTGAGGTCTACAGTCGCAAGGAACACACCGAATCAGCCCACGCCCCAGCAACAATCCACTGGACAGCCCCCCACACTCCTCTGTACAGCCACCTGGTTCCACACTACAAAGATGCCGAGGACACTGGAACACAAGACCATTGTACAGAGTCCTGCCACTCCTGGCCCAGAGGTAGGGACATCTGAGCTGCCATCCCACTGCTCCTGGTCCAGAGGAAGTGTCTTCTTGGCCACCATCCCTCCTGCTGCTCCCAGCCCAGAGAAAAGGGCTTGTGGGACACCATCCCTACCGCTGCTCACAGCACCTGTCCCACCTCTCCCAGCTCAGAGGGGGTAATCCATGCAGGCCCCAAAGGCCCCCCACCCAGTCAAAATGAGAAAACACATAAATAAGTCTCAAAACCAAACTTCCAGATCACCTACAGCAACCCCAAAGGGAAATAAGATGGAACACTCTGATACTCAAACACCAGGACCCAATGAACTGGCAACAAAAGGGGATCTGGAGAAAACGAAATCAGAAATAATTTCTCTGATAACAGGAGAAGTTGTGCTCCTAGTTTAAGACATGATTAATAAAATTAGAGAGGATATCAGGAACATGATGGAATCCCAACATAGGAAACAAATGAAATCCATAAAACAGATCTAAATAGATTTC
>NW_004624810.1:11267239-11313474 GCF_000247695.1 Heterocephalus glaber | reverse complement strand
ACCAGGATGCATTATGTAAAGGTACAAGTTCCCAATGAGAAATGTAATTGTGTTGTATACCTACAATGTACCAATAAAAGAATTTAATACAAAAAAAAATGATACACTCTTTAAGAATTAAGAGTTTAGGCATCAGAATCTGTCTTCATCTAAAAATATATTTTTTTACTGAAATATAATGAATGGTTTTATAAAGTACACTTATTTTAAAATAACAGAGGGATGATTACCTTTATTAAGGCAAAGAAGATTTCCATAATTTGATGCAAAATATTTCAAACATTTACTTTCTTAGTGTTGAAGAAAATAATATTACTAAGGTAGATAATTTAGTGATTTTGAAATTATGAAAGCTTCTAGGTACTTTATTTCTCAAGGAAAAGATTGTATCTTGAACTAATTATCACATTTACAATAACCATTTTATAGCATATAACCACAAACCATCACCTAATTTGTGATCATAGAGCAATGTGAGAGAATGTCTGATCAATTGACAACCAACAAAATTACTTTAGTAGTGGGTGTTATGCCTTTAAGTATTTTTCTTTCAAACTTTTTTCTAGTGCTAATCTATGTAATAAAAACTGGAACACTGTAATAGTGTATTATGACTGTTTTTCTGCCTTATTAGACAAGATAAATTGTGTAATCTTCATTCATAGCTCAAAGTGAAGGAGTGAGTCATTTTATTACCTGTGGATCAAACCAATTTAGGCTACTCTTTCTGAACACTACCACAGAGACTCAGGAAATGAAAATTCATAATAATCCATAGCAATGTCAACCTCAATACAAAGTTAAGCCTTTCCAATGTGCATGGCACTGTTTGGCCAAGTAGAATTCTATTGACTGCAGAAGTTCTCCTCAAGCCATCTGCTCTGACACAGGTCATTTCTCCCTTGGACAATTCCTGTACCTGTTTCTCCTTCAGCTCTTTCCACTACTTCACATTTTCCTGTACACGTGGTACAATTCAGTTGGTTAGCTTTAATAGCACAAGAGGGATTTACTGATATGTGTGTACCTGATGTCTAGATTTGTATATGACACATTCTGAGCACCAAAATATATGTATTAGACAATAAATTTTAAAAACATTTAGTTTTCTTTAGAGACACCCTTTAGAACATAGACTACTTGTGGGTACTTCTTTATATTTGGGCTTTTAAGGAGGAGCCTGTTAACTTAGGATGCAAATTATTTCCTGTGGATTCTAGTTATGATAAATAATAATAGATGCTTTCTCCAAAATCACATCAAACACAAAAATCATGTGTCATCAACAAAGTCCAGCTAAAAATAGAAGTGGTGAGAAAAATGCAGTTCGCTGTAGTTTAGAAATCACGTGGTATTTTAACTCATGGAAATCTTCAGTGGTCCTAAATTTAAGAGAGTTTGATCAAGTTTAATCCAACTTTTCATATTTACTTACTTATAAATAGAGATTTCATACAGCACCAACCTGTTGCTTTGTGAAACATAAAATCATTCTATTAGTTGTATCATATTGCATGCAGTTTTTTCCATTCATTCTTATGGTATTTATGAATAAATAACTCTGTTTTAGGATAAATAGATGAGTAATATGTCCTTAGTCTAAAAGATTAGCATAGGGCCGGGGATTTAGCCCAGTGGTTCTGCTGCCTGCCTCACAAGCACAAGGTCCTGAGTTCGATCCCCAGTACCAAAAAAAAAAAAAAGATTAGCATAATGAGAAGGCATATTTAAAATAGAAATAAGAAAATGAGTAGCAAAATGTATGTGTCCCATGTAGGCTTCAGTATTCTTGATTCTTTAAATATGCACAGTTCTTGAAGGGCCATGTCTGACAGTTATCCCTTTACTCAGGTGCATACTTAAGAATGAATTATTCATTGAACTATAGTGTGGTCATTTCATTCATGTCTATTTGTTATATTTATTTTGAAATCCTCTAATTCAGTAATTCTTGGGCTGTTAGAGTATGTTTTGACTTATTTAAGAGAGATGTAACTGAAAGTGTAAATAAGGATTAAAATGTTTAAAATGAATAATTGATAACTCGAAATAGGAAAAGGTCCAAAGGTGTAGTGGTGATGTGAGAGGAAGGGGAAGGGAAAGAAGGGAAAGGAAAAATTATGAGAAAAGTAAAAAAAATGGAAATGAAGTCTATGTAAATAGGGAAGGGTGGAGGGCGTGAAGGGTGCACAGGTAATGGGGGAAAGAATAAGAACCAAGACACATCATGTACAGGTACAAACACTCAATGATAAATGTAAGTGTATTGTATACCTAAAATGTACCAATAAAAGAGTTTAAAAAGAAAAAAAGAGAGATGTATAATATTTTAGGGAATATACAATCTTTAAAATTTGTATAAACCCTTAAAGATTGATATCCATACATAAAATATGCTGTCAGGTTCAAATTTCAGGTTAAGAACTTTAATGTAAGGAATGTATTTGTATCTTCATTTTTCCTTCAGGAAAATAAGGTTTAGAGTAAGGTTTCTTTTGTCCACGAAAATCAACTAAGTGGAAGAGTGCAATTCAAACCCAGGACATCTGAGTCCTCATTTAATGTGCTCTTCACCAAGCCACAGCTATGTCTTTTTCAACACTCACCTAACAAAGATAATACAACTTTTTTTGGAAGAAATATTTTTTCAATGGTTTCTCAAAGTAACTAAATAAACCACAATGTTAGTTTAATGTGTTTAAAACTGTATTTAAAGTATTAGTTAGAACAAATGCCTGAAGAATTAAATGTATTTAGAATTCACATATTTAAACTACATTTCTGATAAGGTTTCATTCATTAGGACATCATTTTTATTCTGAAATATTGAATGAATGCTGACCAATCACCCCTTGCAGTCTTAGGTAATGGCTCACATTGATCAGAAAGCACAGACCACTATCAATTTGTTAGTGTTGGCTGACTGATAAAGTTTGTCAGTCTTGCCATGCTCTTAAGGTATCACATTCGTCTTTCAGAAGAATCAGGAAATATCTGAAAATTTTCTGTAACTTTTCCCCAGACACTCTTAAGTAGCCCTAAAAGATGAATAAGAATACATCAGTTTTGCTGAGCATTCTGACACACACCTGTAAGCCTAAGCATTTAGGAGGCTGAGGCAGGAGGATTTTAAGTCGCAATCCAAATTGAGCTACATAATGAGTTCAAGGCTGGCCTAGACTACAAAGGAAGGCCCTGTCTTTAAAAAGTTAATTTATATTAACTACTAGTAACTAGCGGTCCTCTCGTCACTTCTATTTTCACTCTTTACTGTTTACATGGGATAATAAAACTAAAATTATGATAATTTCTGTTATGAGATCTATTAAATAACAAGGCTTTTGGGAAGCATAAAGATTAGTGTTACGTTTTGTGTTTACATATAGGAAAGGTGAAAAGATACGGAGTGAAATCTCAATTCTATCCTGACCAGATACATGAACTCATGAGCACTCTTTAGCTACTCTTCAGTAGTTCTTTCTATCCATTTGATAATGCTAATAATGCCTATTTCAAACAAAATTATGCTTTTAGTGTTTATATGTAAGTTCTGCATCTGGTATTTAAAAGGTGCCAAAAAAATTTGTTCCCATAAATCTTTTCAAAGATATTATCATTCAAAGTCTTTAATAATAAATATTCTATAAAAATGTCTTCACTAAATCTTTCCACATAAATTTGTTGGCTAAATCCTTTGGCCACCTTCCACACCCTCATGTGAGAGTGTGTCTACTTGGTCTGCTGCAGTTGTTGATGTGCAGCTACAAATGTTTTTAAGCCAAAATGGTTAAAAAAAAAAAAGTGGTCTCCAGTTGTTTTAAAATACACATACAATTTTTGACTATGAGGAAAAAAAATTACCTTATATTGTATTACACTACATTTGTGTTTATGTTTGCATAGAATACCTGCTATTTTGTGTTTGTTTTGAGGATAGAGTTAGCTCACATTGCTGATACATTAGTAAATTGACTTTAAAAAATCAGAAATACATTTAAATTGTGTCAGAGGTATTTTTTGTTAAATATTATTTTCAATTTAGAATGACTTTTTTGTTCAGAGTTCCGAAATGTTTATAAAATCTTATATCTAAGAATCTATCCTGAAGAGTTGATGTAGGAAAAATCACAGATATTACTCATTCACTAATTCATTCCTTCACCCAGTATTTAATTGCTTGCTATGTTCAGAATACAGGTCTAAGCTTGGATGCAAAACCTTATCCATTTTGCACTCATGAAGTCAAGAAATAGATATACTTCCTTCTTCACTTCTCATCCCCTATGGAAAAACAAACACCAATACAGTTAAGAAGCAAGTTGCCTGTCATGACTTGCCTCAGTCTCTAGAAACTATCTCTCATTTTTCAGACTTTTTTTCTCACTCTGGCTCGCTACCCAACTAATATCAACTGATTCTAAATTTCTTTTCATTTGTCTTTCTTCTGTCTTTCTTTTAACTTTTTCTTTCTTTCTTTCTTTCTTTCTTTCTTTCTTTCCTTCCTTCCTTCCTTCCTTCTTTCTCCTTAATTCTTTCTTTACTTCTTTCTCCCCCTCCTTGCTACTTGTTATGTATTTTCTTTTCTTTTGACAATAAAGTCAAGTTCCAGCTTCCTTTTAGGGAAACAACCAACCAGCCTTTAAACTCAGTCATCCTGGAATATTAATCAGGTCCTGCACTTCTGCATAAGGTTGCAAAGGATCCATAGACAGATTGATTTTTCTTTCTTTCTGGAATCAAGAACTTGAAAAGGCTAAGCAAGATAATTGTTTGTAACTCAGCTAGTTAAGAAATTGTGCTGTGATAAAACTGAAAATTAGATGTGTGTGTGTGTGTGTGTGCGTGTGCACATGTGCCCTTTTGTTTTGTTTTATTTTGAGATAAGTTTCCCTGTGTAGCCCAGTCTAGGTTTGAACTCAGGGTTCCCTGCCTCAGCCTCCCAGGTTCTGGGATTATAGGCATGCATCACCACACTTGGTATTTTCTTTGTTTAACATAAACCAGAAATGTATATAATTACTGATCCTTATTATGCTGGGGTTTTAGGCTTTGCTCTAACTTTTGAAAGTTCTGCTTAATCTTTTCCATTGATTCCATTTTGGATTACATTACACAAAAATGATTTATATTGTCTGAAAGCAAATGCTCCTAATGTATACTGTTTTTATCCAGATTTTTCTGATCTGACCTTTCATTCTTTTTGAGAATTTTAATTTTAATTTTTCTTGATATCTTAAAGTAAAGTATTACACCTACCCCTAAAGTATCTTAAATCCTTATGTATTTTGTCTAGACTGGAGATCCTTCTTTATCTGTTATACAAGCTACAGTTTTTGGCATCGAACGCCAAATCTGTTCTCAGGTCAAGACAACTATCCCCTTGTTCATGGTGGAATATTTAAATATATAATAACATTTTATAAAGTCAAGCATGCGATAAGCTATGCAAAAAAGAAAGACAAGCATCCTCATAAGAGCTAAAATGCAATTCAGTATCATCTTCTTCTTTCCATGACCTTGTTTATACCTAGAATTTTGGTCCTAGAAGCCATTATCCCCAAGCACATTGTTTCATTGCTGACTTTATGTACTTCCAATACCATTCCCTCAGACAGAATATCCTTTTCATCTCTCCTTCCAGATTTTGCCTACAGTCTCCATACCATATCAATGCCACAGTGATAAGCATGTATCAATTTATGGGATCTTTTACTATGTCCAGTTACTGTGCTTGCATTACATAGATTATTACATATAAACCTCATAAAATACTATGCAGAGGAATTATAAAGCTAACTTTATAGATGTGGAAACTGGCTTTAAGTACTATGCAGTGGAGAAGTAGTAGAATTTGGATTCTGAATCAAAGCAAATGTAGCTTAGTGATTGTGCTCCCAATTACTGCAGCAAACACTTTTTCATTCTGTTAGTGGGTTTTATGTTTATGTGCCCAGAGCTACAAAATTGCAATTGTATATATGTACTGTATTTAATTTTAATTCACATATCTCTGTCTTTAATATTGAACTTTAAGCTTCTTAAAAGTAGAGAATCGGTTATGGCAGGAAAGCTATGGGAAATGTAGTATAAAACATGGCCACCCAAAACATATATATTTGGAAGAAGTTCTGGATTCAGTTTCCTACTAATATAGCTTGAAAATAAAGACTTCTCTCTGAAACTTAGTTTTCTTACCTGTAAAATTATTACAATATTTACACTGCAAGATATTAAAGAGTGTTTTCCCATAATAAACACTATGGAGTTCCTTACTGAATCAACAGTATCTAAAAATTTACTATAAGCCACTAAATCATTTTAACTCCCATTCATCTCTTATCTCTAGGATATATCAGAAATTCTTTTCTTATCTGTTCAAGATCTTGGAGAAGATAACCATGCAGTCTCTTACATTTTACAAACTAATGATAATGCAATAATTCTAATCTTTTAATGTGTATCTCAGAAATTATATTACAGAATTGAAAGGAATGAATCAATTCTCAATGTAACTATAAATTTAGTGAAGGTGTAAAATTAATGCCACTGACTTAAAGACACTATCCTATTAAGCACAATGCAAGTTTCATTATCTTTAAGAATACTTTGCCTTGTGGAGGATTTTTTTTTTTAACTCAAAGGATATAAACAAAATTCTAGTCATTTTGCACTACACTTCTGCACCTTTCCACCTACTTGTCCCTTTTTCAGATATAACTCTGCTGCATCATCTTGTGTGGTTAAAGTGTAACCAAATGTAATTTAGTAAGGAGAGAGGTGAAGCGACATGAGGCATGAAATTTGAAAATGAATGTCACACCACTTTTCATATTGAATTCTTAGCATTAATTCACATCACAGGCAACTTGATGCAAAATTTTGTTGCAAAACAGAAGGAAGTGAGGGACTTTCTTACATTCATTACAGTTGTGGGGAAGTTTGAAAAATTCCTATTAAAAATCAGACACAGATTTAGCTATTTACTGAGAGTCAGTGTCTGGCAATTCTAATGTGTGTCTCTCAGTCAATTATATCCATGGTGTCAACTTAAGATATTGACAGATATCTGTTACCAAACAGATGCATGTTTGTGATTTAGGGCAATTTCTAATTGGGTCTTCTGAGGCTACAGCTTGCTTCCTTAATTCTGCCTGTACCTTGCCTCCATACCCTACCCTTCTATCCCCCCAACCTGAACCTCCCTCGCAGTACAATATCTTTTTGTCTTTTGTAGGCTCTAACTTACATACTTCAGGAGAGAAGGAGTCAACTGAACCTAACTGAATGAATTAGAAAAAGATGTAGAAGAAGGAGATAAATATCAATAAATATTAGAATCTGTTTCTAACATTTTGGTCAACTGATAAGACATTTCTAGATAAAAGTTTCCAAAGGGAAAATTTTAAAACTCCTTTTTCAACACTTAAGCACTCAATGGCTCATTAATTTAGTAAGTGAAAGCATACTTTTCTAATTTCAATTATAAGATTACTTTTGAGCTCCTTGAATTATAAATTGAGATGCTGTATTCTACCCAGCACTTACAAAAAAAAAATTGCCTTCTTCTTAGGAAGTCTTGGTATGCATATGTTTATGAGTTTTCTTCATTTCATGTATGAGCATTTTAGATAACTGCTTATAATTTAAGAGTTAAATAAATTATAATTGCAATCCACTCTTTATATAACATAAGTTTTATGAGATACATGAATGTGAGAACACAGAGCAGTTTTGGAGGAAAATTTAGCCTAGAAAAAATTCATCTCTGTAGGCTATATATTCTAGGCATAATCATTTAATAAAAAAGTTCAACAAGGGCCCTAGGTACTGCAGGTAAGTCTTTGAAGGAACATATGCAATTGGGTGTTTAAATTCTTCTTTGTTAGTATCCAGACTCACTTCCTCAAAGCCATAAGTCAAGTCCTCAAATGTCCTTCAAAATGTTGGATGAAAGGAATAAAAGTGATACTTTAGTTCCTACTGCAATTCACAGTTAGATGGTAAAATGTAGGATTTGTGGCCAGGCAAACTTTTGATTTTATGGATTTCACATCAAACTCACTGCTTTCTGATTTATGTTTGGGCACCAATCAAATCAAAGCTTTGAGTCTCTTAGTCCCTATAAAGCATCAGGTAAAGAATCAAAGGATAAAAAATTCGGTGGAAATCATGTTAGTACCTTTATTTTAAAGGTATATTCTCCTGCATAGAAAGAGAATATGTTGCCAAATTGGTTGTTCCTTTTGATTCTGAAAAAAATTAGAATTTTTAAAAAGTGTGACTATGATATTTGTTTCTAAGTGCCATCATTGTACAGACAGTTTTCAATTAAAAATAGATAAGTTGCTTAGGTTTTTCCTGTTAACTCAATTTGTTTATTTTCACAGGAAAATTATTTTTGGCCAAATTTGTGTGGACTCTAAAATGATGTTCTTTTATTGTGTTCCTTTGTATAATCAGATTGAATTTATTTTGCTTCCAAAGTAAGCACGTTTTCTAGAAGGTGGGAACAAATACACCTTTGCATTTAATTTTCTGTAAGATATGAAATATCCTAAGCTAACCAGCCTAGGTTATTAATTATCATTTATTCCTAACTGTACTTTTAATAAGCTCAAAGAAAAACTTAATTTTCAGAAAAAAAGAATAAAATATTGCTATTTACCATAGACAATTTGATTTACATAGTACATTTCTGTAGTTTTGGAAAATAATTCATATAAATTAAAATGGAATTATTTTAAACAAAGTAAATGGTATTTTTAACTACATAACTATACTATATATTTGCCTCAAAACAACACACCTCTACCTAGTCTTATTGTTGTTACAATATTGTTAAGGTATATGAAATGCATTTCTATGTGTCTCCCTGGCAGTTAGATATATACAAACAGGTAGATATTTTCCTTTTTTTTATCATATCATGAGTGGTAATGAAAGAAGATACCAGACTCTCAGGTTGTAGGCAAAGCATTTTATTATTTATAGCAAAAGGAGTAGCCAGAATGTCAGTATGGTCTTCACACTGCTTTCTCGTATCTCCCAAGTTCCATGAGGTTAACTCGGTGCCTATGATGGATGATGGATGCCTACACATGCAATGTGCTGTATTAACACCAATGAACACTGACCTGGCAGAATTCACTGCTTTTACAGCAAATTAATGGCTGCTTCGTTTTGTGTTGGCAGAGATATTCTCTCATCCCATGCGATTGCTCACTGAAAATAAACCTTTAGAAATGGTCCAGGATAAAAAGCATATAGAGCCATGTATTTTTTGACAAGCTCAATAATATTCTACCTTAGTTATATATCTGCCTACAGAAAAAGTTCAAGTCATTTTTCTTTTCCTTGTTAAAATTATCCTAGAATTCAAATATGTTATTCTACCTAGAATGGCCACTTCGTAGTTTGTGTTTCTCCTGAAACAACAGACGATTATGAAAAAAAATCTATAAAAAGTAACCCAAGAATTAACCTCTCAGACAATAGTAACTTTATTCTTCAACCATAGATTTGCTGCTAAGTTTTTGTAGTTCTATGAAGACAAGTGCAGATTTTCCTCAGATCTTATTATTTGGTGTAGTAGTTTAATTTCAGTGAATCTCATTAAACACGGAGATATTTAGTGCTGTGGATAATGTATGTATACTTATCCAGTGATTAGTAATTGCCAGGCAGTGAGCTAAATCTATGCATAGGTTACCTTATTTAATCCTCATAAACTCCTATAAAGGAGATAATGTTATTATGGACATTTTACAGAACAAAAAAACTGAAGGCCACAAAAGTTAAATTACTTGGTGAATGTCTTTTAGCTAGATGGTCATGAAAACAAAATTAAAACCTAGTCAAAGAAGAGTTTGAGGCATTTCTCTGTACCTGTATCTTAAATTTCTGGTATAGTAAAAGAAGAGTCAGAAACATTTTATAAAGTATTCACTGGATGATCATATTAATGAATGTCTGATGAATGAATAAATTAATATTCAATACTGTGCCTTTCACTTTGATATAGTAGATTTGCATTAAAAATAACACTGCCCAGAATCTAAGCAAGATCTACATTTAAATAAAATCACAAACACTGTATTAGAAATAAAACATTCAGAAAAGGCAACTATAATATATTAAAATATGGGAGTAATATCTTATAGATAATCAATTCTTATTTTTGGAATAAATTTACAAATGTTTATGCTGAAATAGATATATACAAAATACAGCCAAAGATGAAATGAGTGCAAAATAAGCTTCCTTTTTTTTCAATATTAAGCAATTTTAGAGGTGGTGGCCTAACAGAATACATCATCAGACTCCTCATCTGTGAAATGAGAATAATGATCTACACGGTCTCAAAAGCTCCTTCCAGCTCTATCATTTGTAAATCTTCTTAATTCATATCATATGTTTCACTAGTGTGCAGCCTGTTTTCTTTTAGTTTCACATTAATTTCTTTCTTTCTCTGAGTCTATACACCAGTGCTAATTGTCATACCTAATCCATAGGCCTATTTGTAAGGGAAAACAATTCATTCAGGGCATTGCAAAACATCCAGAGTACACAGTATGAAGAGCGTAGAATGGGAGACCTGCTGTGCCTGAATTGAAACATCTGCTTCAAAAACCTTAAACATCTGGGAAAGTCATCCAGAGAATGGCCATCCACTGAGCTTTTGATCTCTCCAGTTCGGCACCGAAGCTCTGCTGGGCCGTATGCTTGATGAGAGCCAGGTTGTTCAACCCACGCCTAAAGTTTGCTTTCCCTCTTGTTTCTGCCCAGGAAATTGCACTAGCATCATTCAAATGTATAGTGAAATTGTCGTAGAACTTTGGGTGAAAATGAGGTTATGTATTACATTAGTTGGATTGAATAAGTCAGCACTGTTCTTTATAAATTAACAAAAACAAAAATAGAACAGAAGTAAAGGATAAACTTTAAAATATGTGAAGTGGATTTTTAAAAAATGCTTCTCAAATATTTTCTCCTTGATCCTTTAATAGTCCTGTGAGTATACCCATAATTACTTCCATTTTGTAGGTGAAGAAACTGCTGATCAGATAGTTATTTAAGAGCCTATAATTAGTAAATATGGGATCTGTACTCAAATCCAAATCTCCTGTTACAAATCCCTTACCATTTTTCTCCATAGCACACCATCTAACATGCCTCAGGAGACTACATACACTCAAACATGCTTGTCTCTCTAAACTAAATTGTATACATATATAAAGAAAAATATGTTTATGGAGTAAAAATAATTTACATGTGTTTTCATTTAAAAGAATTTTATGTAGCTTACGTCTTCAAGAACACATTATTCTCAAAAATTATTCACTTTTATTATCTTTTTCTCTATCCATGAAAATGGTGAAGAATATATTGAATACTGACAATGAAATCTGATCACACAAAAATGACATGAAAATATCCTTCCCAATTTTCAAAGTCTGTCATAATTTAAATGTAATTAAAACTGGAAATATTATTTAGGTACATTAAAAATGGCATTACTTTTTGGATAATCAAATTTGGCCTTGCTCTATTGTAAGGTTTTACTGAACTTATAGAATTAAGAGTGATAATAAGTGTTCTACATGAACACTTTACTGTTAAAGATATTGTTGTAGAATAAAATGGATAGTATAGTAAATCTTATAATGCCTGCTTGGCTGTTGTATCTTCTAAAAAATTATTTTTCTTTATTAATATGTAAAGAATATTGCATGAATAATGCACTAATTTTTCCTCTATGGGAATGGATATTTCTTGAATATTTGATTTTTGATGGAATCAGTATTTGTATTCCTTTATATATGTTTGGATAACTAGACTTAAAACTAAAACTACTTATGAGAAAGGGAATAAATTTTCTCACTACACTTTAGGTTCTGAGGCAGATGATTCTTTAGTATTTTTTTATTCAATTAGTAAAATGTATCACTGAATATCTGAAGTTTTCCAGTCTCTTTTGTTTTTCTATCTGTCACTTTTACCTCAATCAAAGATTGACTTCTTTTCCATTTATAACATGGGCCAACAGGCAATAGCCTGGAATGAAAAATAAGGAAATGGGCAGTGTTGGGAGGGAAAGACCTATACCCTTACCCCTGAGCCATGTCTAAAAGGGTAAGGCAATCTGTCAAAACTGATTCATTTTGATGTTGTTGTTGTTTTATGTTTACCTTCATCTGAAATCATTGTTTGCCTATCGAATACAGTCTCTTTCTCTTGCTTACTAACAGTACTTCAAATAAATAAAAATAACATTTACCCAATGTAGTCGATGTATGATAAATCAATTGAAAGTAGAAGTTATTGGATAGCTGGAAAGGGGGTTAATTTAAAAAGAGAGAGTCAGCCAGGTGCAGTATTATAGCCTGTGATCCCAGCCTTCTGGAAGGCTGAGGCAAGAGGGTCACAAATTTGACCACAGTCTGGGCAGCTTGATGGCTTAGCAAGACTGTCTCAATTATTATTGTTATATTTTTTAAGAATGGAGATGAAGCTCAGAGAGAATGCTCTTGGTTCAGTTCCCAGTGCTGGATAACAACAATAACACCAACAAAAGTGGGAGGGAAGTGGTCCCGAGTTCCATCCCCTGTACCAAAAAAACAGAAACAGTGAAAGGGACAGTCAGAGGCACACTTATTTTGTCAATCTGCCTTTTCCTTCTTCCTGAATGGAAAGTGAGACTGGTGATAGATTTGAAGCTGCAAGTATGGAGCTAACAGGAAACAAATGTGAAATAAATTCTCTACTACAGATAGCTGCTGACTAAAGAAAGAACTTCTCTTACACTGTAGTCCAGAGATTTTGTACCAGTCCTAGAGAGATTGGTACCAGTACTGCTACATGATTAAAATACTGATATTTATTTATACTGCTATCATTTGGGTTTTCAGCTATATCCATGCAACTGAACCTAACATTTAACAAAATTTCCCTGAGCCATTCATCATATCTAGGGAATATGATGGGAACTGAATGTCTTATGTTGGTGCACTATTTATCACTGTCTATTTATATATATTTTAAATTAGAACAATTACAACCTCCATAAAATACACATATACACTCATAAATGAGAGACACTAGGTCTCTATTAGAAAGAGGAAAATAGATAATGAGCAGCCACTCACAATATTCACTGTAATGTTTATGTGCTACAAATTATTTAACCAGTCCCCTTCTGGAAATAGCTATACGGTTTCATTTTTTTAACTTTCATCAACATCTTGTTAAACTCTTCTGTAGATAAATTACTGAAAGAGTTCTTGATTTTTAAAAAATAGATTACTAGAAAGGAAATCACTATTACAAATCAAATGTTCTTAGGTTTTCTTAAAAATACTTAATGTAGTTGTCTAAATTGATTTTCATGTCTGTTTCAGCTTACTGTATACTTCTGTAAGTACATAAGAATGCTCAAAGTGTACTTACCAAACTTATTGCCATTTTTGTCAACATATATACTTTGCCCAATTGTGTATACAAAAAAACCCTCATGGAATGATTGTAATTTCTTTGATTTAAAGAAATATTTTGACTCTTAACTGTATTGCCTTCTTGGGAATAGTTTGTTTCCTTAATTCATTATTTAAGGATTATATTTTCTATGTACAAGCATTGGTTTTGTCTTTTTTCTTTTAAGGTGTATGAAATATTTTCCCATTTCCTGTATGTAAAACTTTTCTCATAGTACTTTAAATTGCAAGATTTCAATAGTGTATAGTCTATGATTGTGAGATGACTTGTGATTTTCTATATTACTTTCATATTTATTAAGAATAAGTTAAGTACACCTATTTTTACTAAAATTTAAAAAAAATGTAGTCATCTTCTGTTTCTGCATGTTAACTCTGTGGATAATTATTTTAACTTTGATTAATTTCATCTTAAATTTTTTTATTCATTTCCTTTGTCCAATTGCTTTATATCAATGCTATTTTTTCCACTGTGTTTAAGAAGATGCTTATAATTTTTACTATTTCTTATTTTGTAAAACACATTTAATAACATAAATTTCCCTCTAAATTTCTACTTAACTTCAATGAATTTTATATAAAATGATGCTATTCAATTATAATTTATAGAAACTTATGAAATATTTTGTTCATTCACTCTTCATAAATCCATGTTTGAGTTTTAGATCTATAGGTTTGAGAGCATGTACTGGGTTGATAGCTGTTATAGCTTATGTCTAGATGTCCCCCCCAAAGCCTCATGCAATCATAGGTGGGGCTTTTTGGAGGTTGCTAGATCTAGTGTTTGTGAAGCTGGGGTGAAGTCTGTGATGCTGGGATTAAGGGTGTGCGATTACTAAATTAGTGTACTGATTAGTTTGGCATAGTTCTCAGTGTGGATAATGGGCAAGCCCACCCTGGGTGAGTGCTAAATACCCTAAGGGCATGTAGCCTGGATAGAATATAAGGGACAGAAAGAGGGCTGCTGTCCTCAATTGCTATTTCACTTGCTGCATTCGGCCCGCCATGATCTGCATCTCGTCTGCTATCCCACCCTGCCTTGGAGTCAGCCAATTATGAACTGAAACCTCTATGAACTGTGAGGTATAATAAACCTTTCCTCCTTTAACTTTGGGTGTCCAGATGTTTTGTTTCAACCACTAGAAAAATAACAAGGCGATAATGTTACATTGTGGTCAAGAAATGTTCTATATGGAGCTGATATTTTATGACTGGGTGAAACCTCTGTGATTCATAAACAATAATTGTTTGTAAAAGTTTCATATATCTTTTACAAAGATGTGTATTCTCCATGTCCACTGGGAAACAGAAGTTTTAATAACATATTTATTAGGTGAGTTCATAAATTTTGTTTTTTCAGACTTCCTAAATTCTGATTGTTTTACCTACTAGAAGTATAATTTTCTAGTATTTAAAGTAACTCTTATAATTTAATAGTTTCTAAAAAAACTAATGATAATATTCTATCATGTATCAAACCACCACAGAGTTAATATCCTCTCATAAGAAAATTGGAGAAAATAGAATACTTTGTGTGTGAAATGCTCTAATCTCATTTTTTCTCCAAAACTATACTCATATAATATCTCTTATGTAACATCTTTTATGCTGTCTGTAACATAGCATGTATTGTTAAAGTTCTTAACTCTGAGAAATTCACTTCTGATAATCTGATGAAAGGATACACTTTTATTAGACTGTGCTTATTGGTAGCAGAATTAGCAAAACTTATTCTGATATACTACTTACTGTATGTCTCCTGTAAATTTGACTAGAAAAGCAAATCTTCATAAGCATGTTTATTATTGAATAAACAAATATATGTAAGTTTTAATATTGATTTAATACTTTAAGCCATATTGTTTATCTAAGTTTTACCCCCAAATACCTATATAGAGTAATTGAGTTGGTTCTTTTAATTTTAAAACAGTTAAATAAATAGATTTATTTATTTTAATAAGACTCATGTGCCAATTCTCAATGACAAA
This sequence comes from Heterocephalus glaber, assembly GCF_000247695.1. The sequence continues at coordinate 11,297,996 of NW_004624810.1, read as the reverse complement.
CACATGGGAGACTTAGATTTAAACCAATGGGCAATTTATTATTGTGAAGTTCATGGCATTGTTTTCAGTGGAGTGGAACACTTATGTTCATCATTCTTGGCATCATGAGTTGGTGTAAACGTGCAGCAAGTTTCATTCAATTCAAAACATTTTTGAAGAGTAGCATGTAGTGATTAAGAATAACTTTTTCTAAGTTTACTAATACTTTCCTATGAGAGAATACTAATCATATTGATTGGATTTGGGGGAAATTTCATATATTTACAGATTATCACTTAGGATGACATATCCAGAATGGATCTTCTGAACTATTAGATCTTGTTTTTCCATCTTTTCCTTTTGTGGCTAATTTTGTGTGAAAATTAAAACAATGCATCTTTCTCACTCATTTTCCAATTAATTATTTACTGATAAATTTTAAGTCTTGTTCATGACCCTGAGCAGCTCAAAATAAATCAGAATCACTTCCAAAATTTGGTGAATAATTTGCTAAGTTTGAAAGTTTGTCCTTAGATAAAATAGGCAGAAGTTGTATTAAATTTGTTTTTAATATGAAATTTTGTTTTATAATTCCATTAAGTTGTATTAAGCTACCACTAAGTGAAAATAGAAACTAATACATTAAATAAGTTTGAATTTAGTTCTAAATGATAAAAATGTTGAATCTCTTGTGCCATAATTTTATATTCAATATTCTATAATTTTGTGCAAGTGATTGCATAATTTTAGAGTCTTCAATAATAACCCTGTGACTCTTTAAGAACTTAAAGTATTTTTTGTGTACTAATATATATTTTTTTCATATTACTTTCCTAATGAGGAAATGAGCCACAGAGAAATCAAATTACTTACTTAAGTCATAGCACTGTTAAAGAAAGGAATAATCAGGCATGGTGGCATATGCTTGTCAGTTTGGGGCCAGCCTGAACTACATAGTGAGACCCCGGATCAAGGGAAAAAAAAGAAAGAAAGAAAGAAAGAAAGAAAAGATCAAGGATTCAAATCTGATAGTCTCATTCCAGAAATCTTTTCAATAATTAAACTTATGCCAATCCATCATAAACAACAGTAAACCATCCCACATAGAAGAGGAAAAGAAATTCATTTCATGGATGTAGGAATCCAAGAAATAAATGTATAATATATTCCTAGGAATAAACTGGCAGTATATTACATAAAAATATTTTGGACAAGGTAAACATAAAATTGAAATTTAGTAGTTCCATTTCTTAAGACTACCTTTTAATGCAGCAAACACTCTTTTTGGCTTACTCCAATATATTTTTAAAGATGTTTGGAAGGATGCCCATAATCATCCAATCATTACATATGTTTTCTGGTAGTTTTAGATAACAATTAAGAAAAACATAGTAAAAAGCAGATACTTGAAAGAAATGGTAAAACCATAACTACTTGTAGAATTGATTATATTTTTAAAAAATATCTCTCCAAGATATTTCAATAAAAATACTGTTAGAGTCCAAAAATGATGTCATTTGAAAATAAAATGGAACCATTTCACTATAGTAGTAACAGAAAAATAAAATCTCTATTGATAAATAAAATATACTAAATATTAAAATTTGTATTATAAATATATCTTGTAAGGAAAATGATCATTGTGTACATATTTATATCTATCTCTAATAATAGATTATTTGTATCTATGAGTTCACTGAACACACACTTATTTAGGAACCAGTACATGGCAGGTAAAATGTGTCAGCCAAACATAGCCTTCACAGCACTAAAAAGAAATTTCAGGCAGAAATTTGTCTTTTAACACTCCATAAATTATTATATTATAATACAGTATAATAAGTCAGAATAATTAATGTAAATTACCTCCAGCAAGATAATATACCTAAGATTTAATGTAAGTTGAAGTGTTTCCTAGGTATCAAGTGTAGAGCCTTCCTGATAAAGGGAACCTATTGGAATGAACCAGCTTGTGGTAGAAATTAGCAGGTGTAAGTGAAAAAGCCCTATGAAGTTAAAATACAGTGAGAAATGGGAAGTGTGGCACAGGTGCTACCATGTTAGTGGGTAGCTGTAGGAAGATATTAGCCTTTGCTCAGACATCATATAGACATATTCTTAAAAGGAACCCATTACAAAATTATAAATGAGAAGACAATGTGACTTGTAAATATTACTCTTGGCAGCAGTCAGTGAATACAGTATGAATGAGATAAGAATTCAGCAAATTCATAAATATATAATCAAGATAGAAAAGCACAAAAGATACAATTAGAGATGACACCAGGCTTCTAGCTAGAATAGTGTCTTTAGTGAGGTAGAAATACTGAATGAACAGATTTTGGGATATCAGAAAATAGAGCAATGAAGCTAAAAAGAACACTTTTTCTCTTTCGCTTTCTCTTTCTCTTGTTCTCTCATTTAATTAATCTGCCTTGATTAGAATTTATTATGTGATAAGTATGTGCTTTTAATAGTGAGGTTAGATTTATTCAATGAGTGGTAGTAGGACAAATGGTAAAATGCAGGAAACTTTTAAAATAGAATATAACTTCAAAACTCTTAAAAATTACTTTGTAATATATGTTATTTGAAAATTATGTTTAAAATGTAAAATCTATTAAGAAAATTGTGAGAATTATTCAAAGAAAATATAAGTTAAATATTATATATTCTGTAGTGTCTTATACACCAACAGGACATCATGCCTCCTTTGGTGGGCTAAGTCCCAGATCCACAGGATTTCTCCTCTGGTTCTGAAAACTGATCAGTACTTTCTGGGGACCTAGTATTTGCCTAGTCCTTTTCTAACAGCTGAGACTAAAGAGTTTAAAAAAACCAAACAAACTGAACTGAATCCTTCACCTTCAGGAGCTTACCTAACTATGGGTGGTGGAGTATGAGCTAAACTAGCCACAAACAAGTTCATGTGTTTGATAAGTACTTTATTAAAGTTAAAAGCAAGGGGTATGCTGGTGATGCTGCTATGTTTAGAGATGGGAGTGGGATGAATATTTGATTTGAAACCTGAAAGATAGGAGCACTCCATGAAAAGATATAACAGAAAAACTTACTAATCCAAAGACAAGCATCCACAGGGCCCTGAGAGTGAGATGAACTGAAATTCTTTTTTTCTAAGAACAGAAAGAATATCTGTATCCCTGCATGGGGGGAGAGGGTGGAAGAAGAGGAAAGTAGGAAGAAATAAGACTATAGAAAAAAGCTGAAATTAGATCATGTATGGTATTTTAAGTCAAGGAAAAATGTTTGTATTTTACTGCAGTTACACTGAAAGCACTTTGGAGTTTAAGCTGAAAGTGATGTGATCTGATTTATGTGTTTAGAAGACCAGTCTGGCTGCACAGTAGTGCATGAGTCACGAGGGCCAGCCTAATGGCAGGGGTGTGGACAAGGGCAGAGGCAGACAGAACTGTCAGATGGCTGCCATTCCTCAGGCAAAGATGATGATGACTTCTATTAAGGGAGTATATGTTTACTTACTGAAAATATGTACATATGAACTAAACACAAAAAGATGTATCTATCAATATACACGTGAAAGCCTGTTTTATATTGCAGGAGGATAGCTCAAATGTATGCAAGGAGAACATACTGAAAAAAGGAAATAATGGTACAACAAAAATGCATGTGACAGTATAAAACTATTAAAAATAACTTCAGGCCAGTCTTACAGAAAATACATTTATGGACTACATGAAATATAGATTGCTACAATATGTCTATATCCACAAAAAGCCTAGAAAACTGAAAGTTGCTACTTAGAGTTTGTAAGATTTCAAAATTTATTTTTCCTTTACATTTTCTTGCATTTTCTTTTTCTTTGAAAATGGGAATTTTTGCCCACATGGTCAGAGAAATAGATCTTTTCTTTTCTTTTTTTTTATTTTTAGTGCCAGGGATCAAACTCAGGACCTTGTGCTTGTGAGAGGCAAACTGCACCACTGTGCTAAATCCTCGGCCCTGCCCACATGGTCAGAAGAAATAGAATTTTTAAAAAATGAAAATATTCTTCATGTACTTGGCAATATTCTTAGACCTCAGTTAAAGCTTTATCATTCCAAACAGTATTTTAAATTTTATGCTACTCTTGTAGTTTCTCCATAATATGTATGGTTAAGGCTTGTATTTGTCTGTATGTATAACTTCTTTTCATCAAGGATACTTGAAAAATGTTTTCAGGTTATGTATACTCCTTTATTGCTTCATGGAAGTATAATTGACACACAGTAATACGTATTTAAATTGTGAAATTTTATAAGCATATGACCTATGAAATCATCTTTATAGTTATGATAATGATTATAGACATCAACAAAAAATTAACTGTGGTTCTTTGAGAGCCATTCCACCAATTTTTAACCATGCTTTGCTTCCAAGATTAACATCACCTTATTTTAATTTACTGTTTGAAAGAAAAGCACTGAAGAAAAAGGCTTAGTATATAGCACTGGAAGAGTAACTCAACAGTAAGAAAGCAAGTTACATTTTGAATACTATTCTTTCTTTATGCATTTGCAGGATATCATATTCCAATGTATGATTCCAATCGACGTATGTCTCATCTTAAGGATTTGGGGGTGTTTTGTTTTCTTCTCTATAGAGTAATTTTATAAATTAATCTTATGGAAAATTAATAAATCAATAGTGCAAAAAATAATAATGATAGTGAATCTTTAAGATGTAGAAAGCTTTCAGAAATGTTCATGTATGGCTTACAAAGAACGGCTATGAATGAGTAAACATTGTCTTGATGATTTTCTTATTTATTAAATGTGTAGTCATTACTTTATAACATCTTTTTTCATGCAATAAATATGTATATTGCCTTGCAGTCTTACATACATTAACAATTTTGTTGCTTCCATGATAAAACCCAGAACCATTGATACATAAAAATCAGTTGATTGACATTTTCATTTGAAAATTCTACACACACAAGACACACACACACACACACACACACACACACACACGAGCCTATTCAACTATTTAACTATTTGAAAGCCTCTGGACAAGGGAGAACCAGAAACTCATCCTCCAGTCCATCTTACTTGTTATGTTTTAATTGGCTATGGTTAATATCTTTTGCCAGGTGTGGTGGCACACACCTATAATCTCAGCAGTTGAGAAGCTGAGGCAGAAAAATCACTGTGAACTCAAGGCCAGCCTGAGCTACATAGTGAATTTAAGGCAAGCCTGTGCTACATAGTGAGAACCTGTCGAGAGAGAGAGAGAGAGAGAGAGAGAGAGAGAGAGAGAGAGAGAGAGAGAGAGAGAAATCTAATATCCTTCAGAAGTCTCAGGGATGAATTATACCTTTCAGAAGGTAATTGGATCATAAGGATGCCATCTTCATCATTCATGAGTTCACAGCGAAGGTGCTGTCAGGAGGTGGGGCCTTGCTGGAGAAGGATGGTCACTGGAGGTGTGCCTTTGGATGATAGAGCTTTTGCTCTAGCTTTTTTTTCCTCTGCTTCCTGGTTGTCATGGATTGAGCAGCTCTCATTTGCCATGCCCTTCCACCATGCTGTTTCTGCCTTTGAGCCATCTGACTGTGGACTAAACCCTCTGAGAGTATGAGCCGGTATAAATCTTTCCTCTGTTAGGTTATGGGTTTTAGATATTTTGTCTCACCTCCTTTAAAATTAATATAGTCTTGTAGGAGGAAGCATTGTGGCAATAGTTCTCAATTCTCACCCTGACATTTCAGCAGCACATTCCTATGTTTAAAATGTGATGAGTTTCCAAGAAAGTTGCCATTTCAAAAAGTTTCACTAAAAAAGTCTTAAGAGCTGCAGGGAAAGGGAATAGGAGGATGGGAAGGAGATAAAAAAAAAAATTAAGATGTGTTATAAATATGTATAAATTCTCCATGAAGAATGTAATCATTATGTACTGCAAATGTGTACCAATAAAAATAAAAACTGAAAATCTCAAATTACAACCTTGTAATATGAATTGTCCAATTGCTATTCACAATTTTAGTGTCCTAATTTTTAAACATTCCAATCTGAAAAATGATTCTAAATTATTTGCCATTATGGGGGGAAAAGGAATATTTATTTCTCTTTTCTTAGTTCTTAATCCTAGTCTAGCAGTATAACCATATCATATATACAGTGCTCCGTGTCATTTTACCCATCTATGATTTTAAATTGACAATACCCAAATTATCCAATCATTCTGCAATACACCAAAGCAGATGACTGTGGGGCTGAAGAGAAAAATGCATTCTCATTGACTGGTCTTTGTTTGAATTGTATAAATCCCAAATGAGAGTTCAGATTTTTCCATAAATTCTACTACATTTTTATATTTTTTCTTTATCTCTCTTTCTTGGGAGACAGAGTTACAGGGGATCTAGATTTTCAAAATTTCAACTTTACTGGGAGAGGGACTGAGAATCTTTTATCCTCACTATATTTGTATCGTCAAAGTTATATAGAGTTTATATTATTTACTTGCCTTCTTAGCAAAAACTCAAACATAGATGTAGCTATACTTCTTAGGAACGCAAATTAGCATCTAAATAATCTTCACTGTCTCCCTAATTCCCTCTTTCCTAATGGCAGGGAATAAAGACCTGGTTTCTAGGGAGTAGAAGTATAACTTACACTTCTCTTTGATACTGGTAAAGATATAGCTATGACCTGGGGTCTTTACAACTCATCCTATAAAACTCTCTTAAATTTCCTGTCAAGACATATTATTTGCATTCCGCTCTACCATTCCCATACAGCAGGTCAAGCTATTTGAATGAGAAGAAACATGGAGATAGCATAAAATATCGCTAAGGAACAGGATACAGTTTCACACACAAACACACAGAGACCCATATGGTATGGGGAATTTTCTAAATTATCCCAAGAACACATTAACTGTATGTAAATTGAAAAGGCTTCTTTAACTGGAGTAATGAGTTCTCATTATCGGATATATTAAGGTGAATGGGAGCAATCATCTCTCAAATACATTGTCCAGTAAATTAGTGCATCATAAAGAGATTAGAGAGGATGGCCTTCTAGGAAAGATAAATTTTATAGTTCACTCATGCTCTAGTTTCATGCTTTTAGTGAAAAGATTCAGGATATAGAAACTCTTACATTCAATCCCTTTCCTTAAAATACACACAGTATTTTCCTGATGTACTACAGTTACTAAAAATTTTAACATACTTTTGGATTATTTTAGGTGTCTTCTGTAGTAGGAGGTTATTGTATTATTCTGATAAACATTTTTTAAGACACAATAAACCATATACACTGTTTTCAGGTCCCAAATAACCTTAAAAGTTTGGAAAATGATTGTACAGAAGTCTTATATACTGGAAGTACCAGAAAGGGGTACTCCTCTTGTAGATAGACCTTAATTGGCTGTCTTTTGCTCTTATATCAATATTTGTTAAATTATATTTTGAAATATATAGTGGATTAGACAAGGGAAAGTAGATAGCTCGGAAAGTTTTATTTCCCTTTCCCTCCTTCTCTCTCTCTCTAATCATATATCTGATACATATTTATACATTTTGTAACAAATTATAATACCAGGTAGAAAAAAAACATGTTCCAGGAGCTCTAGTAGAGGTGGACATTTGGCATGATAATCAGGAAGGCTCCAGGTGAAAAGTGGCATACAGGATTATAGTTTTGAAAAATAAGAATAGAATTGAAATGATATGGCAGACAAAAATGGAAGTAGTAGATATGAAGAGTACTAACTGATTTTAAACACCTCCCTTTTATCTGTAATAATGGCAAGGGTAGAATTAAGGTGAAAAATGAACACTTTTGTATTGTGGTTAAATGGAGTAATACCAGCAGCCTTCTCTCCAGCTGACAAAGATGTTCAGAGGGTTTCCTCAGGACCCTATAATTCCAGTTACCTGGAAAAAAATGAGATATTTACCTTAAAGTTATTATGTGGTATTTTAATTTCATTTTATTTTGAACTTTTAATTTCATCTATACCATGAGCTGCCACAAAGAAGTCATATGGTTACACAAAATGTTTTGCAAAATTTGTAAATTTTATTTTTGTTATATATATTATTTGGTCTTATTTCATTTACCCTTTAAAAATGTAATTAGTTAATGATTGTATTTTTATCTGGCCCATGAATCAGTTAAGTATAAAAAGTGTAAACTCTAGACATGATCCCTCAAAAATACATAAAGTACTAAGGGTAGATCATTATTCACTGAGTATTATATCAGTCACAGTATTGTTCATGAGATAGTTAATTGTAAAATTGATAAGATGTGATATAAAACATATCCAAAATATAATTAATTATTCAGTATTAATAAAATAAACTTAATATTATAGGATCCTTAAATATTCAAAATTAAATGAATTTTAGTAATTTAGAGTTGCATCTGTTTCATAGGATTGATCTCAAATTGTTAGAGATTTGGTACAATGTTTCAGAAATGCTTGCTTAAGTTCACTAGTGGGATGGAGTAGAACTATTAAGAGATGCTATGATTTAAACCTAAAAAGAAGTAAGTAGAATGATTTGGTAGAAAGAAGAATGCATATAGGAGGACAAAATGGAAGAATTTGCATACACTTTATTTTCAATAAATGAAAACTTTCCATTAATAAACTGTAATATTTCAATGGATTTCAAAAATTTTCAAAACAAAAGAATTTGATACATTATTACATGTATTTCAGGGACTGACATCAAAGATAATTATCAAGTTATTAAATTACATTATTATTATTAAATTCACATTTTCTTTATAGAAATTTGTTAAAATTATGTATAATTTTTAATATATTAATAGTAAAGTTACAACTCTAGTGCAAATGGAGTGAGAATAAATTAAAATATTAATACAATTTTATATAATACAATTTACTCTTTGGTGTTACATAAAATAGCACATATTCACCTAAGAAAATGATGATTTTAAATATCTTTAAAGAACATACATATTTTTTCTTGTTTTTGGTTTTGTTTTTGGGTTGGTGTGGTGAGAACTAGTGAGGTTTTTTATTTTTTGTCATTAATTGCACACCCTTAGGGAAGAAACGGTTCACAAAGATTTCTTAGACAAACAAAAATGTTGATAGGGAGACATAATAGGATTTGCAGCTATTTTAAGTCAAAATGAGTTCTTTAATCCTCTATCTAGTGGGGGTAGAATTAATTCATTACTAACCTCACAACAAATTTCAGTGAAACTAGGTCTGCTGTAACTGTTAAATTGTGGTAGAAATTAGGAAATGTTGAAACGGTCTCATCAAGAAACTGTGCATGATGTCATTTAGAGCATTAACAGAGTCCTCCAAATTTTGTTCAAAAGTGTCTTTTTCTATCTTCATTTCAGCATTGTGTGGCTCATTTGAAACAGCCAGCATGTTTGAAACAGTTTATAACTGTGGCTGGAGAAACTGCTCAGCACACCTCGTTAACTAGCAGTTTTACCTCAAGACCGTTTGGAGCATTTGATTCCTCCTGGTTTATTCTTTAAAAGAAGAAAAGAAAAAGAGCAGGTTATGAACATATTTGTGAGTGTGGATGCTTTCTTGATGGGTCAAATGACATTAATTCACTTTGTTGGCTAACAATGGTATTTTTGTGCATATCTATGTATGAATTGCTAGGGTGGTAACAACATTCTCTAAATTATAGTAGTTTGGATGCTTAATGTTCTATCATTGTTGTTAATTCCTTTCCTCTTCCCCTGGAATTTCATGAGGTGAAGATGGTCGAGTAATTTGGGCTCTACTCCCTGCTGTGTAATTGACTCTACTTGAGTAAACACCAAGACTGTGCTGATTACGACGAACAGGGTTGTTCATTCAGATAGCTGCAGTAAGCACTGCCTCCCAGCTTTCTCTCTGTGCCTCTCTTCCTCTCTCTTTCTCTCTCTTTCTTCCTTCTCCCTCTCCATTTCCCCTTTCCCAAGAAGTAGTAAGTCTGAATATTATTTTTAAACTTCTAGTAATTGTCTCTGTAACTCTAAATAATATGCTTAGGTGACAGTTTGATTAATCAACCTTGATGGTATCTGGTGACTCTTGTATGAACAATAAGATTAATTTATATACTCTCCTCACTTTTAATTTTAATTATATTTTTCATCTTTAAATCTTTGATTAGCTAACTTTAAAATTAAATTGCATAAAATATATTTTTCAATGTAAATAAATTTCTACTTACTGCTGAAAATGCAAATTTTGGGGTTTTGTCAAAGAAATGAAAACCAATAGCATTCATTATATTATGATCAAGTTTTGTAATAGTCTGCCTTAAATTTCTAATAAGAAAATATTCTTATTAGAATATTCTTTGCAGAGTTCCCACTGCGGAGATCTAGGTCTATGAGTTTTTGTCTTAGCATGTACAAATAATGATCAAAATATACTGTATAGACATGAAATGTTGAAATAATGGAAACAAAGTCTTTGTAAATAGGGAGGGGTGGAGAGGCTGAAGGGAGGGCAGGGGAATGGGGAAAAAATAAAAACCAAGATACATCATGTACAGGTACAAGACTCAACGATGAAATGTATTGTATGCCTAGAATGTCATCATATTGTATATCTAAAATGTACCAATAAACTTAATGAATAAAAAACATTATTGCACTAAAAGACATTAATCCCCCTCAAAGTACTCTCCCCTCACTTCAAACATACTTAACTCATTTTTCTTGCCACTTTCTAAAGCAGTTCTGGAAGACCTCTTTCCTGAGTGTCTTCACGAGCTGTGATTTAAAAAAAAAAAAATTAGTGAATACTGCTTCCTACTGCCATCCAACTGAAAGACAGGCTTGCAAACACTGCAGTGTCCTCATCCACTTTATTCACCAAATGGGCACCATAAGGCCTCTGGTTGTGCCCTTCAGTCAAAATGAACAGAAAAGGTAAATATTTTTAATCAATTCAGGACATTGAAGCAACAGCACAGTGCCACCAAAGACAGTCACAAAACAGGAGGTCCAGAACTACTTCAAAAAGTGGCAAGAATAATCGGATAAGAGTATTTGAAGCAACAAAGAGTATTTTGAGAGGTATTAATAATAATATGTATTTTACTGGAATACATTTACAAAAATTTTTAAACATTTATTATATTTTTTATTATACTACAATCTCTTAGCAATCTCTCAGGGAAAAACTAAGTTGTCCATTAGACTGGTCACTTCAGCACATTGCTCATTTCCTAGCACAAATTCATTAATTAGTCTATATTTTTTAACCGAGCATACCAATTTACCCAACTTCTATTTTCATTGTTTCAAATATTTCTGCAATACTGGAAGTTTCCATATGGACCAAAAACATTTCTGTTTCACTATGTAATTAAATCTTATGAGGTTTTACTCATGCCGAGTTTCAAACTTTTCTGTTATTAATTCCCTTATTTATTCTCTTGTACATTTAACAATGCTCTACCATGTGTTTATTTCAATTTTTGATGGCTGATAACCTGATATTATGTGTTCACCTTATTACTAAAATAAAAACTGCAACAATAGTTCTTATAAGTAAATTATATAGTACTAATCACATCCAATATAAAAGTAATTACTTCAGATATACTAATTCATTTAATCATCGCATCTACACTGTGAGACTCGTACAATTATTGCTTATTTGACAAAAGATGAAATCAAGTCACAAGAAGCAAAATGCTTAACAAAGACCACATTACAAATAAATGTTGAAACAAGCAGTGGAATTGTAAATTCAGGCTATCAGTCACTCCATATTCTCTGTTATTGTACGCATTTAAATAATTATCAATTCTTTTATGAGGAACTGGTCTTAACATTTTTTTAAAATCTCATTTTTTAATTTTTTTATCTCATCTAAGAGAAAAAATATACAGAATTTGAATTCTTGAATTTTTGAATAATTGAAAATGTCCTAATGTATATATTTTATGTTTGTTTTTCTGGATATCTAGATAGAATCTATTTTTATGAACAGTGAATTTATTGTTTCATTCTTCTCTAATATCCTATATGGCTAATGAAAAATCAAAAGGTAATGTGATTTTATACCTTTATAGGTTAGGTAACCTGATTTTCTTCCTTCATAAACTTTTTTAGCTTTTAATTTTATTTACTATGCTAAATTTTCATTAGCCATATGTCAAAGTGGAAGTGTGTTCATTTATCTTATTGAGCCCTTAACTTTGAAAACATGTTTAAATTTAGATCATATTTTCTTCTATTTTATATTTTATTATTTTTCTTCTGTGTGTCTGCTTACATTTATTTGTTTATTTTAAAATTTTATTAGTACATGTTGGCAGTACATAATGATTACATTCATTTTAGGTAACTGGTATATGTACACAATGTATCTCAATTCTTTTTTCCTTTTCCCTCCACCCTTCTTTTATTTTACCACCATCAGATTCATGTATTTATCTTATAAATCATTATAAAATTAATGTCATATATACAGATTAACAACTAGACTAATAGGCAATAAAGCATATAAAACACATAAGACAATTATACTAATCTGAGGCACACTTTTAGATACATTGTCCATGCTGGATACCAATAACATTTTTGTCTCTTTTTCCTATTATCTGTCTTTTATTTTGCACTGTATTTATATAATGAGTTGTTCTTATAAGAGAAATCATGTAATATTTAAGCTTGTTTGTCTGATTTACTTCATTTAATGTTATTTTCTCAAGTTGTATCCATTTTCCTACAAATGACTCAAGTTTATCCTTCTGTACAGGAGAATAGTACTCCATTGTGCATATTTATACACATGTATACATATTTTCTTTATTCATTTGTTGATGAACATATAGTCTGTTTCCAAGATTTAGCTACTATGAATTGTGCTGCTATGAACATGAGTATGCATGCAACAATGTTGTATGATGTCTTTAACTCTTTTTGGGAAGATACCTAGAAGAGGGATGGCTGGATCGAATGGAATTTTTTATTTTAAGTTTTTTTGAGGAATCTTGACTTCTATAGCAGTTATATCACTTTACACTCCTGCCAAAGGTGAAGGTTTCCTTTTTCCCCACAGCTTTGCCAGCATTTTATACTGATTGATTTCTTGATGATAGCTGTTTTTTCTGGAGTGAGGTGGAATCTCAGTGTTTTTTAATTTACATTTCTGAAATGGCCAGCAATGTTGAATATTTTTATATATATGTTGGCCATTTGCATTCCTTCATCTGGAAATGTCTTTTCATTTCCCATGCCCATTTTTTGAGTGAGATTTTAAAATTTGGGGCATCTAATTATTTTAAGTTCTTTATATATTCTAGGTATTAGTCCCTTGTCTAAGTAGTAGCTGGCAGAATGTTTTTTCCCATTTTATAGATTATCTCTTAACTGTTGGTGATTTCCTTCACTGGGGTCCTGAATTTCTTGAGGTGTTCCTTGTTAAAGAAATATTTTATTTCTCCAATGGTTTTAAATGAATGTTTTTCAGGATATATAAGTCAGGATTAGAAATTGTTCTCCTTTACAGCTTGAAAGACTTCAAGTCCTCCTGAACTTTAAGATTTGTCTGCTCTAATTATAATGGGTTTAACTTTATGTATGATTAATTGCCTTTCTGTAGCAGCTTTTAAGATTTTGTCCCTGAGATGGACTTCTGATACTTTGAGTCTAATATGGTGCAGAGAGGTTCCCTTCTGGTCATGGCTATTGAGGTTATATATGCCTCACTTATCTACATGTGTATATCTTTCCCTATATTTGGGGAGTTTTCTGGCATTATTTCTGTGTGAACAGTTTGTTTAATGCTATTCAAACTGTCTTCTGGTTTTTCACTTATTCCAATTATTCTTAGACTAGTCTTATTTGTATCATCTAGCAGTTGTTGGATTTATTTTTCATGTTATCTTGTAGTTGGTCTTTGATGGCATTATTGTCTTCTAGTTCTGAAATTCTATCCTCATATTGACTAGTTGTGATGTTCATACATTCAATATGATTTTTATTCTCTTGGATTTCTGATTTTTCATGGACACTAATTCCTTTTTAAATTGCTCATTCAGAGCTCGGGATTTAGCTCAGTGATTCAGCCACTTGCCTCGCAAGCTCAAGGACCCAAGTTCAATTCCCAGTATCAAACAAACAAACAAAAAAATAAGTTGGTCATTCATATTTTGTATCATTTTGTTTAGTTCATCTGGGTTTTCATTACTGTCTTCTGAAAGGTTTTTGGTTATTATTTCCATTGTCTGTTTAGTTATATCTTCTCTAATTATGCTGGATACCTCCATGAGCTGTTTTCTAACCTCCTCTCCTATGCTTTTGAGAAATTTGAGTGCATGGATAATTCTCTTCTGCTCCTTGGTGCCCCCTGAATTGGCTTCAGGGGAATTAGGGGTTTTGGGAAATGTTGTCTTTTTTTCTCATGTTTCTATTGTTTTTGTTTGTTTGTTTCTTTTTGATTTATGTATGTGTGTGTGTGCACGTGCTGAGATTTGTGGATACTTATAGTCTAAAGACATTTCTGCTAGTATAGATATCTCCTTAGTTGCTTTTCAATGATGTAATTTGTGTGTAGCTCACTGTAATCCTTCACTACCACCCCAAGATCCAACCAGCTCAGTTTAATTTTGGAGAGGAGGATACAATGTAATTCACCCAGCAATCAAATTTGCTGGGCATGCAGTAATATTTTTAATGTCACAAAGGCAATCTGAGCATTGGCTTACAGAGAAATAGAAACAATTATGTACCCCTGTTAATATCAAGTGAATTAGCTACATGGGTATCATCTAAGAAAAATTAGATATTAAATACCAGAACCAATTATTTATGACACTTAATCTTAGAGAATAAATTGGCAATTATAATGTAAACATTAAGGCAAAAAGGTATTGACTTACAGCTACTATGTACTAAATGTAACAGCTATATCTATGCTAACAGTACAAAAAATTCAGGAGTAAATTTACAGAGTTAACTATTAAAATATTAATAAAGATTTATGGTTGTACTATTAAAGTTACAGGGTTTGGGAATGGGGGAATGCAAGAGGAAAATATTGAAATGTTAAACTATGATATGAAGAGAAAAGCAAGAACCAATACAAAATATTTTATTGGGGAGTAGAAGGATATCTATAAGATTAGGTAAAGATAAAATATAAAACTGCCAAGAAATAGAAAAAGAGAAAGAGGGAGAAAAAAAGAAATAATTTATGTAAGCAATATAAATAAGAGAAATAAGAGGAGAAAAAAAAAGGGAGAAGGGTAAAAATAGGGAAAAGAAGAAAAAGAGACAAGAAAAAAGGGAGAAGGACAAAAGAAAGTTTCTCAAGCCCTTGGAAACTGTGAAAAAGAAAGGAGGAAAAGAAAATGGAGAAAGAGAAAAGGCAAAAACAAAACTAATAACTACATTCATACTGTCAAAACAAAAATAACTAAACAAAAAACAAAGCAAAAACAAAAAAGAAAAATACAGAAACTTCAAGTATGTGGTTTTCTTCTGCAGTTTACAATTTTAAGGCCGTGTCCAATTCAACATATGTACCTGTTCTCACTTGTAGATAAAGAAGGCTGTTATAGCCAAGATCCATGCTAGATACAGTCACCAGCAAGAAAGTAATCAGATTAAAGTAGAGCGGCCGATTCTAGAAATTTCAAATCCACAAGAATTCAGGTTGAACTAGACCTCTGGCTGTGAAAGTCAAGAGCCTTGGCCCTTTAGCTTAAACTTCTCTGAATGTCTCTTACCACTCTGATTGTGGCTCCTTTACCACAGATATCTCCTGTGGCTGTCCCTTACCCAGTCACCATAGAAGCATAATTCTGGGAGCCCTTAAATTAACCCAACCCACAGCTTCTCTGAGTTCAGGGTTCAGGTGACCACCCCCTGGCATTCCAGGGGGCATGCCATCTGTCCACCCTCTACAAGGGATAGTAGGTGGTTGGACAGCAGTCACTCAGCAGCTATTGCAGTAGACAACATCTGGTGTTCTGTTCCACTGCGGCATTTTTCCCTGAAGGCCTTGGGAGTCCTTCACTTTCACTCTGTCTCTCTAGATTTGATCAAGTTTTGTCATAAGCCACGAGCCAGGTGCTGGGGAGAAAGTGCAGATTGTCCCCTCCTTTTTTCAGGTTTTGTACTTCTTACTGGGTTTGGGGGTGCTAGGGTCTGCTTATGGATATGTATATCAGTCAGTGATTGCTAGTAAAACAGATTTAATACAAGATATACAAATATATAAGAATTTACAAGATTGGCTTACAATGGCTGCCTACAGAGTCAGCTGTGAACAGTGCAAAATGTCTACCTGCACAATGGAGATATGAATGGTTCATTAGAAGCCCTGGAGATAAGTATAGTGTCCCATGTGGGTCCACATCAGGAAGCCTAGGGGTCTGTAATGGAAGGCTGAATGGTCTGTGCCAGAAGGCTGCTGCAGGGTCTGTGCTGGAGCCAGGAGATGATGTCCAATGTGAAGGCAAAGATGAGTTCTTCCAAAGAAACAGAAGCCAGCCTTCCTTCATTTCGCTTTCATACCATTCTGGTGGCAATCCTCCCTAGGATGGGTCTCCCACATCCAGAGCTATGCTGAGCCATTATAGTTGGGGATTTCTTACTCAAGTTGATGTAATCAGTTAACTATCACAAGGTGGTTTCTAGCTTTGTTTTTCTTTCCTGAACAAAGAATTTATCAAGTCAAGTGCAAATAGTTGCAAAATTTTACTAAAGGTAGGAAAAGAAATAGGCTCTTCAGAGTTAGTTTGGGCCAAGTAAAAGTAGTAAAAGAAGTATGTCCTTCAGCATGAAGGCAAACCACCATGGAAAAGCAAACATAGTGGTTAAAAATTCAATGTTGTCTGTCCTTTTTCTATCACCCTGTTCTCATGCAGACATCAGGTATAGGTCATCCTGTGGAAAACCTACTCGAGTTTTTGTGAGAAGTCCATATGCAGTGCTCTAGGAACTTTTCTGCACATGTATTCTAGGATTTTTGCAATTAACATGTCATTCTTACTTCCCCAGCCAGTTTTGCTGGGCCTTAAACTCTTATCTAATTTCTCCCTGAAAGACATATATTGCCGTAATTATTTATAGGGTTCTAAGGGGATGGAGATAGCTTATTCCAGTTGGAAGGGGCTGTAGACCCTACCTACTGAGAATTATGTGATCTCCAACTACCTTGGGGTGTTGTGGCTCACTGGATGGATTGAAGAAAAAAAAATCTATCAGAAGACAATGAGAAAAGAGTTAATGACTATTGAGCTATCTGATCCATAGTAGAAAGAAAATAACTTTACTATTATGTTGGGGATATAGAACCAAAATGTGAGGAGCAAATCAGATTTCCATGCATCTTGTGGAGGACAAAGTGTGACAAAGAGAGAGGTTAGACAAATTGTCAAGAGCCTGAGAGCCATAGCCTTAGCAAGAATACTCACAAAACATCTAGTTAAAAACAGGAGCCTCAATACAGGTATTCATTTAAGCTGAGGTTAATTAGGGTCATTAATGACTGCTTATCTGTACCCAGAGCAATGCTGAAGTCTAAGAGAAGCCTTGGGTCTTCTAGAGGTTTTCAGGAATACCTTCTTAGTCCTGTGAAAATCCTAATGACCATTTTATAGAATTTCTATAGCTTGTTACTGCATCCTTTGGGGAAGGACCAGAATAGTTCCTTAGGAACTGGAAATAAGGCTACCTACTTGAGGGGACGTAAGTCTGTACTTCTTACCTCCTGATTGGCCTCTTGATTTTCCAAGGAGACTTTAGAGAAGTCTTTCTGGAATCCCTTACCATGTATAATTGCAACCTTCTTGGTAAGATGGATTGCATCTAGAACTTGTAGCATTTTCAGCTTACACTTTGTAGATGATTGCTTATTAATTCATAAGCTTTTTCTTTCCATATTGCTGTGTGTGCATGTAACACCAGCAAGGCATATTTGGAACCTACAGCTATATAGCTTTTTTGCCTTTCAACGACCAAGTAAGAACTATTAGCTCTGCCTTTTCAGCAGAGGACCCTGGAGGAACAAGTTCTGGCCTCAATGACCTGTTGTGAACTAACAACTGTATAATCTGGCTTTTGACATCCATCTTGGATAAAGGTACTTTCCTCGGGGCCTTGGAGGAGCAGGTTACTTCTTTCATAGGTCTGGAAGATCACTTGCTCACAAAGAGTGGCTAACTTCTGGCCCTGTAGGCATCAACGAGGCAGGATTAAGAGTAATGCAAGTTTTATCAGTAGGATCCACCTGTTGGCTAGTTTTGTCACAGAGACCTCATATAGTCCCAACAGGTAAAATCTGTTTTGCGCTTTGCTGGAACTTGAGAATTGCCTCCAGTTTTGCTAGTAAATCCCTTCCCAGCAAGGGAGTAGGACATTGTGGTACAATTATACACTCATAGTTAAACATTTGGCCTTCAAAGTGACATATCCAAGCAGGAGTATTGAGAAGTCCCCTCAACCCCAACTATGGCTATAGATCTAGAAGATGGTTTTCCAGAGAAAGAAGTTAATACTAAATAAGTAATAGAATTGGCTCACCCATAATATCCAAGGTTACCCATCATTTGCTTATCTTTGGGTTTTCCCTTAGATGATCTAAGTAAATTTAAAGCATTATCAATTGTGATAACTATAATTTTAGCTTTTTTTCTTTTGACTTTCCCTCAGATCCTAATTACTGAACACAGAAAAGGCCATGTCTAGCAATTAGGTATTTGCGGTCCCATCTCCATTAAATAGATAGGAGAGAACCATGTGCCCTTGAGAGATTGGTGAGCCTCCAAGGTCAGGATCATCAAAGATACCTCTCTCTTCCCTGGGGGTGACTCTAATTATCATAGTTTCTGGAATTTTTCTGAGCAAAAGAACACAAAAGCCTGAACATAAGATATTTCATTCCATTTTCTATATTTTAAGCAGAAACAATTTAATTGAAAAATAGTCTCATAATTTATACCATCATCCTGTACTCATCTCTTACCATTTTTAGCTCATATTGAAAGCATACCTTATTGCAATAGTAGATAAACTGTCCCTATTTAAATTGGTAGAGTCAAGCCTTTTCCACTGATCAGGTGCTAAAGTCAGTGGAATCTTCAGGGCATGGTTTATAAGATTTCCCATGGCTCATCTTGGGCCCAAATAGAGAGACAACTAGGTCTTGGGTCCTGAAGAAGGCATCCCATGCAGAAGGAGGAGAACTGATGAGCCCACAAAGCATCTTTTGTGAGAGGCAAATATTCACTAGACAGATGGTTCTGTCCTAAACTATGATAATTCCAACACCCTTCATAGAAGAATAGAAGAAATACCCTACTGTGGGGTTTTTGTCTCCATACTGGGTCCACTAACTCCTTAGAGAAATGGGGTTGAGTGACTCAATGGCTCTACCTAGTGGTTTGAAACTTCCAAGAGATCAGAATGAAATCCCATCCCCATCCCACTCCCACACACAGGGATTCCCTTAGCCACTGTTGTGCCACTTCCTGGCTTTGCTTAAACAGGGTAGAGCCCCTTAAGGAACAGTGTCTCTGAACTTCCTTAGGCATTTGATGGCTCTTAGGCACTTGATGGCTCTACTTAAGCAAGGTGAAGCCACTTGAGAAACAATATCTCTTTAATTTATCCTGATAGTAAAAATTTGGGGACTTTGTGGAAGGGATCTAGAAACAACCATGGGGGTGGCTGACCAAAAGTTGCAATCAGCCATGTGACAAGATGAGATGATGACCCTGAGAAAGAAACAGCAAAGTAAGGGGAAAGTGTAGATGGGACTCAAAATGAGTAAACTCAGGCAGGCAACTACTCAGGCAGGAGACCAATATACCAACAGCTATTTTCCCCCCAAGAGGGAGAATGTTGAGTAAAGCATCAAAGAAAACAGAAATATGAAGACAAAAGAGCATAATAACAGGCTCTTTGACTATTTAACACATGGAGTGATGGCAAATGGGAAAAAGAAAAAGGGAGATAAATTAGATGTTGGGCTTGTAGGCCTTTTAACCGGCTGAGAGAAAAAAAAATTCACAAGATGCCACTTCCTCTCCCCATCTTACATAGGAGAGAGAAACAAGGAAAGAAGGGAAAAAAAAAAAAAAAGAAAGAAACCTCGTTGCATTTTAGAGAGAAACAATAAACAAACAAATGCCCAAAGGGCTTTACCTGCTCTTCTGGCTGGCTCACCAAATTAAGTTCCTATTTTTTAGTGTGCTGGATTCCCCTTCTGAAGGTGGTTTCTAGGTTCTTTCTGTCTGGAGCAAAGAACTGGTCAAGACAAGTGCAAACAATAGCAGTTTTATTAAAGATAAGAAAATAATCAGACTCTGCAAAGTGAGTTTGGGCCAAGTAAAAATAGAAAAGAAGTACACCTTACAGCATGAGGGTGGGCCACCACAGAAGAGCAGACACAATGACAAAAACTCAGTGTGTTCTGTTGTCTGAATCACCCAGTCCTCAGGCTGATATCAGGTCCAGGCCACCCTATGAAACCTTGATAGTGTTCTTTGGAGACGTACACATGGAGGGCTTTGACATTGTTCTGCACATTTCCTGGGACTTTGTACTTAACACTCACATCTACTTCCCCAGTCAGCTTTTATAGACCATAATCTCTCAACCCATTCTGTCTCTTAAATTTCTCTGTAGGTTTCTATTGTCCCATCTGATCCTTCCTGAAACCCAGGAATCCACCTCTCTTCTTCTATTCTTTCCTAAGCTGCTATTTTCCAGTGTCTGGATTCTAAATCTTACAAGGCCTGAGTTGTTGTTGTTAATCACTCTGCTATTTTCCCAGAAGTCTTGCAACTTATCTCCTAGACATGTATTCAATGCTTTTTTAATTATATATTTATTTTTTTAGAACTCATTTCTACTCTTAAATCCTTTTTTATTATGATTATCTCTAGAGGTGTTAATTCCAATTTAATATATAAAAGGTTTTGTTTCCTTAGAAATATATTGTCTTTATTCAGTTTGATCCTACATTGTAAATTTTTTCTCAAATGCCTGATAACTCTTGTGCCTAATGGTGAGTTATGTTAGAATTATGATAGATAGCTAGTGGGTGTATGATATTGTATTTCCATGACAAGATTTTGTCTAGTATTAGAAAGTTTACAAGGTGAAATTCCTATATACAAAGCTTTTTCTGCTGGTGAGACTTACTTTCAGATACAGTGACATGCAAGGACCCACGTTCGATCCCCAGTACCAAACAAACAAACAAACAAACAAAAAAACCCAGATACAGTGACATGAAATAGGTGGAAATTCTGGGTACATGTTTGTCTCAGTCCTTCTTGTTTTGCTATAGCAGAATAGCACAGAATGGATACTTTACAAGAAGAAAAGATATTTACTTTTCACAGTTCTGGAGGTTTGCATGTCTAACAGCAAGCTGCTGGTAAGCTCCTGGCATCTGCTGGGGGCCTCATGATGCTTAATGCCATGAAGGAAGATTGAAGGGCACTAGAAAGGAAGACACCAAGAAGGGAAGGGGACAAATTCTTTGTTGCATGAAGTAACCACTCCATCATAACTATACTTCTCCCACAATAAAAATGTTAATCTACAAGGGCAATGTCCTCATTAAATAATTATTTCTTGAAGATCCCCCTCGCAACATTGCAGCCTTGGAGATTTAGTTTTTTGTTTTGTTTTGTTTCTTTTGCTTAAATTCTTTTATTGGTACATTTTAGGTACACAATACATTTACATTTATCATTGGATGTTTGTACCTGTACATGCTGAATCTTAGTTTTTAATTTTTCCCTATTACCTGTGTGCCCTTCACCCCTCCACCCTTCCCTATTTACATACTTCATTTCCTTTTATTTTTCTTTTCTCATAATTTTTCCTTTCCATTCTTCCCTTTCCCCATCTCCTCCCACCACCCCTACTCCTTTGGACACCTCATCCCAGAAAGAGTGGCTGCTATCAAGAAATCAATAAATAACAAATGCTGGCGGGGGTGTGGAGAAAAAGGAACCCATCTCCATTGTTAGTGGGAGTGCAGACTGGTGCAACCACTATGGAAATCAGTGTGGAGATACCTCAAAGAACTAGGGCTGGAGGTCCCATTTGACCTAGCTATGCCCCTGCTGGGTATTTTCCCAAAAGAATTAAGAGATTTAGTTTTTAACATACTACTTTTGGAGGAACACATTCGAACTATGGCAATACTCATGCAAAAATGAGAAGAGCATCACTTTGGAAAGCCAAACCATATGTGGTGTTCTATTCTCTCATATATATATATATATATATTTTTTTTTTAACAGTGGAGAATAGATACATTTTTACTTTTGGTTCACTTGTGGACACACAGGGGAGATGGAGAAAAACATAACATATTGCCATGTTGTAAGATGTTGAGTCAAGTATGTGTAAGGGCACCTTTTTACCACTTTTGTAAAAATATGTTCAATTAACATACCCTGATTATTATCCAAAGACAACTGGTATCCTAGGTACTTACTAAACTGGGAAACCTTTTGCACTCTTATGAGTATGTTCTGCCTGTGTCTTCACTCACACTTGTCTGTCCTTCAACATAACACTGTATGATAATGAAAGATCACTGGCTGTCTTTTTCTCAGAACTGTAACAAATTTATATCATTTAGATATGATTTGGAGGAGATAGTATAGACAATAAATATGGGTTAAATTTGAAATATTGAATTGGAGAATCTAGATAAATTTTCTAGTTATTGATATCCATTAGGCTAAAGTAATCGGAATTTCAGGTATTCATTAGTGACCAAAGTGATGATACTAGGAATCAAATTCACTTAAAACTGTAAGTTTTATTTAATCCCCATAATATCTTCCCAAAGATTCAATATCTTCTATTCCTCATAATGATAAAATTTGGAAGAAAAGGTGCTATTTTCCCACCTCCAATTTCTTCTCTCTCTCTTTCTTTCTCTTTCTTTCTTTCTTTCTTTCTTTCTGTTTTTGAGATCTTGACTTTTTTCCTTCATTTATTTATTCATTTATTTTTATTTTATTTATTTACTTTTTTGTGATATCTGGAATTGAACTCAGCACCTTGGGATTGCAAGGCAAGGACAGCACCACTGAACTAAATCCCCAGCCCCTCATTTATTTATCTTTGTTTTATTTATTTATTTATTTTTGGTACCAGGGATCAAACTTGGGACATTGCGCTTGCAAGGCAGGTGCCAGAACCACTGAGCTAAATCCCCAGCCCCTTATTTGTTTATTTTCATTAGTACTCCTACCATTTTACTCAAATTATCCTTTATAAAGACATAATGACCTCTATAATATCAAAACCCATGCTTATTCTTAATGTTAATACTGTTCGATATATCAACGTTTGCTAGTTTATAACTCAATTATGATAAAAATATCTTTTTTTCACTTTTTTCTAAGTTACTGCCTAACTCAGAAATCACTCTGGTCTTGTGTAATAAGGATTCTGAGATCTTTTTTGAAATCTGACTACTGACATCTTTTCAGTCTCACTCTTCATCTTGATCTTTAGTTCTACATGTGAGAAAACTTGTAACAAGACAGAGGTTTCTTCTTTGGTTGTGCTTGGAATATCAAACCACACAAGCCCCTGGCTGAACCCACAGCCCAATTTTCTCTCTGAATACAATAGATCATCCTCCTCAAAAAGAAAACCAAAACAAAACAAGGAAGGTCATGTCCCTATTTTGCTCTCTCAGGGCATTTTAGTCCAAACTGGGAAGACGGGTCTGCTGTCCCACCAAGCCTCCTATCTTATACAAACTTCACAAATAAACATTTATCCACCCTCTTTGTGTGTGTGTGTGTGTGTGTGTGTGTGTGTGTGTGTGTGTCCTCATACACCTTATTCATCAGGTCTCACACTGTGTATCTTCTAGCTCTTCCAAAAAAGTCAAAATGATCATGAAAGATAAATATTTTGAATTTTATTCAGGATATTGTGGAAGCACAATAACACAACTGAAGATGTTCAAGAAAGAGGACTTCCAGAACTGCTTCAAAAAGTGCCAAGAATGATGGGATAAGAGTGTTTAAAGTACTGGAAAGTATCTTGAAAATAATTAATGCCTTTTAGTGTAATATTTTTTTAAAAAATTTATACATTAGCATATTTTTAGTCACATTTTGTACATATAATCATGTTACCTTGCTTAATAATAGTGTACAACACTTATCAAATCAATGGTAGGTTATTGTGTTTCTAGACAGATGGTATATGTAAAATAGTTCTAGTATCTGTATGTCTTCATTAAGATTTTTTCTTTCACTTAAATATGTTTTCTTAAGATCAAAGAGTAATAAGCAAATAATACAAGTATTTATTAGAATACCACACCTGGATAACTCACTCTTCCCTCTCTTGGATCCTGAAAAATGGACTAACGGGTTGGGTTTAGAGAGTGAAAAAGCATATTTCACCACATGGGTTTTAGATGATATAGAGAAAATAGGACAATTAGAAGAATAAAGTTCCACATACAAAATTGAAGTCCAATAATTAAAATAGAGGGTAAGCCACAGAAAAGCAGCCAAAACTAGACCTTCAGCTGAAGATAGAGATAGCAAGTTTTATTAAAGCCAGGTTAACAAAAACAACACGAATGGGTCAAGGAGAGATGACGTATTTGTAAAATTGCATGGGAAATTTCTTGTTACCTGTGGTTGACTTTTTGTGTGTGCTATACGGTTGGACAAATTGATAGCCTCACCTTAAAGATATTAATAGCAAGATATACATACATATATATATATATATATGCACACACACATTTAAAAAGAACTATGCAGAATGAAAAGTGGTGAAAATTTCAATATAAAGTCAAAGTATATGTAAAAGAAATTCTTCAAAATTTTAGTGAAAGATGACCAGATACTTTAAAAAAATTATAATTACACAATATAGGCAGACTGCTTGTAACATTGTGTCTCTTTGTTTTTAAATGAAGCCATAAAAGTCATAAAAGTCATAAAAGAAGAATTTGTCTGTCAAAAGTATAAACGTGACTAATTATTAATAAGAAGGTTTATTATTAATTATTAATAAAAAGGGTTCTTTTCAAGGGATATTATAAGGAATTATTTAAGTCTGGACATTAGACCATGGATTTATAATATTCACATTTTTTATATTGAAATTGTACCATATTCAAAATAAATGATTTATTTTAGTGTAGAAAAATAAAGTTTGATTCTAATGGATAATGCAGTTTAAAAAGAAATCTGTTACAAAGAGACATTTAATTTACATTTTAATACATTGAGCTACTTCTGCCATGGTGACCAAATTGTCTCTCTGAAACAATCTGTTTAAGTGCTTTAATAGTAGGACTGTTAAGCACAGCACTTAATATTGTTCACTATTTATTGATTCTTGAAAGAGACTTGCTAGTAAAGCTTCATTCCTGTACTGCTACGATTAGGTTTATCCTGCATTAATGCTTTAGTTTGATCATTTACATGTCTTCCAAGTTCAAGTTTTACATTTTAATTTATTCTTAGACCTGTGACAATGCAACTAAATCTTTAAGACTTTGCTCACTGGAATGATTTAGCCTTGATTTTAATAAGCTTGGGAAAATTGGAAGCTTTAAATAACACAAGCAAAGCAGTAGTTTTCAAGATTTTTGTACATAACCACACATGATTATAAATGTTATGAACAATGGGATATGATTGTTCATGGAGCAAGAAAGTTTCTTTTTATAAATTACAATGGATCTATTCATTCCAAGTGAGAAACTTCACAATAGTTTTGAAATGCTTTTTAAAATAGCCAGCAGTAAAAAAAATGTACAAAATGAGTCAATAAAATTAAAAGGTGACTACAATTTTCTTATTTTATTATTGTCTCTGAGTTTACCCTTGAAAAGCAAAGATACTCAAAGGTTACAAACTGAGAATAAAAGTATTGTTAAAGATGTGTACCACTGCTAAAAACTAAATAATTTATTTCATAGAAATTCTTTGTATTTCTACAGCTTCATTTTTATAAGCATTAGTGGTCACACGTAGGGTCATTATTTATGTTCCTATTATTTTAAAAAAGTTTTAATACAGCATCAAGAAGCCATGTTAATCAATAAAAACTCATTTTTCCAAGCAGTCATTGGTTGTTTGATGTATCAATGTGTTGTCCTGTTATTTTGTTACTTTGACATTTTAAAAAATATTTTCCAATTTTCTCTATTTCCTGCGAATTTGCTCAAATTTTCTAGGAATATTTTACATTTCTTTATAAATGCTTCATTTAACAGGAGACTGCAGTAATATATTCCATATACATTCCACACGTACGTATTTACCCTTAGAGGTGAATTAAAATGAAATAACATCTGAGTGCTCAGATTGTGTTTCTTAGGGTAATTGTGTACCTAAAGTTACTAAGTTGAATACAGGTAGAAGAAAGGTAAGTTCCAGCCATGATCATAAAGGTACAATTCAAATTTTAAAGAAGTGCACAACTATATAAATGATAAATTTCCCTTATTAAGAGGTATTGTGAATTAAATAAAAACAAGGTGAGTTGCAGTAATTCCAGAGAAGGTAGTGGTGACCTTCATGAGCACCTATAGTGAGGTTCACTCTCCCATGAGGTGATAAAAGAGCTGAATGATGCCAATAAATGATATAAGCAAAGATGTGGTGAACCAAAACCAGACAACTGTTATTATTCTAATTGTATTGCAAAAGTACAGGGGAACTATTGATAATGTAAAAGAACTTATATTGATCCAGTTTGATGGTTAATTATAGCAATGCTTTTTCAATATGTTCCCTCTTTTTATCCAAATTTGTGCAAGAGAAGGTCCTTGACACTATTTGTCCATCCATGTTTCCCTTCTCCCTCATGTAGTATTCCTTGCAGGAAGATTTTGTTTCTCCCATTTTTGTGCTGACCACAGAGGTCTCCCGCATTGCGCACCAAAGCTACCTCAGGACACTAGAAAAATGATCAAAGGGGAGTTCCTCTCCAGTTCTACAGTGTGTATTATCCTCTGGTTCTTGGTAGCCTCTTTATGATGAGGTTAACAGTCCTGCCTGTACGTCCTTCCCCTGGGAAGTCAGGATAATGTCTTGATTTTCAAACCTTGGACTTCTTTTATCATTTCAGGCTTAATTTCCTGTCCATGTAGCTAAACAAACACAATAACCAAAGTCCATTAACATATTCACTATTGTGGACACATCAGTGTCTGGTTCCAGGCTTTGCTAGGGAAATAACCACTGGGGTCTTGCTGAGACAACTTCTTACAGAGCCATTTTAGAACATTTGCATCCATTAGACTGGGAGTAATAATCTAATATCCATACATTAAAAGGCCTGAAAATACATTAATAAAGTCATTATGTGTATTAAAGTAGTTTGACATTTTTCCCTATATTTCATTAAAACGTTTTCTATTAAAACACTGATTATAAAAGGAAATTATATTTTTTAGATTTTGAAATATGCAAAAGTAAAGAAAGGAAAATATTGAACAGCACAGATGTTAACATTCAAAGAAAATGACTATTAATATTTTGTAAGTACTCTGTTTATTTGTGTACATGTATTTGATAATTATCATATGTTTGCATGATTTTAGAAGTTGATATTTTTAAGTAATTTATTTGAAGCATCTTTATGTCTTAAATATCTCTGATGAAATTTGATTTTATGTTCTGTATCTTGGCTTAAGTATTAGATTTAAACCTTATTTATGTTCTGTGTTTGCTACAAATACAAATTTTTTGCTTCTTTGTTCTTTGTTGAGTTTTTGCTTATTAAAGAGTAGAGCATCATATTACCATTAATATTAAGTAAATAATCTACAATTATTTTGGATCTGTACATAAACTTTTATTACCATATTAAACCAACTCCATTAATTTTCTCTGGGTTTATTTTGATGGAGCTTTCTAAGATGGGGTCTGGGAGGATGAGAATGAGCTGAAAACATGAACACAGAGGCTAGGCCTTTAATTAGGGGATGAGGTGCAGGGTGTCTCAAATAGTGGCGAAAGCAGCGGCCAGGGGCTGGGTAGGGAAAGGCCATGGGGGTGGGGGGCATAGTTGAGGTAGATATTTGGCTGCAGCCCGAGGTGAGGTTTAAATCCATTGGCAAGTTTGAATTTCTTGATGGGAAGGACTACAAGTGGGAGAGCTTCGAGGTGGGAAAGCTAGGTTATTGTTTCCCCTGAGTGATTTATTATCTGCTGCGAAGAGCCATTTAGGATGTAAGGCTGCCAGAGCTATTTTATCTACCAGGGAACACTAACAGGGTCTTTCTATGTTGCCCAGGCTGGTCTTGAACTCATGGACTCAGGTGATCCTCTCACCTCGGATGCCAAGTATCTAAACCTATAGGCATGTCCCAGCATGCCCTGCACTCTGTTTTACTTGACACATGGAATATTACTGATTCTTTTAGTATTTGAAGTCTCTTTAATTATTCTCTCAGTTATTTGAAATGTGTCACTGAATGCTTGTATTTTTAAGAAAAATATGTGGATGGAATATTTTACTACATCTTGTTTTCTGGTAAGAATTTTTCAAAATTATATACTATTTATTTTTGTCTTTCTACATGTAAAGAAAAACATTCATTAATTCTAGAAATTTTGTTTCATAATCTTCATTATCTCTTGCCATTCTTTTTGTTAGAAAGTTTGAAGTTAGTCAAACACTTTCCCCTTTTTAGGTATTAATTTTTTCAGTAGATATGTGTAGGTACTACTTTTAAGGCTTTAGATGTGCAATATTTTTACAAAGGTATATATAATTTCTGGCATTTCTTAACTAGTATTGTCTGGTCCTCTCTGAATCCTTCCTATATGCAAATTCAAGTCTTGGAAGGATTTTGAAAATTATTACTGCCGTATTGTATAAACAACTTCAGCTTTGTTGCTTTTTTCCAGGTTGGGTTATATTAATTAGTATCATTTTTCACTTCTCCCTAAACGTATGTGTGATGTCTATTACTATGCATAAATTTTCTCTTTAAAAATAGAATTAGACTATGTTCTTTCAAGAAAATCATGAAATGATTATTACTGACCTGGCTTTCTGCTTACTACATCCTTCCATGTGGATCCCTGGACATGAAGCACACATTACAGCAATGGGCCTTTCCAGGCTGTCTTCCCACAGAATCAACCCCAAAGGGGAACACGTGACATACACAGGCAGCAACTACTCAAAGTGAAAATATAAAATGTCCCAAGAAATAAAGAGTCCAAGCACCAAATGCTTGGCGGAAAGGTAGAGCCTTTTTTAGACTGGCTCACACAGAGTAGATGACGGAGTTTTATCCAGGAATTGAAAGGAGGGTATGATTTCAGTCAATCTGAGCAGCAGTTAGTTAGATAAAAGGAATGAAATCCAGAATAAAAGTGATGTGCTAGAAAGATTTAACATTTCTCCATATAGTCTTCTTATTAGGATTGTTTATAATGGTTTCTCCTAGAACTTTTGTATCTTTGCAGCTGAAATTTTAATACATTATTATTTTTAGAATGATTTGTATCTTTGAATGAATAGCAATCTCTTGAACCATTCTTCTGCAGTTTGTTTATGATGAAGTCACAATTTCAGTAGCTCAGATTGAAGGTTTTGCAGTTATTGTCGCATATAACTTTTATTAAAAGTGTTCCACTTCTCCAACTATTGTAAGAAAGAGCTTGCTCAAACAACAAATAGTAAGCTGATATTAGTGAATGTCTATTAGCAGAGTTTCACCTATATTTTTCACTCTATGAAAAATTGAATGGTAACATAAATTAAGAATCTGGATAACTCCAATTTAACAAAAAAATATTTTCTTGTTTGCATTGATTGTTTTGTTTCCACAACATTGCACTAGTATATTGAAAGAGAAAACACCTTATTTCATGAAAGTCCAATGATGTGTAAATGTATGGGACAGTTATCAGCAACTAACCCTACTTTCCTAATTTTAATTTTCTCTGCTACCAAAAATGTTTACCTTCTTGTTTAGAATAACAAAAGATAAAGAAACATTTTACTCGAAAAGCTTGTATGAGGTACTCTATTTTTAATCTCTTTATATATAATTAGGAAATTATGACATCATTCAAAGATACAGGGAAAAATTGGAGTCACGTAGTTTTTTCAAAGACTAAAATAGTTTGAGAATAAGACTGAGAAATAATATAGCCTTATTATGCACATCTAAAAATGGGATGTCATCAGAATATAATATTTACTCTGATAGAATAGCTGTGAGATGAGTATTTTCTATTTACCACATACTATGGTTTTATGTATGTTTATAAGCATTTTAATGTAAAATAAACTCAAAATAGACCTGTAATTTCATTCTTTCATGCTTAAGCATTATTGAATCCTAAAATAGTATAACATCAAAAGAACTGTATTAAAAATGGGATAGGACCATGACTAAATCTGAACACTGCACAGTGACAAGTTATACAATCATTGATAAATTACTTAAATTCTCTTGAGTTCAGTTTTCTTAGGAGTAAATGAAGTTAAGGTAACAACTAAATTCTAAAGTCATAAAATTAAGTAAAGTAAAGTAAATTAGGTTTCAAGAATATAGCAGAATGTTAAATACGTTTATATTTATTGTATATATTCTTCACTGTTGAGATTTACATATTTAACTAGTTTTATGATAGCAATTTTAACTATGTGTGTTTATGTTTTGTGGGGGGAAGAATTTGAGTACTTTTTTTCCCATTAAGTTTATTGGTACATTTTAGTTATAATATACAGTTACATTCATCATTGGGATCTTGCACCATTACATGAGTATCTTGGTTCTTATTTTTTTTCCCCTTCCC
>NW_004624810.1:11230468-11264554 GCF_000247695.1 Heterocephalus glaber | reverse complement strand
ATGTTCCTCAGGTACTATATTTTTTTAATCTGTGTCCTCTCTAGATTTATTAATCATGTCTTGCACCATGAGCACAATCTTTGCTGTTATCTGAGTAATTATTTCTGATTTCATTTTTCCCAGATCCTCTTTTGTTGCCAGTTCAAAGAGTCCAGGTAGTTGAGTACCAGACTGTTCCATCTCGTTTCCTTTTGGGGTTGCTCTAGGTGATCCAGAAGTCTGTTATTGAGGCTTATTTATGTGTCTTCTCATTTTCATGTGGGGGGTGTTGCTTCTGGTGCCCATGCAGCTCACCTTCTCTACCCTAGGAGCTTGGCATTGTGGTGGGGGAGCTTCCTTCTGGGTGCTGGGACCGGCTTAGCTTCTCTGCCCTAGGAGTGTGGGATGGTGGCAGGGGAGCTTCCTTCCAAGTCTTGAGTACTTTTTTAGAGAAGAGGCCTGCATTTTAGTTAGCTGATTAAATGTATATACTTTCTGTCCTATTCTCAAGATCTAATTGAAATAACAGAATAAAAACAAAAGGAGAAATCTAAAGTGCACTGCAACACAAAAAGAGTTGACTGGAAAGTTTGAATCAATCTATGTGGTAAAAACAAATGCATTTAGATTGACATAATTTATGGATCAAGGAAAATTTCATGCCTCTACTGCTACATATAAATTAATGTATATTTTTAATTCATATCTCTGGCAGTATGCAATTATATAACATATTACATATATTAATTTTATATTAACTTTCTGAATTTGAGTCAATATATATTTTCATTTTATAGGAAAAAATTTAAAAAATTTATGTAAGGTCACACAACTAACAAAGAAGAGTATGACTTGAAATTAAGGCTATGTATATAATATGTATATATACATTTATACAGGTATGTATACACTTATATCATTATTAGTGACCTCAGACAATATCCCTCTCTTTTCTTCTATCGTTATATCATGATTTTTACTTATATCAATAATAGATTTTTATGTAATTTTGATTTCATCAATTAGTTCCCTTGAGAGTGAATTAGAATATTGTATTGCTTTTATTATTCAAATATTATTGTTTGTTTCTTTATTTTCAATTTTTTATTTTTACAATTCTGCATTATTTTTGAAATGTTTCTATATAAGACATATTACTGTTTCCTCCTTTTTTATTCAGAGAACAAAATTCTGAGAGCCTCATTCCCTGCTACTTCAATCTGGTTTGCTCTCCAAATCCACTATAAATCTGCCAAGTTTTTATTTATACATTGAATCCAATGTTTGAAGCCTATTAGGAATTAACTCTTGGAACATGTTCACATCATTTAGGCAAATGAAGAACACCCGTAATGGGGTACATGGGAGAATAATGTTGCCAATGACCCTGTTTTCAAGTATCATAATTATTTCTCTCTTTGTTGATCTATTGGCTTATGGTACTTAGCAAGTGGAAAATTATTTTTCCTTAAAATATTGAAGTCATTGGTTTATTATTCTAGTCCCCTGGGATACTTGTAAGAAGTTCAATACATTCTATTCTGATTGATTATACCTCATATATTGACTATTTTTCCTTGACAATTTTAGGGTCTTTATTTTATCTCTAGTGTTAAAAATTCTGTAATAACCATCCTGGCTGGGAGTCTTTTATTAGTGTCCAGACTCACTAGAGCCTCTGATATTCACTCCAGTGAAATTTTCTTTTATTAACTTCTTGATAATTTTCCCTTGTTTTTCTGTGCTTTTTCTCTCATCTCTCACTTCTATAGGAAATTCAAAGGAAATTAAACTTTTTTGACTGATGATCTAATAATTCTTCCCCCCTCTCCTTTTCTTTCTCTCCTTTTTCCCCATGTCCTCCCTTTTCTCTTTTCCTCTTGGTTACAATTTTAAAAGCCCTTAAATGTATTTATAAATACCTTTAAAATGGAAGTTATATGTATTTCATTTAAGAACACATTTTTGTTATTTTATACTCTATTTTTTCCAAAATACTGTTTTGTTTAATGTGTAGAATATTTTCTTTCTTTTCTCAGATTCTGTTAATTTTCCTTCTTAAATTATTCTCTTGGTGCATTTTTCCTTTTGTTTTGCTGAAGGAACATGGGATAAGGGCTTTTTAATTCTTTGGTAAACTGCCCACAAGGGTCTAGATGAACCTCAAAATTCATATGTTGAAAACTAATCACCTATGTGATGAAATTAGGAGAAGGGGCTTTGGAAGATGAATTGCTCATAAAGGAGGAGTGCTCATGATTAGGAATAGTGACTTTATAACAAAGATCTCCAAAGTTTTCTTTATGTCTTTCACTATATAATATTACAGTAAACACCTGCGGTTTATGAAAAAAGAAGTGGACCTGCACCAGAGTCCAAGTTTGCCAGCACCTTGACATTGAATTTCTCATCCTCTACAAGTGTAACAAATAATTACTTTTTTTGGTAGCTCTGGCTGATCCTGGGCTTTTGTTATTCCAGCCTAAGTGGCTGAAAACACTGAAATTTATTTCATGTCCTTGCTTGGATCATTGTGCAAAATTTGCACTTACCACTCTTTCTCCAACTTCTGAAATGGAAAAAAGTTTTGCAAATCAAACTATCAAATTTTCTGGTAGTTCCCTTAGCAACTGTTAGTCTACATTTTTCTAAAACAGAAAGGGAAAATTTTATATAGTGTATTATATAAAATATATAATATATAACTTTATATATGATATAAAATGTGACAGTAATTATATCATATATGATATATGTGTATTTTATATCATATGTAATATGTTTTTATGTCATATATTATATCATATATTTTATGTGTATTTTATATCATATATTACATCTGTTGTATTTCACATCATATATATAAATATGTGATATTTAGAGAGATATTTACTAGAGAACTAAGAATCTTTCCCACAGATTCCTGAAAAATTCTGAATATAAGGAAAGTAATTACAATTATATAAATTTGAAGTGAACTTTGGGCGAGTAATCTGTGTAAATAATTTGAAGAACATAAAAACAAAATCTAAGCTGGGTGGACACCTCGCCCATTACTTAACACTAGTGGTGGAGTGCTTGCCCATTGACTTTTCCTAATGTCTTACACACTGAAGACAGTGAAAGTTTTGCCTTGAAAGTCTATACTGATGTTGACCTCAGAAAGTGAGAACCAGGGTAGAGACAGGTAAGCCCACTTTCATACATATACCAATACTCACAATTACATACTGGCTTAGTTGGTTTGCTAAGTTACAGTTTAGGTGGCTATAAAAAGAAGTATGAACTAATTGGCCTATAAACAAAAGTTTACTTCTCCTCCTTCCTCTGGCTGAGAAGTGCAAGTTCAAGGCTAGAAGACAGTGCCTGGTGAGGGCCCATTTTTTCACATGTGAAGCTTGCTTACATTATGGTCACATAATTGAAGGAGCCAGTCAACTCTCTGAGGTCCTGGTTATAAGCCCACTATGCTAGTCAGTTTTTCATTACTATAGCAAAATATTTGAGATCATCAACTTATAAGGAGCAATGCTTTTATTTTGGCTCCCAGCTTTGGAGGTTTTAGTCTATGATTGGTTGGCCTAGTTTTTCAAGGCCTGTAGTAGGGTAGGAAATCATAGTAGGAGCATGCAGTAGAGCAGACTCACTTATCTTATGGCTGGGAAGTGAAAGAGAGAAGAGGAAAAGACTAGTGGCCCCCTGTCACCTTTAAGGCCTGCTCCTAATGATCGAAAAACCTTCCACTGCATCTCACTTCTTAAAGGTTCCACCACCTTCTGCCATGCCAAAGACCAAGCTTTGCCCACTTGAACCTTTGAGGAACACTTATAACCCAAACTCTAGCAGACACAAGGGTCTGACATCATTGATTTAACTGCCTCACAAAGACATAAATGTTCATATGGTAGCACATCAAACTGTCATTCTGAGCTTCTCATAATTATTATAAGAATATTCAAAGCCTAAGAGATTGGGAATAAGATCCTACAAAGCCACAAAGTCTCAAAGACCCAAATGTCCTCCTTATATTTCCCAGGAGAATAGATAATAGCACTTGATGACTCTAAAACTGGCTTTTGTAAAGTACTTAAAGGGTTAGAGGCTCAACTGAAACACATGGAGCCCAAAGCCTTTTCTCTTATTTCCTTGTTGTCATTCATAATCTTGGGGTTTCTTTCACACCTTTTGGGTCCTCCCTCTAGTGGCAGGACTCACATGAGGCACTTTGCAAAATAAGAATAATCATTGCCACTCTGGAAAACAAATAAGACTGAGAATATAGTGAGAAATCTACTTTAGTCTCTTATAATTTAATCTTCAGATCTAATGGTTTATTTGCTATCTAAACTATCTAATAGTTTATCTACTAGTTAATCTTACTTGACTAAATTCTTGCAGAGGTCTTTAATCTGTAATGATATTTATACCAATCCCCCCAAGCAGTGCTATAGTTAATGATGTGTTGTCATTTCCATTATAAACTCTCTATTGTTCAAGTAACAGGAGAACCAAGAACCTGTGACTTTCTTAGCTGAGAGCATATATCAGTGCTCTTCTAAATTACCGCATTAGCCTGACCACTTTTGTCAGACAGTATTTTCAGGCAATTTAAGCAAGACCGTTAAAAGGGAAAGAAGTAAACAAACTCTACTCACTATTATAAAAATCAAATAAATATCTTTAGGTAAAATTTGTCCTTTTTTGTTTTACATATACAAAGCATGTTTTACAAATAATAAATTTACAAAGAAGACAGTTTTATATCATTGTTGCATTCTATAATTTTTTATAGTCTGCCTTCTATTACATATAAAAAAAATTTATCAGCATGAAGAAACTTTTAGATTTATATTTTACTCACTTTTTAAAACAGCCTGCTACAATACCTGGTGAGATAGGAATGAATAGTATTACTAACATGTATTTTATGAAAGATAATTTTGTAATGTAAATATTGGAAGGAACTAATGATTATAATTGTAATGTTGTTGAAAAGGATAAGTATAACAATAAAATTCCTTTCACTTAATAAATCACAATAGCTGAGATTTCAATATGTTATAGTCTAGCCATGCTTAATAGCACAGAACATAGCAGCAATGGTCCTGGTCTCCTTGGATTAAGTGGCCATGTTTTCTGTGGAATGATGTATAGCCCTGCCTTGGAAGAATTGGAGCACTCCAGAGTAAACAAAGCATAGGAAAAAATCCCTTGAACTTGTTAGAATGTATTTAAATAAATTAGACAAAGGGGCAAAAAAGGTCTGAACTCTTCTCAGATGTTGTAAAAGGTAGGACATAGAGATTATTATGTATGCAATTTTCAAAGGTAATTTTTATTTCTTTACACAATTTTAAAGGAAGGTAGAGGATAAGATGCTGCTGTGCTGCATTCATTAGAACTTTCCAGCCCTTCCCCTCTGTGAAATCCCTGAGAGGAGAGAGAATAGAGCTAGCTGCTTCTGAAACAAATTGTAAAACTTCTGTGAAGTGGCCATTTTGAATAATTTGTTTTCTGATTTGTTTCTGACTCTTATAGGCTCCTAAAAATAAAAATGTGTCCTCTTTTATAATTTTTTAAACTGTATTATATATTTCCTTTCTGCATAAAGAGAACATATTGAAGGCCTTTTAAACTGCCATTGAAGATTCAGGCAGAATATAAATTATTGTCTGGTGAGCTAATACACTATTGACCCCAGGCCATACTGAGTTGTATAAGGTTGTTTGCCATTACTTATAAATAAGTTTACACTATGCTGTGTTTGGGGTTCTCATGTTCTGGCTTTGTGGGCATTTCTCTTACTTTGCTCTAACATCTAACTGTACACTGGTGTGTTTTACACTTCTCTTTGAAACGATTAGTCTTGGTTTGAATTTAATTTTATGTACTTCAATTTTGTTGTATGCTACTTTAGGTGATTAAAAATTTTATTTTACTCTTCTTCACTTATACTGATAATCTATAAAAGGATGTTAGAAATTAATGTAAAACAATGTTTCATAGCTATGAGTGAGAATCTAGAGTGGTCGTAGAGACTGAGCATTACTCTGTATATTGTGTGATCTTAGTTACGACTATTCAAAAGGTTTCTTGTTCCTTATACCATATTCTTTGTGTTTCTACAAAATGTGTTTGGAAAATTATTGAGAGTCAGGCAGGAGACTCATTATGATACAAGAAGGCCAATTTTAGACTCCATATCTTTAAATATTTATAGAACCTTATGAACTAACTTCCAGTAATTGCATTACATGAAAACCTCAAATAGTTGTTCTTAAGTTTTGTGTGCATTTTAGAAGACAGTACATATCTACCAAAGCTTTCTTATCCCTCCATTAAAAATAATTTACTGTTAGTAATTCTTGGGCATATTCCCCAAAGAATTAAAGGCTTTCCACTATAGTGATGCACACTATTTTTACAGCAGAGAAATTCACAATAGCTAACCTGTGGAAACAGCCTAGATGCATGACAGCAGATAGATGACTGAATAAATAAAA
This sequence comes from Heterocephalus glaber, assembly GCF_000247695.1. The sequence goes on along the minus strand of NW_004624810.1, from coordinate 11,258,072 downwards.
TTATATATATATATATATATAATATTACTCAACTATAAAGAAGAATGAAATCATGCCATTTGCAGGAAAATGGATGGAGGTAGAAACCATCATACTAAGAGAAATTAGCCAGACTTAGAAAGTAAAATATTATATGATTTTTCTTATATTGGAAACTTTACAAACACATAGGTTATAAATAAATAATTAAAGTACAGGAGAGAGGACAGAAAACCAGGAAGTAGACTCTTAGAAATGAAGAAAGAAACATCAAGAGGGAGGATTAAAGGGAAAGGAAGATAATAGGATTAAAACTGATTAAAAATCAATAATTGACTGAAATTGATTTTTAAATGCATATAGAAACTTCCCCAAATAAACCCACAAATCCTGCTGCTAACATGCACAAATTTTCAAAAATACAAGTATCTATTAGAGAACACAAATAAACTACATACATTTCTTTTAATCTAAGGAAATCAAATGTTTAAGTTAATATCTAAAATGTATAGCTAAATGAAATGTTTTTCATAACCATTGCTTTGGCAATCATAAAAAATTATCACCAGACTTGCACATTCACTTTCCAGAACATTGGTAGCTTAAAACCCCTGAGGACTTAATGTGTGATGGCATTGTTCTAGGAATTTGTCTTTTAGCAACTCTTTGAAACTCATAGAAAAAAATACCTAGATTAAAGATAAGGCAGTCATAACATGCAAAGGTAGGAAAACATCCCATGGCCCCAAAGATATTAAATTACGAGGCAGAATTCTATCCAGGGAGTCCAAACAGTCTTTTTTCCACTGTGTGCCTCAGTAGAAAATATATAATGAAACACCTAACCAGTAGGACATGTTGACTATACAAAAGTCAGTCACTATTGTTACCAGCTTTGAGGTCCCAAAGAGATTCTTTCCAGGTTCTTGGTGTCCTGGACAAACAATTGGAAAAGTTGCATGGAAAATGTAGTGAGGATTTACGTCTATTGAAAGTGGGAAAAAATAAACTCTACACAGTGAGTGGGCCAGTGAACCGACTCTCAACACCCAGGAAGATAACGGCCTGACTCTTGTGTAGATGGAATTCTTGGGTTGCTTCTTTCCATTCAGACAAGACATTGGGGGACAGTGTCATATTAGAAATTCAGTTGTCCCAATACCAGATTTAAGCTGTCCTATCAGAGGCCTGCTTGATTTCATGCCAGATGTAAATGAAAAATCAAAACTGGCACTTTTTTAATTGGTCACATGTACAGGAGTGAGGAACTGCGTGGTCATCCCAGATTCTGTGTTCTGGGACTGTTCCCTGGGTCTCCATGACCAACAGATCATGCCACTTGCTTAACGGTTGGTTTTGCCCTGGATTTAACTTCCTACTGCATTATGACTCCAGAAAAACAAACAAACAAAAAATCAAATATCCACACATTTTATGATTACATCTTGTGTAAAATATGCTTAGCAAAGTTATTTTTAAAAGTAAAGATAAAATAACACTTAGATGAATTAAGGAAATGTTTCTATTTTTTTATATATTTAAATGGTTGCATATTGACATAAGAAATGTATATTTAAATATATTTTAAATTGATGGTGATTTTCAAAAAACATTGACAGAGTTTAATAAGCAAAAAAATTCCACAAATACTGGTGATATAATGGAAAAACAACTGAATTTTCAGCAATCTCATCAATGAATAAGAGACATGCCTAAATAGTATGATGTACCTCGAGGAAGTCCATTCTTGGCCCCTTTCATCAGATTTCAAAACCCAGAGAGTTTGTAACTGAGTAGCACTAAGTACCCACAGTCTCCGGTCCTTATGATAATAAAATTTATAGGCATTTTACTTTTTTGAAAATAATGCTTTTTGATTACAAATTTTTAAATTCTTTTAGTGTAAGCATTCATCCCTGTGTGGAACATATTAGAGAGATGGTTCCTTCTCCTTTTCTTGATTTCCATGACTTTTCCTTTTCAAATTTCAAATCTTGAGATTTAAAAGGCCTGGTAAAGTTTGCCTTCATCCAGTATGATCTTGACTAGAAAAATACATGGGAGTTTATTCATTGGGAGAATAGAGCAAGGTCAGAAAATGTTGAAAACATGAAGGGAATCAGTGTATATATACACTCTTGTATGAAAATTTGAATACTTTTTCACCATAAATGATGCTTAAAGGCATCCATAGATTTACAATATAAAGAGTTCCTGTGATGAGATTATGAGCACCATATTAGCTGAGTCAATCCTTTCTGTAAGGAAAGTTTTAGGGAGAACCTTTAAAACAGCATATGCTGACTGCTGGCATTATTATAATAGACAAGATATACTTTTACTGAAATATAAAGAATGTCAATATCACATTTTATTTTGAAATTGACATTTCCCATGCCACTATTAATAATAGCTTGTACCCATCCTTGGACCTCCTTTATGTGCCACAAACTGAGCAGATGAATTTATGCCAGTCTTCGCATCAGTCCTTATTATTATGTTGAGGAAATTTCTTAAAGATTCATCTCTGTGAATAAATAAATACTCTGGGAGGCTGACAGAAGAGGTTCACAAGCTCTGAATAATTTAGTATCTTAGGAGACCCTGTATCAATTTAAAAAAAAAAATGGCTGGGATGTAGCTCAATGGGAAGGTCTTCATTTCAATTCCTAGTACCACAAATATATAAGTATATAATTAATTATGTAATCATATGATAGAATAGTACACAGCAGTAAGAGTAAACAACAGTCAACTACAGCCAACGACCAACTATAACCAAGAGATCAAATGAATCTCATATATAAAACTTGAAGCAAAACAGTCCAGATACAAAAATATTTCAGACTTAATGAGACCATATTTATTAGCACTAAAGCAAACAAGCTCTTTTGTGAGGTAGCAAATGAGAAGATGTTGGGCTACTCTCAGTCTCTCTTCATCTAAGTACTGTTTCATCAGTGTGTGCAGTATTTGAAAATTTATTCAGGTGACTGATGATATAACTACTTTCTCATGTTTTCAAATGTTTCCATAAACACAAAATACATATAAAAAAGAATCATCTCTGTGCTTGTAATCTCTGCCTCTTCAATACACTTAATAGAATCACCAATAGCCACAACCAATAAAAGAATTGATATTAAATGCACTAGGTACTGAGTTGCCACTGTCTCTCCACGTTCTCTACTTACTCTCAAATCTTTGCTTTAGGAAAGAAACAACTGCCTTGGTAGTTAATAGGAAGTTCAACCATAAAAACCTCCTGTCTTTTATTTCAAAATTTAAAAGCATTAACCTAGGAATAATATAGAAGAGATTTGGAAGGCTATTCATTAATTTTCTTCTTATCCTTATGTTAGGTTAAAAAATTTCCCCAGATTAGAAGTCTGGGAAAAATAATTGGAAAGGAGATATGTTAAGCATTTCAGAACTCCCTAAAAAAGGACTTTCAAAAACTTCCTTATCCAAGGAGGACTTTAAAAGAGGGACATAAGTAAGACCAGAGATAAGTTTTGAAATATAACAATGAAGTAAAGCAATCCTGTCCTCCCATCAGGAACTGGCAAATGTGGCTGCCTCACCTGGGCCTGAGCCACCATGGTTGGAAAGGAAGCATCTCAGGAAAGGTAGCTAAATGGGCTTTGGGCAGCAAGAGTTGATATTGAGAAGGAACTAATATGTATGGTTCCTAAATGTTTCCTTCTAATTTTCTTTTTCACTATCCTAGTTAGTGGTCCCTCAGTTTGATAGATAATTCAGTCATAACTTCAATGTCTACCTTAATTTTTACCTCTTCTTTCCTAAGATGGAACTGTCTCTACAGATAACAAAAATGAAAGGATAAAACCAGCTATGTACCTTGTTTTAAAGAGAGAAGGGAAATCATTCAATAAAAGACAGTAGACTGCATGGTAATTATATGCATTCCATATTTCCAGCTGTGTGGACTCTGGTGACCACGGTGCAGTTCTAGGCATCCCTCCTCTCTACCAACCTGTGTTGACTTTCTTAGACTGGAAGTTAAAAACACTGTTTCTAAAGCATAAGAAGAAACAACCTATATTTACTTTTGCAGCTCATTTTGAATAAATTATTTGAGATGTAGAGCAACCAAAGGCTGCAGTCCTATGTTTGTTGAAAAATGAGGAATAGGGAGGAGAAAGAGAGGAAGCCTGATTAGAATATGAATGCATTCCTTATTAAGGATAGCAGAAAACAAAGGAAATGCTAGAAGCCAAAGTTACCTGCCTAACTTCTACAAAGCCAGGTCCATTGGGAACAATCAACTTCGTTTTTGCTCTTCATGGTTCTAGACAAAGTCAGTTGCCTAGGTGACACCAGTCTTCTTTCCTACTAGGGATAAAAGGCAAATGACTTCAAACATGTCCAAGTCAGAGGAAAAGCCACCTGAATGAAAAAACTTCTTGTTGGGAACTTGCTCTAGTGCTATTATATACCAACTGGACGTTAAATACGCAATTAAGGTTCTGAGCAAGAAAAGCCATAGTACACAGAACTAACAGTAACCTTGATGCCTATGTTCCACTTTTTTGGGGGGAGTTCTCAAGATATATATTAAGGAGAAATAGTTCCTGATACATGTTCCACAATCTATGTTTGAGAAACCTACATGCTTAGCAAGGTCATGGGCAAAGAAAAAGCCTTTTTAAAATAGAGAAGAAAAGATCTCAGCAGAGCAGATCTAGCTACTTCACTTGAAGCAATGAGGAGAAAAAAACACTAGTTCAATCTCCCTGCCTTGTCTAGTTCCTCTGCAGCCTACTTTGTAATGTTGTCCTAAGCAGCTTATTTTGTTTAATTATCTACTTCAATTACAAAGTGAAATGACATTGTACAAAATTGCACTTAAATATTACCTTCAGAAGTGTTATTTACTTACGTTCATTGAAGAGTTTGCTTTTTAGGTTTTATAATATTCATAGACAATGATGTACCCTTGTTTGAATTTAATTTAGACTTAAGGAATAAATAAAAGGGGAAGATGACTAACCCACAGGATAGCATTAAGAATATGAGGCAGAAAAATGCAGTGGAAGAAATGCAAATCTTTCAAAGCCTAATAGTATTGTTAATAGAGAAGTAGAAGAAAGAGCATCAATTATCTGACTGTGATAAATAGTCTACACCTCACACACAATCACCCAGACTTTCCAAACCTTGTAGGTATTCTTAGACTTCATAACCTCAAAAGAGTGTCTTAGTTTGCACTGCTATAATGCTGTGTGGATCTACAAATCTGCCAAAATGAAACCCATCAATCTGTACAACTGACGTATAACAATAAATATATGGGAAAAAAAGAAAATACCATAGGTAAGTTGACTTGTAAACAACAGAAATTTATTCCTTACAGTCCAGGAAGCTAGAAGTCTGAGATTAGGTTTCAGTATGGTGTGCTTCTGTTCAGGGTCCTCTTCTGAGTTGCAGACTATTGATTTTTTTGTGTTCTTACATGGTAGACAAATTTGTGGTTTTCTTTTTCAAAAGGTTCTGTCCTCATGACACTTGAGAACTTCCCAAATGCCTTCCCGCACATTCTCTCAATAGAAGTTATGAATTCATCATGCAGTACCAAGCATTCATTAAATAAAAGTAATATGTCCCTTCTGCTAAGGAAAAGACAAAGGTGGGGCTTCTCTCCTATAAATGAGTAGCAATTGGCCTGCTGTAATACTGGCATAACTTGTTGCACACTATTTATGTGAAGCATCAGGTTATTGAGAGATTTACAGGGAGATGGTTTTCTTGCTTCATGACAATTTTGCAATCTACAGATGATGTTTTTAAAACATAATTTAAATGTCTAAGCATCTAATGTCTAGATATTAGAGACTCAGCACAAATTAAGCAGCATAAAGTGTCAAACTCTCACTCTGACTAGGGCAAAAATCTTTGGATCTGTGTGTGAAAGAATACTTTATCACTTGTAGATTTTTGGTACTATAGCCTTTCTTTACAAACTTGGGTGTCACTGGGAAAAGGCACAGAGTGATTCTTAAGAACAAAACAAATGTTCTCTGGCCTTTTCAGTGAGATTTAAATAAATTGAAACATTAAAGCAGGCACAGAAAAAAGGTAGCTGGTACCTGCATTCCTCCAATTTAGTAGGCTCCTGGTGATTAAATAGAACTGTGAAAGACTGATCTATCTTACTTGCCTGAAAGTCAAGTCAACCAAATGTGTCAAATACCCAAACTGCAAAATGCAATGTGTGATGAGAATGATCAAACGTAATGGATGAGTAGGCATCATCTCAAGTTCACCATTTAAATGGGAAGAGGGAGCATATGAACACGGAAATAAATTCCAGCATTATTATAAATCTTTGCTGACACAGAAACTAAGTACACATATGCTGAAAGGATAATTAAGTGGCTTTCTCAAGTTGATTACTGACTTCCTAACTTCTTGAGAGTGATTTTGTAAGTGACTTTGATATTAAAAACAAATTGGTTCAATAAGAAATTGCTCAACTGGATCTGCATTTTGTTTGTTTCCTTTTTTTCAGTCACCTATTAGCACATTAGGTAAGAATTTTCTATTGCTTGATTAAGTGCTTGCTGTCTGTGGTCCCCAAGACACATATTGTTCTGCTTTGTGTTGAAGGTAATGTTGGCAATAATATTTTTGTGGCTGTCCTTTTAATGTTTTGGTAAAAATGAACCATGACACTTCTGCTGTCAGAACATATAATGCCAAAACACAATCTCTGTTTTCTTTTACTGCCATGCCCATCAAATACACTTAGGATAGTGACCTGCTCCCAAATGAGCTCCAAGGAAAATTTACTCCAAAACCAGCAATTTTATTTGGAAGATTATTGATCCTGAATAAATTTTATTCTTTTATCATCTTCTCCTTTCTAGTGAATGTATAAATTGTTGGTAACTTGTTCAATCTGTTTCTCAATTGGATTTGCTGAACAAGGGCAAGTAAGCATGAGAAAGGCTATTGGTTAGTTTCTTTTGGCAGAGAGTGCTAATACACACTAACATATTACAGCCAAACAGGCCTGCCATTAAAAAAAATGGCTTCTACTCACATAAGCCAATAATTTTCCAAATGTGATTCAACTTGTAGTGCTTTTACTTTACAAAGCTCCCATTATGCTTAGGAATCAATCCAAAGAACATAGTATAGGAATGCTGGAATCTGTTGGGGATGGCCTTATTGATTATACCCAAAGCAGGCTCTACGCAGAGCAGGCTGTAAAGAGTTAACTCCTCAATTGGCTCATTTTAAGAAGCCAATCCAAATGAAGCTTACATGATGCATAGAAGTGACTCGTAAGCACTGTGGTAGTCCGCAGGTTAGCATAACCTTCCTGCTAACTGCTGCAGCAGAGAGAAATGGCTTGAGAAGGTTTAGGGCTCAATATGAGATAACATAGTAGCTGACGTCAATGTAACTCGCACCCAAATTCCATTTCCACAACTCAAACCTTCTTAACTAGAAGGTTCTAGGGCCACGAATTTAGCTCAGTGGTTCTGCCACCTGCCTCACAAGCACAAGGTCCGGAGTTTGTTCCCCAATACAAAAAAAAAAAAAAAAAAAGAAAAGAAAAAAGAAGAAGAAGCACAAGGTTCTAACTACAACCCTATAAACCCTATATTTTATCTGTTCTGTTCCTAATTCAAGAATGCTTTGTCTATTCATTTACAAGCCTTACCTGCCTTGGTATCCATATAAACTGCACAACTGCATGTCCATGAATAGTTACCCTTTACCTCAATTTGATTACCAATAAAAATCAGTGACTTGTATGATCAGGGCTTTTGTTGGTTGTATAGCACTGGTTGTCCTGGATCCCCATTTCTCTGTCTATAAATTTTTCTTCAACCCTGCTTCGTACAGTGGTGAGGAGAATGGAACTTACTGCAGAGGTCTCCAGTAGGAATCAAGAATAATCCTTTTATGCAATGAAATGAGGACTTCTAAGTCTTGCCCTGTGGTGGAGAAGAAAGGATTGAGGGTGAGAAAAGAGACGATGATTTTCTTAGTCAACTTTGTGCATCTGTAACAGAATATGACACACTGGAATATATAAGGACTAGAGATGTATTTCTTATCATTCTGGATACTGTGAAGTCCAAGGTCGTGGGATCAGCATCTGATGAGGGGTTTTGATGTGTCATCCCATGGGGGAAGGCAGAAGGACAAAAAAGTGTGCATAACAGAGGACAAGAGAATATGAGGGTGTTAAACTCACTGTGTAGCAAATTTTTCCTCCTGTTAACTAATCCCTTCCTGGACAGTCACAGTAACTCATTTGAGGACCAAACCGTCATGACTCAATCACCCTTAAAGGTACTATGTCTCAACATTATTGTAGAAGGGATAATGTTTTGAACAAATTAACTTTAGGGAATGCACACGAACCATAGCTGTGGTAAACAAGTCATTGCCATCAACAGTCCTGCCTAGATGTTGACACACTACCTTTTGTCATTCTGTTATAGTCCAAAAATGAACCAGATGGTCATTATATAAGGACATTTTAAGATACAGAAATATATTTAGTGAACCTTGTGGTTTAAAATGGAAAAAATGTGAGCAACAAAAAAATTTGTAGTGATTCTTTTTTTTTTTTTTTTTGGTACCAGGGATCGAACTCAGGGCCTTGTGCTTGCAAGGCAAACAGCAGAACCACTGAGCTAAATCCTGGCCCTTTGTAGTGACTCTTAAATACAGCACCACCAATTAAAAAGGCCAATATCATCACATTGAAGGCAGTTTAAAGGAAGGAAGTGTAGCCACATAAAAAGGCCTTTCCCTTTCAGATGTGCAAAACTGTTTGAATCCTGGCTTTGACATTTCCTAAATTTCAATTCTCCTCCCCATTTTTTCCATTATTTTTGTGCAGATTTGACAAACACCAAAAAAGTAGACATTGTACAGTAAATAGCTGCCATGTTTTACTATTCTTGCACATTCTTGCATATTTTTAAACACTACTTTCTCTGGGGAAAAATATGGGACTGGAGATTGAAAATGTAAAAGAAAATAACATAGGAAATTAGTGGCAGTGCTACAATTCAAATATTTGTTATCTGACTGAGTTATTATAATAAATATATGTGTAAAATATTCTCTCTTTGTTATTCAACATGCATAACCATTCTGGTATTTTGTCTGTGTTCATTAAGCCATGGCTTCCTTAATAGGACAGTTTTTATAAACACAAATGCACAGAAACATACACACGCATGTTACATTTAGAACCAAAAGCAAACAAGTGGATAAAGAAAATGTGAAACTTATACACAATGGAGTACTATACAACTCTATCATAAAGTATGGTAAACATGAGTCATTTGTAGAAAAATGGATGCAACTTGGGAACATAATATTAAGTGAAATAAATCAGATACACAAGCTCCACACAAGGAATGTAAACATTATGTATTGCAAACATGTACAAAATAATGAAGAAGGGGATCAGATGCATGCAGGACGGAGGGAAGCAAAAGGGAGTAAAAAAAGATATTAAAATGTATTATGTAAATGTACCAATTGCTCATAAGGATTATAAACATTATGCACTATGAACATGTACAAGTTACATTTTTTTCTGTATTATTTTCAAAGATAAGAAAAGAGTTTAGTCATAAAATATTCTTCTATGTACCCACAGTAAAGAAATTCCTCAGATATACTATTGTGATATAGTAAAAACTGTGACAAAATATGCCTTTTGAGAACCTAGGTATAAGGGGTTGGGCTCAGACTCCTTTGGACTGTCAGACAACTTCCATTAAAATAATGTTCTACAGTGAAGTTTTCAGTGTTTCAGTGCTATTTCTGAGACTGTGCAGCTGCAGCTGGAAGCATAACAATAGTTCAGCCAAATGGCATCCATTTCCTGATTTAGAATCAACAAAGAAATAATTGTCAAGACTTGAAATGGAATGTATACAATAGTTATATATTTAAAAATTAATATGAAGCTATTTAATTCAAATATCTTGCAATAGTAGTTAAATAAGAAATAATCAGCATTGCACTTTGGAATACCTAAATTTGAATTAAAAGGTTTTATGTATTGACCTTATTTTATGAAGAATATTTTATACTTTTTCACTCATTAAAATTTTCATATGTCTAGTTTATTCTGTGAGATGTATATACAAATATGCATGTATATATTTATCAAACAACTTAAAATTAAATTAAAAATTAAAAATGGTCAATAAAAGAAGAACAATTGAACTTCTAAAAAATATTTTTCTCTCCAAAAGTTTTTTTTCTCATATAACAAATTGGGTAATTGAAATAATTATTCCTAGGGCTTATTTAGTTTTACAAATGAGCAAAGAGCAAAACTATATTAAATAGTGTATTTGAGGTTGTGTTCAGTTCTTCACGTAGATTATCTTATTTTTTATAATATTCTTCTGTAATTTATTTTCTCTAACTTACATATTAGATAGAGAAAAAACATAGAAGTAAGTAAAACTGGTTTGTGATGGAACCAGAATTCTAATGGTGTTCATCCATATTTTCACAAATGTTGCCTAAATTTAAATCAGCTTGAAGAGAAAAATGAATTAATCTCAGATTATCAAATATATGTATTATCAAATATATCTCAAATTCCCCATTTTGGGGTTGGGTCTTCAAATTTGGGGGAACTTTTCTTTTCCAATTCTTTTTACGTTCTAGATATTAGTCCTATGTCTGAGGAATCACTGGCTAAACTTTTTTTCCACTCTGTTGGTGACTTCTTTTGGTGTCCAAAAGGTTTTTATTAAGATGAGGTCCCAGATATTGATGCTTTGTAGTATTTCCTGTGTGATCTGGGTTTTGTTCATGAGGTCTTTGCCTACTCCTATGTCCTCAAGCATTCTATAAATACTCTCTTCCAGAAGATTTAGTATTTCTGTTTTAATATTTAGATACTTTCTCCATCTTGATTTTAGAGACATGAGTATAGTTTTAGTCTTCGGCATGTAGAAAGCCAGTTTTTCCAGCACCATTTATTAAAAAGTCTATCTTTTTTCCAGTGAACGTGTTTGTGAAAGCATGATAGCTTTCTGCCTTTCCTCCATCTTTTAAAAATTCTATGAGCTTAGAGGTCATTCTGATAGATACTTTACCTTACCAGTTTAAGTGTATTTCTTTTTTTTTCAACTTTTAAAAAATTTTATCTACTTTTGTTTCCAGAAGCACTTGGGAAACATGCACTCTTTTAACTTTTGATGTGTAGACTTGCTTATAAACATGTTCACCAACATGTTTGGCTAAAAGTTCAAACAATTCACACAAAATTTCCTACTGAATTTCTAAATATTTTTCAGTTTTTCTGAGGCAGTAATCTAACATGTTGATCCAAAAGTCCCTTTAACATAATAAATCAATCTAGTTCTCTCCACTTATTTCTAAATAGTTACATAAAGAAATACTTATTTTTAGATGAATAAATATTTCAAATAAATTACTCTAAGGTTATTTTATCTCATGCCTTCAATATACAATAAAAATTCAAAGATGTCCTAATTATTTTTATTCTCAGATAAAGGAAATTATATTTAGAGATCTGTCAAAGAATGTTGGTGAACTGATGTAACACTGGACCTATAGTATAATTATTAACACTGATTAGAATTTATCCATCTAATGATTCATTCAAGAAATATTCATCAAGTGAAAATTATACCAGTTATGACACAGTCTGTATTTCAACATGCTCAGTCACATCTGGGGCAGTAGGAATGGCACACAGATTGTTATTCTAGACTGCGGTCAGTGACACAATAGAGTTACACCTAGTATCACTGAAGACCAGTGAAGTTGTTTTGAGAGATGTGCCAGTAAAGATGAGTTTCTGGTAGAAATAATTGGAAGATTATCAGTACAGAATAGGAATAGCATTTGTGGCAGCAGAGAGCAGAACAGATCATGGAAGAACACAATGATGGTGTATGCAATGAAGAGTGGTGGGGGTTGTAGAATTAGTTAAGTCCTAGTACGTCATGGAAAAGTCATATATATATTCATATATATTTATGTATTAGTCAATGTATAGACTGATGTAAATGATATATATTAAAAATATTAATAAAACTATGCTGAATGGATTGAGAGAAAATTAAATATGAACAAAAATTAATGAAGTATGGAAATAAGACATTCTTAGTGGAAAAATAGAGAATGACAGAATTCGAAGAAAGAAACATGTAGAAATTACCAGAAATGCCAAAAATGCGGATGTTTGGGATGCAGAAAGAGGTCTGAATGATCTCACGGATTTGTGTTTTCTGAATGAATAGAAGAGTAAAAGCATAAAGCAGTGTAATCAAAGGAATAGCGAAGCATGCATTTTTTTTTAAACAGGAGGATACTTTTCCTTAGATATAACTAGTGTCATTTAAGGGATAAATTCACTGTGTATCCCTCATTTAAGGGACAAATTCATGATGAGGGCCATTCATAGAGAGATATAAAATGGATACAAAAAGAAATGATTACTTTGAGGAAGAATTTTGGCTTACTGCTATGCTTTTAAATTTTGCTCTTAGTAGGAATGGTAATGGACTTTCAGTTTTGCCATTAAAGAATTTAATTTATATAGAAAACAAGACCACAAAATTAAGATTCCAATATGTGTTTTCAGTCCTGATTTATTCAATTGTATGTTGATGCTATGTTGATACTACCAATCAGGTACTATAAAATTTTATGTACTATAAGCCATCTTATATAGCCTACAATAAAATATTACCAAAACTTTGTGCTTATTCTTGAGATAAAAGTGGACTATTAAAGAAATATAAAGAGTATATTGCAAATAATTTATAGAAATGAGAAAACACCAAGTCTAATGTCAATTAGATTTAGTAACTGTTGAATTTATTGAGAAAACAAACTTGCCTATCAAATATTTAAATGCCATTGAATCATAACAGATTTTTGCCATAACATGTAGGTTAAAATTTGAGAAAAGTATTCTTTTTTTTTTTTTGGTACGGGGATCAAACTCAGGACCTTGTGGTTGCGAGGCAGATGGTGGCACCACTGAGCTAAATCCTGGCCCTGAGAAAAGTATTCTTAACTGATAAAAAACAGACTCATTGTTTAAAATAGCCTCCTAACTTCCCTATTATGCATTTATATATAATCCACACAGTTTTATCTTTCAAGAAAACCAGTTCATTTCTAAATCTATTCTGTTTCTCCAGTTGTATGTAGTTATATATTTTTGTGACAGCTGCTTGCTATCACCTCTCCTCACAGAAAGTCAGTAGTGGATCTTCATCTGAGAAGGTCAATGTACTATAGTAAGTACTTATTTATTCACTCATAATAAAATGTATTACTAATAGTATTAATAATTTTCTTAATGAAAAAATTCTATGAAAAATTAAAAGTATGCAGCCTCAAAGTAGCATATGACATTTTCAATCCTATAGATACTATTGAACTAGTCACCTGAAAATATCCTATGTAACTGACTTAAAATTCTTTGAAAAACATATCTACTATCTGCAATATTACTTACCTATTAAGGCAAGTTAAGAATTAACAAATAATGATAAATTCTTATTTTTTTCAAGGCCAATTAAAAGCTTCTGAGAATGAAATCTTAAAGAATGTGTTAGTCTTTGAAAATCAATTTGCAGAATCTAGCAAAGTGAGAATACTGCAATTCTGTATTAATGAAATTATGCTATAATTAATGTTATCAGTCTTATGCAGAGTGTAACCTGTGAACCTTACTTTCAAGATTTGTATTTTTATTTTGCAGTCACTCAGGTTATAGCTTTTTGATTTATATTTTATTTTATTACATAATCTCTACAATTTAAATTATTAGTAACACTGATAGATTTAAAAGGTCTGTCTTACCATATTATGTGATGGCAAATTTGGTGAAGCTTTCTTTTGAAACTGATATTTTGAGTACATAGATGTGTACATTTTTAGTGGAAGATTGAATACTGGGTTCCCCACATGCAATTTTATGGAAGTGTATATGGGCACTTTCCGATGAGGGAAACAGTTGTGCTTTTTGGCAGAGAAGCCTGCCCTTCTTTATATATAATCACAGCCCCCATTTAAGATTCTTTAGCCACAAAATTAGATTGGGCATAACTGGATTGTTTATATTTTTGAAATTCTGATGTGAATTAATTAAAATAATAGACTTTATTTTGGAACACTTAAAAAAGTGATGGAAAATGTTTAAGGACATTGTATGAGCATTTTATAATTAATTAGGAAAATTATTCTAATGGAAAGCTTAAAAATGTTCATAGATGCAAAAAAAAGTACATGTTTGAGTCTTGTAGCGGTAAATGCAATTTTGTTTGCACCCAGAAAGATAATAGCTTTTTTTGATAAATGTGATTATTTTGGTTGTTTTCTTCATTTGTTCTAAAAAATAAAACAAACAATGAAAGTATAGAGGTGAACATTCAATCAGTGCAGAAGTGGAGCCAGAGAATATCCTAGAAAATAGAGCAACTTTAAAAAGATTGCATGGGAAGCTAAAAAGTAAGAAAGAAGAAATAATTGCTTTTAGTCACATGAGTGGATTTTCTGAGGCTGCACTAGATCTCTTCTACCTCACAATAGTAATAAAAATAAAATTACAAACGTGCAAAGGGGTTGAAGATGGAGCTTTGGAAAAGCATTTGCCTAGTATATACGAAGCCTTGGGTTCACTGCCCAGCACTACAGAAACAAAACAATAAACATGTAAGGAAAAAAACAAAACCCTTCCAGCAAGGTTAAAGGGGAAGGGGAAAGGAAAGAAGGGAAAGGAAAAATCATGAGAACAGTAAAACAATGGAAATGAAGTCTATGTAAATAGGGAAGGGTGAAGGGGGTGAAGGACGCACCGGTAATGGGGAAAAAAATAAGAACTAAGATACATCATGTACAGGTACAAGCACCCAATGATAAATATAAATGTATTGTATACCTAAAATGTACCAATAAAAGAATTTAAGGAAAAAATGCCATTTTGTCTCTATAAAAGACTATGTTACATTTGCATTCATAGTTTCTAAAACAAGATCTGTTTCCCATTTTGATACAGTGCAAACCATGTAATTGATGATTACTTAAAGATGTGAGAAGAGAAAGTTAGAAAAGAGAGCTTTTAACTAGCACTTCTTATTGAATTAGAACTTGAACACAAATATAATGTTCATTATTTGAATGCAAGCACCATGTTTTTCTCTAAAATTCATTCATTTTTGCTTTATGTGTTTATTACTAAAATTAATTCTAAAATTTTGCATCTTCACCTCTTACCTGTTCTGTTAGTGACATGACAAAAAGATCAGAGATATTAAACAAATACTTTATTACTGATAAGCATTGTAATGATTTTATGTTAAAAACAAGGCACTCTTCTTTCCATCCTTATTTAGTGGCTTAATAGAAATAAACATTGGCAATATAGAAATCAAAAGAGAAAATACATTTTATGTTTCTTTGGCAATAGTTACAACTAAAAATCAAATATATCATGATTTTGTTTGCATAGAAATTATAAAGATCAAAATTTATATATATGCATGTATAGAATGCCACATTGAAATCCAATATTTTGTGAAACTAATATACAATAAAATAGCTATAAAATGATTAACATACCATTTTAATAGTGCTCTACATGACAGATTGAGAGTAACAGTGGCAGCATTACATTGTCAGATTTAGACTCATGATACCTATTTAATTATATAGACACATATTTTCTCTTTAGCACTCAGTGAATGGAAAACTTTGCTTACTAAGATGTTTCTCAGGGAAAATATAGGTTAACACAGAATCCTGGAAATTTTTATTTGTTTTAATTGACGGGATTTAAAACAACATAATGTTCAACATTATTAGGACTTTGTGAATTATTTTTCAATATTAACAATTGTTACATGGAAGCATAGAGAGATGTGTAAGTTGTTTCTTAGTCAAGGACAAGTCCAAGCATTTCCACTAGTCCTTTTCATTTTCACTGTGTGCTCTTCACAAGTATTCTAGTCTTGTCCTCAGTTCCACAGGTTTTCACCCACAGTGTCATTTCCATCCACTTATCTCACAAGAGTTCCCAAATCGTCATCTACTCATGCACTTTATCCTTAGACCCAAAAGCATTATGGCATTTCTGGAACAGATTTCTCAAACACTATGTTTTGCTATCCTACATTTTGTCAGGTTTGACTGCATTTTGCCTCTATATGAGCCATAAATTTTTAAGCCTGTCATCCTTTGGGTCCTTTATTTTGGCTACCCAAGTTACTCACCATACTATGCTAGTAGCAAAAGCTAGCTAGTCTCTGATATCTTGGAATTTCCCTTGTTCCTTTCTACTTTTTCTGGATTGGTTAATATTTGCACTTGGATCCTTGCTCTGATCCTTGATAATAGAGTCCATAGTCTGCATTATACATTTGTTAGGTGGCCTCTCACTTGATAATTCTTTAACAGCTCTTTCAGATTTCTCAGATTTAAGCTTCTCTCATTACTTTTCATTCAGCTTGAATGTCTAGTTTTAATATTTCCTGTTTGTGATGATAAACTCCTAGATTCAGTAGTAGCACATAGGCTAACCCAACAAACTGTTAACCCCCAGTCCTAAAATTGTTCTTCTTCTTTGGAGTTTCACATTTGTTGCATGTCATATTTCAGTGATGAAGGAGAAGTCTTTCTAATTTTGAATTTATATGCTATTTTTACTCTTTACACAAAGTAAAAACTATTGCTATAGTCACATGGTGTGGTACTCAGATGAAGATTTTTGCCCCAACATACTAGAGCTTGAAAGGACACATGATCCAAAGATAATCACAGGAAAAGTTTGAAAGAACACAATGCAGTCTAAAATGGAGAAAAAAATCACACGAGTGGGTGCTATATGAAGAAATACTGTGTTAGTCAGCTTTCCTGTCACTGAGACTCAGGAATAATACCCACACTTAGAGGAAGAGAGGTTTATTGTCTCACTTCTTCGGGTAATCCACTCCTTGGTTGGCTGGCTCCAAGGCAGAAACATCATTGCAAAAGGGTGTGGTGAAACAAAGATACTTAGTTCATGGTGGTCAGGGGGACCAGTATCATGGTTCAAGTACCATGTGACCAGTACCATGGGCCAGTACCAGTGACCAAGGAGCAAGTCACCAGATATGTACCTAAGGTTATGCCTCTGTGACCCAGCCAGATACACCCAGCAATCTGCTTTACTAAATCCTCCCATGGTTCTTAAGCCAATCAATTTGACAATTAAGCATAACATCAGAAATACCATATTTTAAAAAACATATAGACAGATTCTTAACATAATTAGTAATAAGCACAATGAAAACTTCCATTAGATTCCATTTCATTTCTCCTAGATTTTCAGTAATCAATAAGACTGTTAACATAAAATAACAAAGGACATACAGATAAAGGAATCTGGTGAGAATGTAAAAATAGTTACCAATTCATTAATATTTGTATATTCTTGGATTAAGTACTTTATTACCAATCATGTGCCAATATACCAGCAATTCAATATACTAGTTACTAGAAAGTCTACCATATTTGGTCCATGAAATATAGAAAACAATGTTCATAGTAGTAATCTTTTGTGTTAGCAAAAATCTGGAAACAAACAAAATAAACATAGGAGTGACAAGTGAATAGTTGTATAAACAAACTGTGACTATTACTATAAAAGTAAAAAGCTATGAATAAGCTACAACTACTTGAAACTGTACACTTAACTAGCATAATCTGATCAAAACAATTAGCAGATAACTGCATATAGTAAGATATATTTTAATAAACATCAGAAATAATATATTTCATTATTAGCTATATATATTAATATGATAGTTATTAAAAACCACAACTAAAACAAGTACAAAATACAAGATACTCATCCTTTTTAAGGATAATGAAGGAAGTTAAGAAGTAATGGGGGAAGAATATACAGGTACAGGAAAATTAGGAATATTCTTGTGTTCAGTCATGGATCGCTAGGGACTCATTGGGTATCTAGAGACTTATTCTTTATAACATTGTAAACATATCACATAAATGTACAATCAAACTAAAGATATGATAAAGGAACATATAATTAAATAAAAAATATTCCAGTGCTTCAAACATAAGGAATTTCCATTACTTGTTTCCATGTCATAAAATATTGCTTACTTTCATTTATGCATAAGGAAGTGAGCTTGTCTTTTTTTTCAGTCCCAGGGCTTTGAACATGTAAAGCAATTACTCTACTAAGATACATATCTAGCCTAGAAAGCTTATTCTCAAGTGAAATATATAAAGTAGATGATGAACAATTACTGATTTCATAAGTGAGATATTTTCATCATAAGGATTTTAAATTGTAAACAATCACATCTTAATTATTTGCACATTTATTTGGTAATAATATATGATGTTTAAACATTTTATGAAGGTAAATATAAAAATACTGTTAACAAAACAGTAGATGTTGTCAATTCAAAAAGGATCTGTTGTAAGCTCTTTTAGACTTCAAACATATTTAACAAGACAGTGTTCATTTTATGTTTGTTTCAGAGTAAGTCCTTTGCTGTCAATATGACAAAATCAAGTGAAATACTGGCTAGTTGAGAACAGAATCATTTATCTTCTACTCCATACCAAGAAATGTTAAAGAAAAACTATAAATTCTGACAAAGTCTTTAAATATGTGTAACTCTAGAATATAAAAATGTGCAGTATTTTGTTCAATAGCACCAAGGAACTCAAGTGACTGAGAAGTTAGTGAACTTCAGACAGCGTTCATTGTCACCTTTTAAGAGCCTTTCAGATTTTTAAAAAATAACCTATGGGTGCACTTGCCATTGAACACATTGAAAGTGAGTCCATGTCAGACTACAATGATTGCCAGTAGATGCACTTACTAATAAGCTCCATTATGATCACATCACCACTCCAGAAGACATGCTATGTAATAAATTCGCTTCCTTCTCCCTCAATGAACAAACTGCATAAGAAACTGGAAAACAACTCAATGTTTAGAGAATTAAAACATTCAAACTAGGAGAATCAAACAATAAATCTCATAAGTTTGGTTTTAAATAAATCTTGAACCCATATTTAAATGAGTGTATGGCCCATTCTCTGCGTTCTCTTAAATTGCTGCTGTGAATATACTGTGATCCTTCAGCAATTCATTTTCTCATGACTTTTGTGAGCATTTACTCCATCAGCATTTTTGTAGAGGGATTTTAGGGATAGAAAGTCTGTCTATGTTTTATAATTGTTCCTTAAACTCAGCACTATGCCCCAGTAATTGGGCAACTGTGGCATGTAAATATAACCTTTCTCCATGAACTTCCACCCTTTCTTCAAAGCAAGAACTTTGCTTTTCTGGAGGTCAAGGGTAAGTGACTGAAAGCACCTAGAAGATGATGCAGTCCCGACCTCCATCTTTACCCTGGCACTAATGGACTTTCACTGTAACACGAGTGTGACGGATGATCTCCGATCATCAGAGGGCTTGACACACTCTTATTTTCCTATGCTTAAACAAACACGCATTTTCTGCTTGAAAACACATATTTACCTTTTGACTCTTAATTTTCATGAAGTTAAAAAGTTGGAAAATAAACATCAAAAGAAAACCATCAAGACCCAAAGCGAAACATAGAAGTTTTTGGCTGCTTTGATGTGAATAAAGGTAGAAGAGAAGACTGTGAATGGAGGTGACATGAACCCCATTAAATTAAGCCTGTTACTTTTCCTGACAATCCAATCACTCATATGTTGTATTCTACACTCCTCACATCCTTAATGTTCACCACAATCACCTCTCACGGCACCAAGCCTGATAAGGAAGGAGCAATCTCCTGTCCTATTTTGTCTTATAGTTGGGATCAATAAACTTTTTCTGGACAGGACATATGTTTTTTGTCACAACTAATTAACTCTGTCATTATACTGGGAAAGCAGATCCAAAGAATTCTTAATGAATAAATGAGGCTTTGTTCAAATGAAATTTTATTTATTAAAACAAATGAAATTTAATATATTTGTCACTTGACACAAAGTAACCTTTTAATCTTTTTTCAACAACTTAAAAATGTAAACTACTTTTAGCTTTCAAGTATACAACAATTTTAAAAAGTTTTATCTTACAGCCTTGTTAGTTTATCCACTAAAAGTGACAGTTCAGACACATGATAAATATATTCAATTTATTGCAGGATGCCATTTTTTCCAAATTAAAAGGGAATTCTCTCAATTACTGTTTTACATATTCATATTTTTGTATAATGGGCTTCCAACATACATGGATAGACTTTTGAAAATGATTGTATTTGCTTGCTATCAGTCAAGCAAAATAAGAATGAAAATTTGAAAAGATTTTTAAAAGTTCTCTTTATGAAACTAGCAATTTTCTTTCAGGTACAAAGATGATATGTTTTGCTTTATAAATATCCTTAGCTAATGCTCAGCCAGGAATGATGCACAGATGTGATGACTAGCCATAGCTTCTTAGAATTTAAATAATTTTATATCTACATTATAAATCTGGTCACTTCTTTTAGAAGCACATACCAAATAAATCTCAGAATTAATGTTCCTCATCTACATCCAGAAATCCAATTTCTTAGAGATACCTCTGAATAACTAAGTAATGGGTGATGTGCTAACTATTGGGTCCAGGTAAGGACTCCCCTTGTTAATATCTAGCTGCCTACAAGAAAGTCAATAGGTATCAGCAGTTATCTATCTATTCCTACCTCTACTCAACAATACCCCTGGTAAATTCTTCTTTCTGGCATATATTTCTTTCATTTTTGACTTTTAAAGTTCCCATAGAAGTACCAATCATTTGAATATTGTTGAATACTTTCACAGATTTTAATGTTCCCAGTTTCAGATTTAAGTCAGTAGGCATAATTTTATGACACTTTAGAAAGATATCATGCTACATTCTGAAGCAATTTAAGTCTTTTCTGCAGTCTTCCCTGACTTACCTTACTGTTTCCATATGCTTCTGCTTGTTTATTTCTAATTGTCTCTTGTCACACGATCTGACTGTGATTAGTGTGCATTCTGCTCCCTCTGACACCTCTGCCATCAGGTACAGTGATTTCATTTTATCTACAGTACATTTGCATTTTCACCTGAAAAGGTACACCATCTCAGTAAGCCATGCTTCCCAATGAACCCAATTACTCCCACTGTGCAAAGCAAAGTGGGTCTGAATATCCCTTGTGAAATAGAAAACATATGGTTGCTACCATCAACACAGCTGGAACATCTGTGTAAAACTGCATGCTGTGTGTGCATTTCTTTAGTAGCACATTTTTATGAGTCTGAGAAGAAGTGCAGAGGAGTAAGCATTTCATATAATGAAGCAAAGAAATAGGGAATACAGTTGAGAGATCTGTTTTTCCACTGACTGTGCCAGCTCTATGCTGCTTTCTCTGTAGAATGCAGCTAACAACAATTATTCATTTAAATATTCTTAATCTGATAAACCTAAAAATTTCCATACATTAATTTAAAAATTTTGAGAAAGTTAGTTCACACTTTAGCAATCTATTAGCAGGTTAATAATAATTTTTAAAATGACAAAAGCATAATAGCTTTATGTGTACTTATTACTACCTTACAATTTTTATATAAATCATACAATCTAATGTTTCAAAAGCAAATCATGGTAACATGTACTATTTTATCTATTTATACATGAGTAAAAAGAAGCACAAACAAGTCAAACTTCCCAATTATAAAAAGCAAGACTCATACTGAACCATTCTCATTTTATGTAAGGATATTTGCAAAGTATACCATGTATATATTCCTCTGCTCCAGAAAAATATATAAAAGTGAACTAATATAATTAGGATTTGTAAATTTCTATGTAAAAAATGCTTTTTCAGTAATGTTACTAGTTTAAGAGAGTTTGAGGAAGTAGAGATTCTAAGACAGAATAGCAGTAGAAACAAATAGCTGTGATAAATGAAAGAAAGAATAATTTTTCTTTCTCCTACTTCAGTGTGTGGCAACTAACCAGGTGAATCTCCTCATTCTGGGCAAAATAACAGCAATTTCTGTTTAGTGAGAACCTGTAAGGAAGTATTGCTATTATAAATAAAAACCCACACACGTATGAGCAATGTAAGGACAAAATAGAGTAAATAGATAAAAATCTATCACTTAGCTTGATCTATAGTCTTCATGAAAAATCATAGTCAGTAAGCCTTTACTAGGAGCAGTTAGAACTAATTTCTTTTTTCAAATTATTTCATAAAGACCACTTTTATTGACAAAACATTGATGGACGGCAGAATATTTTAACTGGAAATACCAATATATATACACATTAAACTTGGAGTTCAATTTGACAGCTATTACTTATGTTTTAATTATTGCTCAACAGTTAAATTTTAAAAGTCAAATAAAAACAGAAGAAAATATAAAATATTGACACCAATTAAAAAACTAAACTTCATAGAATCAAATTGTAAATGGAAATCAATATTACACTGAATTTTCAATGCCTAATCTGACCTAGATATTTTCTAAATCCTAAACATTTCTCAATAGAAATAGGAAAAGTGGTTATAGTTCTAGAGAAGATTATGCATATTCAAGTCTTATGTATCAAAAGAAATCATTTGGAGTTTAAATCCAAAGCTGTTTGTTCAAGAAAATGTGAAATGAGCCAATAATGAAGTAATTAAAAAAGGAAAAAAGGGGATGAAATAATATAAAACGGGGTGAGCCTTGATCATTTGTTGAAGAAATTATGAAATGCAGCTTCTCAGGAGTACATTTCTGCTTAGGGAATAACAAGAAGTATAAAAATACACAGCAGTGAGCATGCCTTGACTCTACTGGAAGATTTGAATGCGAGTTAATACTGAAGGTGCCATTATGGAGTATCTAAAGTATTGTAAGAAAATAAGCCAATTGTTTTATTTCTGTAAGGAATAATACCATCCCAAAGTTAATTTCCACTGAACAGGATTGAGAAGTGAAATGCTTTTGAGGTCCTCAGTCAATTAGGAATGTACAAGATCAGCTATAAACACGCAAAAATCAAAATAATTGGGAGAAAAATAGACAAGGGAAAAAGCAATGAAGAATTTTTAGTTTGATCTATAGGAAGAATGAGTGAGTAAACCAAGAAAGATGGTGCTTATGAAGAATAAAAAAAGAAACAAAATTAATACTAGGTTTAGAGATATGATCACCCAATAAATTAAAGCACCAAAAGATTCCAGCTAAAAAGATCATTTCCTTATAAGGAAAGAGAAATTTTCCTTTACACATATTGGTGTGTTTGAGATGACAAATAGACAAATATAGCTGGTATCTAAAAAGAAAAATCTAGAGAGCTTAGATATCACACTGACATAAAAGAGATTGAAGGGAACCAACAAGCTTGTTAAATTTGAATATATAGAAAAGGCATAGATTTCAGTGTTTGCACTAGGGGAAGGTCAAAGAGACTAAATAATCAGAGAAGAAGCACTTAAAAACACTCCAGTCAATGATAAGGAAATAATATGTTTCAACTATTAAAAGTGATTGACAATTTATAAAGAACAGAATTAGAATGCCAAGATCTCAGTGTATTTATGAATGAGAAAAGTTTTTGAAGACAAAAACATTTATGAAATTCTTAAACATAATATTCATTGATTTTTGATAAAGTGCACATTGTATATTTTGCTATATAATATAAAGAAAAGCTGTATATTATAAAATTTTTAGCAAAATCTCCTATCCATCATATATTTTGTGCATTTTATATTGATAGATAAATAGGTAAATTGATAGATGAAAAGTATTTTAGTATAAACATAACAGCACAAGACTAATGGCATGAATTTTGATCCCTCCTTCTTTTAATTATGTACTTAAAAACAAATGACTTAACATGTCTGTCAATATTTCCAGCAGCAAATATTACTTATAGAATGAGGATGCCGTTATTGTTTAACTCATGGTGTTATTATGAATATTACAGATATAACCTGGACAAAGATTTCTCATACATAGAATAGTAAGATAACACCTCTTATTATACATGTATATATGTATTTAGATTATGTAACTATTGTATATAATTAATACCATTTAATATACATATATATGTATATGCATTGCATGTATATATTGATTATAATGTATATTTTAATTATAATGTAGATATAGTTTATATTCATGTCTGTGTGTACTAGATACAGATGAAGAAATTATGATTTTATTATGCATTATTCTTTCACAAATAAAAAACACTCTTAAATATACTTTTATACATGTTCTAAAGTGAAACCTATACATAGCTCAAAGCTCCAGTTTTGATATAGTGTACTTGTTTTTTGCAGGAAATGACAGTAGGGAATAAGGAGTGTCTGCTTTCATTAAAACTAGTGAGTTAGGCATGACATCTCTTGTCCAATTCTTTATTAATAAGACACAGTTCACAATGAATGGTAAAAGTATTCTAAGTAAGTTGTAACTGAATAAATTGTCAAAGCATCACAGCTTTGCAACTTTTGTTTCTCTATGTGGCATTAGAGCAACAGGACACATGATGTTTACACACTGAACAGAACACTCTTATCTGGAGAGATGAGAGATTGTAGTTTCTGCATAAATTCTAATAATATTTTATTAATTTTAGTGGAAATTGATACAAGAAAATTATTCACAAATATTAGTTAACTTTTAAATGTAAATCTCTTATAAATTACAATTAAACTAATAATCATTATCCTGGAATTTCAATGGTAATATAGAAAAAAGATGTTGTTAACTGACTAGTGTTTTGGGTGTAGCTTTACTGTTGCCTGGGTACATCGATTACTTTATTTGTTTGCATATGTCATAAAGAAATATATAAATACACTGGTAGGTCTTACAAGAAAAATAGGTCAAGAGAAAAATGTTACTGTCCATGAAATGTTAAGATATTCGACAATAGGGATCAAGCCTGTCTTGTCATCTTTTTATTTTATAAATACACAAAATTTCTATTTTATAAATATAATCAAATTCTTTTAGTGAATGAATATTTTCATGCATCAGAAATAGGAATCGTTCATAAGGAATATAAGTCACTCATGAAAATATCAATGAAATTAGCTTAAAAAGAATTATCATGCATATATTTCCATATTCTTGTCAAGACACTAAGCCATCAAGACTGACAAAGTTATTCTTTGACCTGTTGTTTTCAGTCTTTTGTCTTTGATATTTATTTAGGTTTAGCACCTCTAGGGCCATGACCTCTCCATCCAAACACCATCTACCCGCTGTACTAGAAAAGACTGTACACAGCAGATTTGCTCCTGTTTCTTCTCTAGAAAATTCTATTATTTGTAGCTTATCAACCTTAACCAGATCTAATGTAATATTATTGTAAAGTACTCAAATATTAGTATTTTCTAATTGTTTTCAGAAATCCTATAAAACAAGATGTCACTTTTAAGAGGTGCGGAGAAATTTCATGTGGCAGGTACATGTTCCTTCACTCGCTGCTCTGAGAGCTTATAGCAGGTACTTTGTACCCTGACTGCAAACCCCTTAGCAATATATGATTTATGGTAGGGCTTAATAAATATTTTAACCTATTAAACAATCTTAAATTCTTCTAATAAGAAGAAATAAGTAGCATCTATACTATTTATGGCTACATGAATTTTATTACTGTCATTGTTCCAATCCAAACTGGCATTATCTATGCTTGTTTTAATGAGACTACCAGCAAAGAAAAAGGGTTCAGTTCTCATTTTGTGTTCTGTGTTCAGAAGTAGCTTACTGGTAATACTGAGAGATATGTCATTGGTGATCTGAATTAAACTCAAATAAATGATTTAAAAATCAAAAGTCCTATGTTTCACTGCCCTTAGCTAATATTATTATTCTAATCCTAAATAAAAATTGTATGTTCTGAAGCTTAGGTAGTCAACAGCAGCTGCAAATTTTTTTGTTGATTTTTTGCAAAATTTTAAAACTAAACAAGATAAGATTCCTATGTGTGTGCATATATATATATTTGTGTGTGTGTGTGTGGTACCGGAGATCAAACCCGGATCCTTGCACTTGAAAGGCAGGCAGCAGAACCACTGAGCTAAATCCCAGGCCTTCCCATGTGTATTATTAATTGCAGGTAAATGTACCCAGTAGCAATATAAAGAAGCAGGTTTGAAAAGACTGAGAAAAGTAGTTAAACACAACTTTCATAGCCCTAAAAATGTCATCAAAGACTAAATGAATTTGAAAGTTAAATTTACAAGATGAAGTTAATCATTTGAATATGGTGTATGATTTCTCATGGTCTTTACTATATGTATTATCTCATTTTAAAATACATTCAATTTACCTGTAAAAAGTAGAAAAAAATCCTTGAAATTAATGTGCTTTTTTTCAAAAACAAACTAAACACTTATTTATTTTGTTTGAAATAAATCTTATAAGAAAGAGTAAGTTAAGAAAGTAATGAGCCATTATATTAGTAGAAATATATTTTTGTATTTTTACATTTTATATCTTTTCCAAATAGTAACCAAATATGTATATATAAATAAACTATTATATATATTAAATTCTCATTATATAACATCTAAACTCTTAAAATGAAGTATTTTTAAATTAAGATATAACATTTTAATTTATATTAGAAGCAAACTATAATTCATTTTCTGCATATGGCATTACAACTATTTTATATAAATATTATATGTCTTGAAATTTTTACTTAATTTTAACACAATTTATTACCTTTGTTTTACATCATATTAATTTACTAACATTTGAGATGATTCTTTGGTAACAGTTGAAAAGTGAAAAATGGTGCAGAATTTTTGATATCTTATTGTAGAATTTTAATAAAAATTGTTGATGAAACCTAACGAGACACTTTTACATCATTTAAGAAAAATTGTCAGTAGTATTCATTATCCTCAGTAAATTTTATATAGAAATTTAAAAGTGCTCATGCACTGCAGGGAACTTTTGTGATGATCTAATTGCCACTTGACCACACAGTCTGTCTGTGCAACAGCATGCCTACACTTGGACTGTGAAGTATAACTTAAGCTCTACACAACACCAAGAGATTTTAGTGACATGAATGAATATTTTTCTACTTAAAAATTACTTTTTTTATAAATGCCCAGAAGTAAGTTTAAAAATTGACCTTAATTGTACACTTTACAGTTAGTATCACATTGAATGTTATTTTTATTTATTTTTGGCTGATTTTTTAGATGATCAGTATCAACTTACAGAAACTGAAGAAGATATCGGATATTGCAAAATTCTACTTTGACCTGACAGCCCTAGAATTAAATCTTTGGTCTTGCACGTCTGCACTAATTCTTCTGACATTAGGTGAGTCAGGGCTAATTTTCCTGACACTAGTGTGGAAATCTTTTTTTTTTTAAATTAAATTCTTTTATTGGTACATTGTAGATATACAACACAATTACATTTCTCATTGGGAATTGTACCTATACATAATGCATCTTGGTTTTAATTTTTTCCCCATTCCTAGCCCTCCCTTCACCCCCTCCACCCTTCTCTATTTACAAAGACTTTATTTCCATTTTTTCCATTTCTCATCATTTTTCCTTTCCCTTCTTTCCTTTCCCCT
>NW_004624810.1:11129015-11225758 GCF_000247695.1 Heterocephalus glaber | reverse complement strand
ATTTCTGATTTCATTTTTTCCAGATCCCCTTTTGTTGCCAGTTCAGTGGGTCCAGGTGGTTGAGTATCAGAGTGTTCAATCTCATTTCACTTTGGGGTTGCTGTAGGTGATCTGGAAGTCTGGTTTTGAGACTTGCTTACATGTTTTCTCATTTCAGCTGGGGTGGTGGGCATTTAGAGCCTGCACAGATTACCTCCTCTGAGCTGGGAGAGGTGGAACAGGCGTCAGGAGCAGCAGTAGGGATGGTGACCCAAAAGCCCTTTCCTGTGGGCTGGGAGCAGCAGGAGGGATGGTGGCCAAGAAGCCACTTCCTCTGGACCAGGAGCAGTGGGACTGTGGCTCAGAAGCCCCTACCTCTGGGCTGGGAGTAGCAGGACTCAGTACCTTGGTCTGGTGGTCTGGTGTCCTCTGCGTCTTTGTAGCATGGAACCAGGTGGCTGCCTGTCTGCAGTGGGGGTGATTCACCATCTTCCTTGTGACTCAGGACCTTCGTAGGGCATGCACATACCTGCCTGTCTGCAGTGGGCTGAATCGGTGTGTAGTGTGGAAATCTTAAATTGCCCTAAAGACTTACTTATACAGGCATGATCTAGGGTCACTGAAGCTTCCTGGCTAGCAGTGGAAGATTTGAATCATCTCATTGGATCCAAAGAAGATACACACAAAAACCACCAAAGCTATTCACAGCATGACATAGAATTATGTATGTATACAGAGCTAATTTGAGCAAAATTTTACTCTAAAAAGTATACACTTTGCATAATTTGGAATAAATGAGAGAAATTTTTATTAGAATACTAATAATGTATAATATTGACACATAGTATGTGTGTAAATAAATATACATGCATAAACACTTTGGGGTTTTCAGACAAAAATGAAAGGTATACTTTGAAATAATAATAAAACAGATATTATTAATATTTTGCACTGAAAAGATGCATCAAGACAAGTGAACATAACTGTAAAAATCTTTTCAGGGTTTTTGAAAGGAGCTGTAGTTAAGTAATCAAAGAAAATCAGATATATACATTTGTAGTTTAGTACAAATTTATAAAACAATCATTATAATGATAATTTTATAAATTTGAACTTATAGATTTCTCTTTTGTTGCTTTCAGACATGTCCATAGCACTAAAACGTATCTATCTTTTGAAATATAATTTAAAAATGTTTCAATATGATTAATGAACTTTGTTTCAGATCAACCTATGATTAAAATAAATATAAATAATACCTTTTAAAATGTTTGTGTTCCTTTAGATTCTCATCCGTGTATCTTTCTAATCCAGGGTGTGTGTATGTATGTGTGTGTATATATATGTATATGTGTGTGTGTATGTGTGTATGTGTATGTCCGTGTGTGTATGTTTTATGACACAAATTGGTATATTACAATAAAACATTACTGCAATTCTGTTACTATTACTGCTACTACTAGTAGACAACGAAAAATCAGAGGCTAAAGTACAGGTGTTGTGCGTAGCACATTTCACATGGGCAGGATCAAAATGCCTTTGGTGCTCAAGGAAGAGAACTGGAAATAGAGCTGTTTACAAACAATAGACTCTGTGTGTGTGTGTGTGTGTGTGTGTGTATGTGTGTGTGTGTGTGTATGCGCCCGTCCTGTCCCTGCATGTGTGTAAAATATACTAGTAAGTAAAATTTAAATATCTCCTATTTCCCCAAGCTACCTTCTGTAAGAATTTAGTAAGTTTGTTAAAAATCTTTTATACCACATTTTAGCAATTAAATTAGCAATACGCATATAAGAAACATCAATGAGGAGCAGGTATTTATTTGAAAGAAATCAATCAAAGTAAAGCTTCAGAACAAAAATAAATAGGGCCCTTTTGATAAAGGTGACTTTCAGCAGCAGAAATTGTATGTGCTGTAGAAAGTTGCCACTTTGCCCATTGAATCAAGTAAAGTATAGAGATATGAAGGAAACACTATTGATTTTAAGCATTATTTGAACCAACAAACAGATTTAAAATGACCTTCCACTGTGATAACAATATCTATAATTTGAACAGGGTGTGAGGAGAAAAAGTGTTGCAAGGTCTGGAGTAAGATAAATGGCAATTTATGGAGGTCAGGTGGCCAATTTCAGATCAAAATAGTTGATATTGCTCCAAAGCAGAAATAAATCAACACAATTTCTGGAAAATCACAATTCAAGGATACTTTAATTTTGAAGGAATTGTTTTACCAGTCACTTAGGAATTGCTTTATCTATAAACTTGAACTTATAGTTGTGCCTTTTGTTCTTTTCAGCCATGTTCATTGCACTAGAATGTATTGATTCTCTAAAATATAACTAAAAATTCTAACATCCAGTTTGCTGAATGAACATTAAGTCTCAGATCAATCTATGATTAAAATAAAATAGAAATAATAATGTTTTTTAACGTTTATGTATTTTTAAGATAACCCAGTGTACATTTTTCAATTAAACCTGACAGTATTCTTTCACATTCACTGGTATTTTCCTTGTAGCATTCCAAGTTAGATAGCATACCCATGGTGAGATTTACCAATCCACTCACATTTCATGTTAAAAGCAAAAGCAGCTCAAAGGACTTCAAACTTTTCTATATTTGTTCAATATTCTAATTTAAAAGAACTTTATGTAAACTAGCATGAAAATTTTATAGGTTACCCACTTTCTTCTACTGTCCTATAATTTTGTAAAAATATTGAATATAAATAGAAAAACCTTTCTAAAAGCAAAGTCGCTTAGAATGAACTAGAAGTTGCTCTAAAATTCCTCACTGGAGGGACATTCCTTTAACCTGTCCATCCAGAAAAAAATATTTGTCTTTCTAACCAAATTTTTTCTGAATCCCTCAGAAATTATTAATGTCTCATTGTTTGCTCCTTATTCTCAGATTCCATCTGCTCAAAACTCCTCCATTTCAGTCTCAAATTGAAAACTGTTTGCTAGGTTCACCAAATTACTCTGTTGCACCTTTAGTCAGTATACAGATTAAACACTATTATTCTTGTTTTTACTAATCTGGTTTATAGGAAAAATTTAATCTAATTAAAAAGGAGTTGTAGAAATTGTTTTAAGTACACTGTTTCCTGATGAATAACTACTTTCAGTATTATCTAGAATTTACTTCGTTGAATCTTTAGAAAGGCTTAAAAATTACAACAGTTTTAGTTATTAGTATTTCTTTAATAATGACTTACCTTACAGAAAAATTGAAAATATACTTAGAAATTTTTTCAAACACCAAGTTGATTCATTTGCTTTGTAATATGTTTACCAATGAATACACTTATCTGCTCAAAGCAGAAAACATTACAGCTAAAACTCATCAGTAGAAAATCATGTGTTTTCCTGTCTCCTGTGCCTCAGAATTTGCGAGTAATGAACTAAGACCACTACATGCCATCTATCCTAGAGCTTTATTTTTGTAGGCTATGATCTACTCTATGACTATTCATTTATTTATTTGCCGTGTTACTCTAATTTACTTTATTTTGCAACCTTATCTCAGCTTTCCTTTGTCATTTTTGACCTAGCATTTCTGCAGAAGATACTATGATTTGGATTATTCTAGCATTTCTTCTTGATGAGATGCAGTTATGACATTTTGTAGCAGAAATATCATACAAATATATATTTAGGGGTTAAGTTTATTTGAATATTCAGAAAGTCTCATAATTACAAATTGGAATCATATCAAAGGAGAAGTGACATCAGAAAACTACAACCCTCTGGCCAAATACAGTCACAGCCTTCCATTCATGAATTGTTTATGGCTACTTTTAAGCTTTAACATAATAGCAGAGTACTGGTGACAGGACCATATGGCTAACAAGATATAAAATATCAACCATATCACAGAAAAAAATATGTCAATGTCCCATATAAGACTACATAATTTTACATAATGGATGTGTCAGATAAACAACCACTGATAAACAGTTGAGTGATAAGGATATACCTTAATAGTCGTGTGGCTACTTGTTTTTTTTGTCTCATATGCACAAATTTTTGCTGGAATCTTGTAATTGCACTATCCATGTGGGACAAAATCTGCAAAGCTTATAAATGCTTTGCTATTCATATACTAGGCCTTGTTTAACAAGACCCTCTAACAGAAATCCCAGTGTTTCCAAGTTATGTCTCAAAAGATTCCACTATTCTCTTGCCTATCTCTTACTATAGACCCTGTTTCAAAGGAGTGAGCTCAAGAAGTATCAGTGTTTTCTGTGTCAGAAAAGACTTTCTTTTCCTTCAAGCAATTTATTAAAGAGAGAATCAGGTTGGGTTTAGTGAAATATATTCCATCTCTCCTGAAGGCAGAATTTTGTCCCATATAAGAACTCTTCTGCTTATGTCTTGAGCAGAATCACATTTTCAAACTGGTGTCTGGACACGCAAATAAATCCCATTACCCAGTAATAGGATTTGGCTGCACACCTCCTGTGCACTTCTTTGGTAACTGAGGAGTTCTTCACAGTGAGCTGGGGTTTTTTTGTAGGTTTACTGTGACATCTGTCCAAATAATTTCACTCAATGATGTGTTTGTTTCATTTAAACCCACTAAGGGGGTGAGAGACTAGTGGTTGATAAAATTCTTCAATACCGTCAGTATTCTCTGTGATTTCACTCAAGAAGATGCTTTGAAATTGTCCTTTGTCTAAAAAAGAACAATTCAACCATTTGCAAAGTAACTTGGAAATGAGACCAACAGCTGTGTTCTTAGATGATGTATTAGTCACTACCACTTTCAGGTCCGTGTCATTCAAACTGGCTTAAAAATGTGCCTGAAAGTATTAAAATAATGGTAGCAATAAAAGTAGCCTGCAAAAATAGAAGTACCCTAATAATCTGGAAAGAAAAATGTTGTTCACTCTAGTGTTTAGGCTAGAGTGATAATTTACACCAGTAGAAACTCACTATGGGCAAACTTGTTCAGTAAAACTAATGTGTAGTGAAGCTACATCAAATGCCCTTATTGGCATCTTGTTAATACTTATACTTTCATTTCTAGTTGTTAGCAGGTGTATTCTAGCTCTTTTGAATGGATCTTTTCTTTATTTTCAATCTACCCTAACAATAATAATAATATTAGAAATACCCTAATAATAATAATACCCTAATAATAATAATATTAGAAATTTATATTCTTTGTCGTTTTTCATCTTTATTTATAATTTTTAACAATCTCCTTACAAAGTGGACATTATCCTACCATTGTTATAGATAGAATAATGGGCCATGTAATGTCTTTAGCTTACCAAAAGTCCATGATTTGACTCATGAAGATCTGCAAAATTAACAACCGAAAGAGTTAGGATTAGATCCAACATCCAACACTACATCTCTCTCATTTATTTTGTCACACAGTTCTACCTATATTATTGGTGATTATTTGTCCCTGTTGACTATATATTAAGAAAAATTTCAAGCTTTTAAATACGAATTCTAATTTTTATTAACTGAGCATTCTCTTGTGCTAGAATCATATTTTCTTAGTTTCAAAGTGATAAAACGGTGCAGTGACAATGAACTTGTATTATTTATAAATTGCTTTGAAAACTGCTCATTACTGTTTGACATTATTTGACACATGTCAGTCTAACACAAGCAAGACTTCTGGATATTCAACTTTTTCTTGTCAAATGTTGTTAAAACAACTAAGGTAAAATATAACTCTAACTTTCCTGCATACAGTTTTTGTTATCTAAATTTTTTAAAACTTGATATTATGATCCTGTAACTTAGCTGAAATACTGGTAAATTTTCATTGCATTAAACAATTAATCCACTCTTTAATTGGTTTTAGTGGCAAAAGCAACTGTAATACAGACAATTTTATATACATCTGAGCAAAACTAAAAAGTAATACCTACATAGACTTAACAAAATATGAATGGACTTTGTGTTGCACATTAAATCTATATCAGTATTCTTATTTGTTTTTTGGCATTACCTCTTTTGTTTTCTCATGTTTGTTATACAGAATAATAGGTTTTATTTTGAGTTATTCAACATGCAGATGATATACCTTGATAATTCCCACTCTTTCTCTACCTTCTTGCTCTTCCCTCTTCCCTTCCTCCAACTTCTTTCCTCCTTTCTAATAGTCTCCCTTTTACTTTCCTGCCATCTTTTTCCTCTCTAGATTCCGCATAATAAAAAAGTAGTATTTTTCTTCCTGATACTGGCTTATTTTGCTTAACATGATGATCTCCATTTCATTTATTTTCCTACAAATAATATCATTCATCTTCAGGGCTGAATTATATATATAATATATATTTAATATAATATATTATACATATGCATTTTCTTTATCTATTATCAGTTGACAGACAATAAGGCTATTTCCATAGCTTAACTATTGTGAATTATGGTGCAAAAACATGGGCATGTATGCATCACAAAAATATGTTTACTTCAATTATTTCAGGAATGTTCAGAAGTTAGTATACCTGATTCAAATTACAGGGTTTTTTTTTAAAGGAATCAATTTTTATACTGGATGTACTAATTTATATTCACACTATATTCACACTATTTGATGTTAAGATTTTTTTGGGGGTTAAAAAATATTCTGGATATAACTCCTGCTGAAAAAGTAGGTAGAAAAGAATTACTACCATTCTATAGGCTGTCACTTCTCCCTATAAATTATTGTCTTTGTCATGCAGAAACTTTTTATTTTAGTGTGGCATTCCATTTTTCTATTACAGTTCTTATTTCCTGAACTATTGGTGTTGTACTCAGGAAGTCACTACCTTTGCATATGTCTTGAAATGTTTCTCCTGTGCTTTCTTTTAGCAGTTAAAAAGTTGTAGGTCTCATATTTGGACCTTAGTCCATTTTGTGTTGACTTTTGTACAAAGTGAGAGATCCCAATCTAGTTTTTTTGTTTTGTTTTGTTACCAGGATCGAACTCGGGTCCTTGCGCTTGCGGGGCAGGTGGCGAAACCACTGAGCTAAATTCCCGGCCCCCAATCTAGTTTTAATTTTCTACATCTGTGCCTCTAGTTTTCTTTGGATCATTTGTTGAAGAGGATGTCTTTTCTCCAACTTATATGAATTTTTTGGCACCTGAGTCAAAAATCAGATGACTGCAGCTTTGTGGATTTATTTCTGTGTCCTTTATTCTATTTCATTGGACTATGTCTGTTTTTATCCCAATATAATGTTGCAACATATTTTGAAATCAGGCATTGTGGCACCTGCAGCAGTTTTCTTTTTTCCTCTTTAAGATTGCTTTGGGTACTCTGAGGCTTTGTCCTTTAAAATGCTTTTTAGTATGTTTTTTTAGTTATGTGAAGAATTTAATAGGTATTTTAATGGAGATTACATTGAATATATACATCACTTTTGGTAATATGGCCAGTTTAGTATTAATTCTCCCCATGTATGAACCTGGGTAGACTTCCCATCTAGTGTCTTCTTCAACTTCCTTCTTCAAAGTTTATTGTAGAATTGCTCACTTCTTTCCTTAGGCTTACTCTGTGGCTTATTATTATTTTAAAGCTATTTCCAGTAGAATTTTTTCTATTTTCTTTCTATAGGTTCATTATTGATGTAAATAAATGTCTTAGATTTCTATATGTTGATTTTGTATCTTGTCAATTTCCTAAATTTGTTTATTAGATATAAATGTCTGGTGGATTCTTTAGAGTCTTGTAATTATAGAATCATATGATATGTATATAAAGATAACTTGACTTCTTCCTTTTCTACATTTATCTCTTCCATTTTTTCCTACCTTTGGATAAAACTTCAAATACTATATTGAACATGAGTTGTGAAAGTCAATATCTTGTCTTGATTCTGATTGGAGAGGAAAAGTATTCAGTTTTGTCCAATTATTATTTTGGCTTTAGTTTGGTCATTTATAACTTTTATTATATGGAGGTAAAATCCTTCTATACTTAGTTTCTTCAGGGCTTTTATCATAAAGTGATGCTGGGTTTTGTCAAAGACTTTGTCTGCATCTCTTGAGATAACCTCGTGATATTTCTTCTTGAGTCCATTTATATGATGCTATGGTTTAGATGTCCCCTCAAAACTTCTTGCACTCATAGTAGAG
Source organism: Heterocephalus glaber (assembly GCF_000247695.1). Next base: position 11,217,685 of record NW_004624810.1, on the reverse strand, counting down.
CTTAGGAGGTGACTGGATCATGGATATGTGATACTTATCACCGGATTAGTCTACGAGCGGTTTATGGCTGAGTATGATTTTGGGAGATGCAGCTTGGAGGGAGGAGATAACTGTGTGCATGATTGGGAAGAGTTTATATCTTTCCTCCTCTCTTGATATTTACCAACTTCTTGCCTCCATGTCATAAACTTTTGCCTCTCTGTCATGTCCTTCTGCTATGTAGCCTTGCTTTGCCAAATACGGCCTGAAACTTCTAAAAACTATGAGCCGAAAATAAACCTTTCCTCCTTTGAGTAATGCGAGGTGGGAATTTTGCTCCAGCAATGAGAAAGTAACTGAGATATATGTTGTATTGCATTTATTGGTTGCCAGATGTTGAACCACACATCCTTGGAAGGGAAAAAAAATCTGATCACGGTATATGATATTTTTAACGTATTTTTAAATTCTAATTCTGAAGTAGGTACGCTTAGCTATTAACTTCCTTCTTAGAATGGTCATTACTACATTTCACAGGTTTTGGCATGCTGTGTTTCCATTTTTATTTGACTATAGAAATTCTCAATTTTTCCTGATGTTTTCAAAGACGCACCCTTGTCTCCTTTGTCTCTCTTCTATATCCCAATTCTGTAGTGTTGCCCCCACAAGGGGGAGACTAAAGAGGAGTAGAAAAGACTGCTATCCTATCCTCTTTCCATTCTATTTCCCTCACACCACACATCTTGCCAACAAATCAAAGATTTAAATCATGGACAAATTTACAGTGTTATAAGAAGTGATCCAAAAATTACAGAATGCACTGAAGACAACTTTAAAGTACATAAAGGGAGATTTTATTTGGTCCATTGGAGATGAGAGATTAGAGTAAATGTAGCAAGTGTCATTTTTACATCCTTGTAACACAGCCATCTCAATTAGCTGGTTATAAAATTTTAAGTGCCAACAGTGTGATCATGTACTTTTCAAAATTCTGATCTTGTTTTTCTCATTATGCAAACTATATGGTTATTTTCATATATGTACAGTAATTTATAATGTAAATTAGCCTATCTCAAAGAAATTGTATCTTTTGTAAGCTCATAGGATAATTAAAATATAAATGATTTATGAAAATAATAATTATTCTACCTGATATGTTGAATGTTTAAATGCTAAACTGTTTCAAATTTTTAAATGTAATATTATTGAGTTAATATGTCAATCTTATCCAGTAGGTATTGAAATTAGACCCATTGTACAATCTAAGGCATAAAGAACCATAAAGCAAAAATAAGCTCCTTCTTGGCATGTGAGTGTACTCAATACAGTAGGGAAATACAGTTGAAAAAAAGAAGAGGTGTTATGATCAACTATGGAAGATTTGGTACATTTGCCCTACAATAGAGAAGTGAAAATAATAAAAATGTCCAGTGAAAATGGAAAGTTGCAATTCATTATAATAAGGGCTAAAGGGGCACTGAGGAAAGTATCAAAACCATTATAAACAGCATTAGTTTCAGTCATTACAATGTTGTGTGGGAACTTCTTTTTTGAATCCTTATTATTTTTGAATGTAGGACACTAAACTAAAAGTGTCACTGTAGCAAGGATTTTGGATCTTGATAGAATAAAAGAAGTTGGGTTTGAAAATTGTCCTTGAGATATTCACATTAAACATATCTGACAAACTCTTCAAGGGGAATTCAGCAGAAGACTGGAAGGGAAGGAAGCCCTGAGACTAATTCACTGTAGATTGAGCAGCAAATTTTATTTGCCAAATGCTGTGCTTAGTCATCAACATGATTCTCCCAACTCATCTTCCTTGGTCTTTTGAAAGTTTTTTAAAAAATTGATAATATTCATTAACTTCTATCTTAGCAAAGAATTAAGCTGGAGATGTAAATTTTTCAAGAATTTATGATATTTTAGCCTAAAAGAATTCACTAAAATAAGGTGACATAAATAAAAATATTGATGAACCAGTAATTACCACTATTATATTGAAAAGTCTATAAAATAATTCAATTAAAATAAAATTACTTTTGCAAAATAAAAATAAACTGAACAATTATGCAAAAGAAACATAAAGCAAAGAGTAATGAGAAAATAATGAGCAAAGACCACAGACCAACATTTTAGGAAACTGACAAACAGTAGAAAATGCTATTTCTCTGATCAATTGTGTTGATACACTTTGAGAAAGAATCACTGAGTAAGAAGACATGATATTAGTTACTAACATCAAGAATATAGCAGAGACTTGACTATAGACTCTAAAGAGATGAAAAGTTTGAATGAATAATCTGAATAAGTCTAAGGACAAATTTTATTATTTAGTTGAATTTCTTGAAAGGGAAAAATTGCCACAACTTAGGAAAATTAAACAGACAATTTGAATTGCTCTATAATTAGTACAGACATTGAATTCACAACTTTAACACAACCAGAGAAAGTTACCTCCAATTTTGATGATTTTACCAGAAAGTTTGACTCAAGAGTTTACAAAGAAATAAAACCAACTTAATACTATCTTTGCCAAAAAGTGGGCAACCATTCCCACCTTATTTAAAGCAGCCAATTTTAGCCTGACAACAAATCAAAGACAATAAAAAGGGAAAATACAAACTATAATGGCTTATAAAAATTAGTGCAAACTTTCTTAACAAAATTTACCAAATAAAATTAAGTGATATATTACAAGACTCGTGAGCAGGTGGGCAAATGAAGTTTATTCCAGGAATTCCAGGATGGTTCGATATTTGAATACGAAAAAGAGTGTCACTCCAGCAGCATGTTTGTTTACATAACTGACTATCCCAAGTTTTTCTCAGGCCCGTGTCATTTCAACCAATTGATTCTTTTTTTTGTTTTTTGTACCGGGGATAAAACTAGGGTCCTTGTGCTTGCAGCAAAACCACTGAGCTAAATCCCTGCCTTAATCAGTTGATTCTTGTATTGAATTAATCTGATATAACTGCCATTTTTGTATTTTCTGTTATATTATCTTATAAAAATTAATGAAAAATATGTGATTTTTGGTCCTCTTGTATTTAAATAATTGGACTGGTAAATAGTTAAGTGATACATACAAAGCAAGCATTTGATTAGATTAAACAATCATTTGTCATTTTAACAATAAGCAGACAATCACATAAACCAAAACTCAACCCTACCACAAAACAAGGAATACAGAGAACTTCTACAGCTTGTTTAAAAACTTAATGATAAAAAGAAAGAAAAAAATGAAAATTTACACCTAATCATTTATGACTGAATGATAAAAAACCAATAATTACCGTCTTAAACTGGAAAAGAGAAATAAATATCCACTCCCAGCAATTCTACATAACTTAACACTGGAAGTTTTATTCAGGGAAGTATATCAAGAAAAAAAATAAAAATCTTACAGATTAGAAATAATAGGGCCGGGGATTTAGCTCAGTGGTTCCACCACCTGCCTCGCAAGCTAAGGACCCGAGTTCGATTCCCAGTACCAAAAAATAAATTAATTAATTAATAATAAATAAAATGGGTATGACTTTTAGACAACATGATAACCTATGTAAAAAACCACAAGGAATTTGCTGTAGGAAACCCCTATAACTAATAAGTGAGTACAGGAAGGTCAAATGATACAAGAGCAACATATAAAATTAATTTTATTTTTACAGACTATCATTGGACACATGGAACATAAATTCAAATTAGAATGCTTATATGTAAAGCTAACAAAATATATGCTAGCAAAGCAAATAGTATACAAAACATATATGACAAAAACTTTAAAACTATACAATTTTGATGATAGAAATCACAGGATCTAAATAAATGAAGGAATATAGTATGATCATGGATTAGAAGACTAAACAGATCAAGCATCAGTTTTTTAATACATAAAGACAAGATGATTCTAAGTTGAAGTGCAAAGAAAGTAGAATAGATAGAGCAAGTTTGAGGACAAACAATAAAGTAGAAGAGGGTAAGCTATCCATAATGAATAAATATAGTAATCGATATTGTGTAGTGGTCATGGAACAATAGATAATTATAACACAATAAAGAAATCAAAAGTATCCCCAAGTAGATATGGTCAACTGATTTTTGACAAAATTTTAAAATTTAATTTAATGGAGAAAGTATATTTTTTATCATATGCTGATACTACTGGATATTCATAACCAAAAGAAATTTGACATATTCTTGACATGTAGCTCACAAGTTATACAAAAATATAACTCCTAAGTGATCACAGAATTAAATTTAAATCACAAAGTTATAATGATAATTTAGAAAAAATAAAATAGAGAAAAAATTTTCAGGGCCTAGGGGTGGGCAGTGTTTTGAAGCTTGACATGACACATTGGACCTATAAAAAATAAATAAACTGAGATTCATCAAAATTAAAATTTTTTCTTTGAAATTATCAGTTAAGAGAATGCAATGAAAAGCCAATAATTTCTTTGTAATGCAACTTTGGTGACAGAGGACTTACATGTAGAATATGTAAAGAACAGTCAAAACTGAACTGTAAAAATTTCAAATCAAAATTGGTGAAATTTATATAGAGATATTACACTAATTAGAGTGTAAGGCTAATAAATAAGGACATGAAATCTGAAATGTTGTTCACAGTGTTTAAGCATTAGGAAATGAAAATTAAGACCATGATGATGTATAACCATGTCATCAGAAGAGCTGGAATTAAAAAAAAAGTGACAATTCCAAATGCTATTAAGCATTTAGAGAAATCCAATCTCTCACACTTTGCAGAGAGGAGAATAAAATACTAGAGCCACTACAGAGAACAATTTGGAAGATTCTAATAAAAATAAATAGAACTATCATGAAACTGCATAAATGTATCCTTACTACTGGACGCCCCCTCCAAAAAACAACAACTCCACTTATGTCTGCATGAAAGTCTGTACATGAGTGTTCATAGCAGCTTCATTTGTAATAACTAACACCTGGAAACAGCTAAAATATGTCTCAAGGAGTGAATGAGTAAACATTGAGGTGCTTCCATGTTATTGAATAATATTTAGCAATTAAAATGTAGTGAATTGTTGATACACAATTTGAATGGGTCTGAAGGGCTTTCTGCTGAGTGGAAAAGAAAATCTCAACATTCAAAAACTGGTTCTATTTATATACTATTCTTGAAATTATAGCAATGAAAACAGATTAGTCTTTGCCAGGATTTAAAGAATGTCAAGGAGCATGGATGTGTATGAATATAAAATGGTATCAAAGAGAGATTTTAGTGATGAAGAAATTGTTAGAAAGTTGATTTAGTACTGAATAGTTTCTCTAGTGTGAGAAACTGAAAGTGTAAATAAGGACTAAAAGGTATAATATAGATAATGTGAAATAGGAAGAAAAGGAGCAAAGTGGAAGGGGAAGTGAGAGGGGTAGGAGAAAGGAAAGAAACGAATGGAATTAATATGAGAAAATGAAAAAAAGGAAACAAAGTCTTTGTAAATAGGGAGGGAAGGAGGGGTTGAAGGGAGGGCAGGGGAATGGGGAAAAAATAAGAACCAAGAGTGATTATGTAAAAGTGCACATTTCCAATGATGAATGATATTATATTGTATACCTAAAGTGTACCAATAAAGGTAATTTTGAAAAGAAAGTTTATTTGGTAGTTAAAATAAATAAAATCTCATGAATACATTAACTGAAAGGGACTCAATAATAAAGATCATTTGGGATCCTCGTGAGCATCTATGCCCATGTTACTGTTCTATATTATTTGTTTTAAAGTAATTGTATGTTATCCGTATTATTATACTAAATTGTAACAGTTGGGAATTCAAAGACTTTTGGCTGTTTTATTCTTTGTTAAGTCTCAGAATCCTAGATCAGAGTTTGCAGATGTGATATACTCAGTAAAAATCTGTTGAATGAGATAAGACAGTGAATCCACCTCTTTAACATCTATAGGCAATAATTTATAATTATAGGTGAGATTATATTCCCAGTCTCAAACCCTGACCATCAAAATTAAAATGATCCAATTAGACATGTTTTATCTCCTATTTCATCTTGCGTCGATCTCTCCCAAGTAAGTACAGAAGCATAGTTACTCTGAATTCCATGTTGTATTAGGAAGTTCTAAGTAAACACATAGTGCCTTGTTGTTAAGGTTGGATAATTTAACTAGAGCAGTTAAAGTATTAAGAATTTTTAAATTAGAAAAATTATATTATGGTTTACCTACTTTTAAAGATCATTTGTTCGGAGTGTCTATCAAGAACTCAATTTTTGAGCTGACAGCTTGGTCACATTAACTACGGACAGGGTGTTTGAGCACATGGTTGGAGTCACAGTTTACCAGCATTTTTTGGCAAATTTGGCTTCATCAAGAGGGTTAAGAAGAAACAATTGGGTGGCAAGGTATGTTACGGCTTATATCTAGATGTTTCCCTAGAGCCTCATGTGCTCATAGGTGGGACTTTTAGAGAGTAACTGGATTACACAGGATTATAGCTGACTTGGCCCTAGAAAATGAGGTCTGTCAGAAGAAGTGGGCCACAGAGGGTGTGACCTATGTGGGTTCATTGCCCTCCTCATCTCATCTCTTGCTTCTCTGCTCCCTGGTGGATATGGGATGAGCCACATTCATCCCTTGCAGACCCTTCCACCATACTGCTTTGGCTCTGGACCTAGGTGACTGTGGACTTTAACCTCTACAGACTGTGAGCCAAAGGAAACCTCTTCTTTAAATTGTGGGTGTTGGGTACTGTGTCTCAGTAATAAGTAATAGACTAAGCCAAGGCACTATAAGTTTCACAGTGGAATATTTACTTTCTGTCTTCAGGGTCTTTTACGATCTTTTCTTTGAACTAGCACCAGCTTCAGAGACAACATACTGAAGCCAAATCTCAAAGTCCAGATACTTGTCACCATATGAAGTGTCCAAACCTGTGATCTCAGAAGATGCTCAAGTCTGGAGTCATCCCAGTTCCTTAGTGTGCAGGAATATAAAAATATTTGTAAATAGATCATTTGCCATGCACCTATCTCCCTGAATTGTAAGGAGGAAAACAAATATTAGCTTCCATCTGAATTTTCTGAAACAGATAACCCAGAAAGTGGCATAGTGTCCAGGTCTCTGGTCTCTATTCTTTTCCTGTATTTATTTTTCTTATCCTTTGTTTTTTTCTCTCTTCCTCTTTTGTCATCCTCCTTTTCTCCTTTTGCACCTCTTCCATTTCCTCCTTACATTAGATCTCCTAAACTAAACCAAAGGTTAAAGGAAAAACAATTCATTGTTATTTATTTTGATAATCTAAAAAATTAAACTAACAGAAGGGAAAGGGTTGTTATAAAAATAAGGAGGATGAGAAAAGAGACAATGACAGTTGGTGCCTCTTGGCGTTTGGTGACTTTTGTCCAGTAATCTTTAGGGTAGAAACTGTTATACATGGAGAGAGATCCACTGCTACATCCAAAGTGACTGCTGAACCCTATCTTCTTTATAATACTGTTTGTTCTGGAGTATCTTGAAAGAATTTTAATTCTTACTATCTTAGTTGAGAAGACTCCCAAGTCAAGAGAATGTGATGATCTATTTTGGTTTGGGAAATAGCAATCTAGAGAGCTAACCATAGTAACTTAATCATTATAACTCTAGTTAACAGTATCTAGTAAGGAAACTTTCAACAAAACTTGGAGAAGACTCAATATATTGGTATCATTTTCAATAAAACTAGTTCTGGCACCTCAAGGTCATACCAGCATTCCTGGATTTGCTCCTTGAGAGATGTTATTTGGAATGGTTAAAAATGTGGTATTCTGCTTTAAATCTTTAACCATTTGACCATTTTTGCATAAACTGAATTGTATCTCTCCAAAGTTTGAATGTTGAAGTCTTGACATCAGTGTCATTGAACTTGGAGATAAAGGCTTGTAGTAGGGTAATTGAGGTTAGACAAAGTCATAAGTTTAAACAAGGTGATGATACAATGGGCTAATAATATCCCTTTAAGATGCTACACCAGGATGAGAACCTTCATCAGAAATGGAATTGACTGACACTTTCTGCTTGGACTGTCCAACCTTCAGCACTGTGAAAAAATAAATATTGCTTAAGACTGCCTTAAATTGTATGCCATTTGGTTATGTCCACCAAAGCATGCTGATATACTACTTATATTTGTAAATATAATAGGTTATGGTAGAAATAACCAAACTGTCATAGAGTAAGCTGTGATTAGCTTTTTACAGTGAAATTCTCTGATTTGCATTGATATTCTTCTGAAAGACTATTGATGGCAATCATAATTCTTTGGATAATTTTAAAGCTTCATTCTAAATTCTTTCAATTTTCATTTATGTCTAATGGCAATAAGGATGTGGCGTTTCTCAGTATCTTACAAAGCACATGATTATAGTCCCTACAAATTGGCACCTCTTTACTGAAAAAATAATTTGACATACAGAGTAAGGGAAATACAGAATGTATGAAACAAAGAGAATCCACTGAGAAAATAAGGCAGTAGTACAAGAATACTTGTTCTCACACAAAGAAGTTGAATGGTCAAAGTTTAGCCCCTCAATATCCAAATATAAGCTTGGCTCTCATTTTTCTTGCTTTGTTGGGTTATAAATTTGGCAGGTAAGACAGTTATCAGAAACAACCTTGGGAATTTTGAAAAAATACTCTAAGAATTCTGGTTTAACACTGCAGATAATTTATCTATACTATGAGTATAAACGAAACTTTTCTAAGTAATAGATTGTTAGCCAGAATAAAAATGATTGGAAATCATTATTTAAAGTTAGTAGACAGTTTATAAACAGATATTCAATGATTGGCTTGGTAGTGAAAACATATTTATACATAGTAAGAGCATTGACAATTGCCTAGGGGCTTTCATTTTAGTGTACAAGACATACCAAGTGATTATTGATTGTCTCTGGGTGATTTTGTATACAATTTAGAAGCATTAATCAGTTTATACACAAATTATATACTAGTGTTTATTTTGGAACATTAGAGTCCTTCAGACCTAAAATGGTACGCAATCAAAAAACATGTATATCACCTAATGGCATTTAAAAATCTTGATAAAGTTTAGATTTTTCCAACATATAAGAATAAGGATAAAAGCTAAAACTAAGTTTGTTTCATAATATACACATAATTGTACATATATAGTTACATATATACAATGTCATTACTTATAATGAACTATAAAATTTGAAATGTCACATAGTCTGAACTAATTTAACAATCTTTCATAAGGGAAGGAACAATCACTTTGATACCTAGCATCTATAGTGGTGTACTACAGATATTATACTCAGAAAGAAGGAAAGAAAGAAAGAAAGAAAGAAAGAAAGAAAGAAGAAAGAAGAAAGAAAGAAAGAAAGAAAGAAAGAGAGAGAGAGAAAGAAAACCAAACAAGGCTTGAGCACAAGCCATATTTTTTCAAAGAAATAAGGTTCTTTAATAAGAAACAGTGTTTTAAGGTATTTATATTATGCTTCTCAGGACATTAGTAATTTCAGAATATGCTTTAATTATTGAACATGAAAAATACACATTGGAGATAAAAAATGAAGCTTTTCTATTTTAGCCAAGAATAACAATCATTTTATAAAAATAATGTGAGTTTAATATGTGTATAATGTTAATATAATATTTTCAGGTAAGGATTTATATACCTTTTTTTTTTCTGGTACCAGGAATCAAACTCAGGACTTTGCACTTGCCAGGTAGGTGTGGCACTACTGAGTTTAAAACATTCTTTTATGACTAACTTCATTAACACTGAATCAAATTTTTAGGATATTTAACATATTTCTTTAATCTTTTTTTATTATCCATATTTATGTTTACAGTCAACCTCTACATACACAACATATATGTATAAATTAGACATATACAAATATAAAATTATTTAGGCATGTGATAAAATTAAACATTAATTTTAGTTTTAGAAGGTAATTGACATTATCAATACATCAAGTAAAACAATGTATATTTTTACATTCTCAATTTTATCTGAATTAAAGATGATGGAGTCCTTCAGAAAATGATTATCTGTGTCTTCTATCTTGTGTATATTTTGTACACTGTTTTAATAATTACTATAAATTAAAATATTTATAGTAATTTTTCCTTAATATAATCAACTTTTATTCCTCCATATACAAGAGAAACTAAAAGGCAGGAAATTCAAACCATGGTGAGAGTAGTAGAATAGGAAATAAAAATAAGTAGGTACAGGAAAAGAAAGGAGAACCAACTTCAAGTAAGTAAGAAACTGTTACTGTAGAAAATATTATCTTATTTCCTCAATAGGAAGATTAGATTCAGGAACTCCATTTGCACATATATACATAGATTTGTTACATTTGCTTTAAATAAAATTATCTTCTTCCTATGTGGTCTTTTTTTTAAAGACAAAAACAATACTCTTCTTAGAATTTCTTTTCTTTTTGTTCAAATCTGCCTCTCAAACACATTTGCTTATTGCAAAGTGCAAATCAGCCCTTATAATTTCAAATTTCCTTTGTAATATGCTCCATGTATTCAAATATCTATGCGTAAGGGTCTGAAAATGGCAACTTTGAACTCTTACCCATCTGTCCAAAAAATGTTCCAGAAAATGAAGAAAAACAAAACAGAGGTTTCTTAACTAAGGACCATAATTACAAATGCCCAAATTAAGTAAGCAGTGTAGGACAGTACTCGCCTGGCTCATCCACCTTTCCTCTGCCAAGCAGGTCATCCTGAATAACAGCGAAGTTCATTGATGGAAGCAAATCAGCAAGTTCAAATCTTTATTATCTCAAGATCTTATGAAAATGCAGTAACCAAAAAGACAGTTTAAAAAAAAAAATATATATATATATATATATATATACATATATCTTTATCTTAAGTTTTTGTACAGACCTACTATAAAAAGATCATTATTACCAGATCATCATAGATATACCTGGACTCAAATATTAGAGTTGAGAAAATTACATGTTTTTCATCATATAGAAAAGTAAGAACCATTTTACGACTTTTCAAAGAGGCATAAGCTCTTAGCTATTGATAATTGAAATAGAGATATATACCTACTCACGGTATGGTAAATAGATGATCTATAAAAAGATTTTGGCTTGATATTCAATGTTTTATGATATGTTATAAATATAATAATGTAAGTTATCATGGACCTATAAAGGACATGGATCAGAACAAAAGAATTAATCAGAATTGTAGAGCAGATTAATAGAATGTTCTCTTTGATCCTTGTTGGCTTTCAAATTCTGCTTCTTATTCACCAAAATACTCTGCTTTTGGCATTCATTTTCTCAATGTTCTTCTATCCAATTCAGTTACTAGTGAAATATCTGCAATTGGTGCCTATTAGTTTAAATTAACATGGTATAAATAAGATTATCCACACTAAAACACTAAAATGCTATTTTGGGATATAGAACTGACTACATTTTCTAAAATATTTCTTTTCATATGTGATCCCTTCAATGATGGATTTCATGAAGTACTTTTATGGTCCTTTCTTTCATCTTTCTTCCCTTTACACAATATCAAATTTAATTACTTTAATTCCCCAAATGAAACATTTTTTTTTATGGGAACAGGTTAACTTTGGATTTTTGCCAAGGTATGTAAGTAATGCCTTAAAATATTGCTTCAGTAGTATTTGCTAGCTTCCGATTTAGGCAGAGAGGTCAGGTTCAATTTATGCACAAACAATTCACTATAATAGCAGCATTTCTTTTTTCTTTTCTTTTTCTTTTTCTTTTTTTTTTTTTGATACCAGGGATCGAACTAGGTACCTTGAGCTTGCAAGGCAAGCGGCAGAACCACTGAGCTAAATCCCTGTCCCAGTAGCAACATTTCTAAAGAAAAAATTACTAAGTAAATTTCAGTGCATTTTTCAACTTTGTCCTTTGATGCCTTTTCAAAGCATAACACATCCTCATGATTGTTAGCAGAATTAACAATGCTTGCTTCCATTTAAGATATTAAATGTGCGTGTGCTATAAGCAATTAGTTTACCTGCTTGACTACACTTTTGCTGACCTCTCTGATATTGGAAAATATGCCAGATTAAAGACAAGGAACTGTAGCTGCCTTTCTTACAAGGAGGGAAAAAGCCCAGGCTGTGTTTATTTCATCACTAAAAGGTACATTCTGTCACAGGATGATATTCTATGACTTCCTTTTGTCACTGAAAACTTCTTTTTATGATTTTCAATGGAAATTTTCCAAACAAAGGATATCTTTCATAGCACTATATAACTGTTAATTTTATCTACAAATGTGAACTGGTTCATATTCCCTCAAGAAATCCCCATAAGTGTGAGGTACAGCATATCTGATCTGATCATTTATCTTAATTTTCTACCAAAGAAAAGTAATGTTGCATGTGAGAATATTTTAAGTTGACTGATGAGGTCATTGACAGAACAATAAATTGTTAGTCATAATGAAAATACATTGATATAGTAATTGAAAAACCATCTCTTCTAGGGTTACTGTATTTAGAAAAAGGAGAGAGAGAAAACATAAAAGACAATGACCTCAGATCTCCTTTCCTTGGCAAAGTTGTAGGGGCTGCTGTGGCAGAGTTCTCAGGGTAGTGACTTCTGTGGGGTGAAACAGGAGCCATGCTATGTGGACTTAGCCAGCTTATTGCCATCCTTTTCATAGAGTGCACCTGGACACATAATATACTTTGTCAACATAAATTAACATAATGCAAATTTTATGTCTTTTAAAACCATAGGGTTTAGCTTCTGCTCTAGTCTCTACATCTATTACTCTTCTTTACCGATATGTTACTGGTACTGTCCACCTCTCCTTCCTCCAAAGACACTATTTTGTTTTGTTTAGGGGTCATTATACTAACTATCCCTTAGATTTTACTTCCCAGAATTTCACAGGATAATTCTTTTCCTTTGAAAATCAGTTCAGTTGATATGTTCTTATTTAAATTGGATGAATAAGTAAACACTTGAGCTTGCTCCTCCAGAGTATAAGAACCACAGGACATAGATCTCTGTCTCATTCACACTGTGTTCACAGTACTTGTAATAGGGTGGGTGTATTCATCAGCATTTTCATTCCTGGGACTGAATACAAGACACACATCTTAAAAGAACAGTTTATGTTCTGAAGATTTCAGTGATTTCAATCCGTGGAAGGATGGCTCCAAGGAAGGAACATCATGGAGGAAGGACATTGTGGAGAAAAATGCTCATTTCATTGAAGCTAGAAGCAGAGCACAGGGAAAAGCATCAGAGAGGAAGGGACCAGGAACCGGATTGAGACCCTACAGTCACCTTGCATGATCTACCCAGACACCCTTAGCAGTGTTTTACTCCTCCTCTAGGGGGCTCCCTATCCAATTAAACTGACAAGCTCAATCACTGCAGTATGTCAGCGAGTATGTAATCTACATGAATTTGTTGAATGAACAATTCACGACACTAGTAAGTGCTGAAAGTGCACAGAGCTGAAAGTACACAGTATCGCACAAGCATAGGTACAATGATTCTCATGAAATAGCTATCAATAGTTTAGTTTATTTAAAATGATCACAACCTAAACCTACTGATGTCCACCTGAGACAAAAACATGTATATAAATTCATTCATTTTAAAGTTCATGTGATGTATTTTTAGTCTGTGAGTCTGCAGTCTGCAAGATACACCAGGAGACTGAAGGAAGACTCAGGGGAGAACTGAGATTGGAAAAGACATTCTGGAGTCAGAACGTCTCAAAATAAAATCATCCAATTTACTCAAAATCAGCTTTAGATTTTAATGTTATCTAAAAAATTCCTTCAGAGAAATATCAGGACTGTTTTTTAATGAAACAACTGTATACAATGTATTAGCAACCTGACCTATAAAATTAAATCACATAAATTAAACTTTTAAATGTTCAATGACAATTTTTGAACATATATTATCTTCTACCTTTACTTTTCTATGAAAAAAATTCTTCACAGAAATTAAAAAATATTTTAAAAATTCAGTGGTATAATTATTTTTCCTTAGTGTTTGTGTACTTCATCTTTTCTATAACTGCTTTTAAACTTCCTTTTGATTGTGAAAAGACAACTATGTTCAAGTTTCCTCCACTAATGACAATTTACTGCATAAATACATGAAGATGAAAGGACACAAAAGCTGTCTCATTGGAGACAGAGATGATCTATACATAGTATGTTGTGACTAATTGACCATTTAATCTGCCTTTCTATTCATTATATTTTGGTGGGGGATTCTTTCTACTACTTCTGTTTCTATTATATACACCCTGTTTTTTCTACATTTTAAGATATCTTCCTTACATAATGGTTGAGATTAAAAAAAAAAAAAAACCTGCTAGAGCCAATCAGCTAATAATTAGCCAAGTGTAACTTTGCTAGGCATTATTCTCATGCTTTGCACTCCAAGTCCGCATTCAGCTTCACTAAGGTTTAACTCTTCAGTTCGTGATCCAATAAAGTGTGACCTGAGTAAATTCATGTTGCACAGATTGTGGACTCTTGTATAGTAAGAGTTGCCTTTCACTATTTGATTAGAAGCAAACTACCACTTGCACAATTCTATCCATTTTTTTTTATTAAAATACTGAGTTTATTTCACATGTATATTTTTGTCTCCCCACCATCTCCATCTCTGACCACCACTATTACTATGCCCTATCATAACATTCCATACATACTTAAAACCAAGCAAAGGGTGGAGTTCCATCTTTAAAAACTAAACAGGCATTTTGGACAACACATTCTTGGCAATGGAACCTGGACAACATTTATCAAACACAGGAGGGAAAATTCTCACTTTGCATTATAAAAAGGATAGCCGGCTATCAACTATTACAGAAATGAAATAAGACGGAAAATTTTAACAAACTGTTTAAATTGTTTTCTTAAAGAGATTTCCTCCACTGCCAGAGATCTTGAATAGCCTCCTGGTCAGTCATCCGGAAGCAATTCTTCACATAATTGATGAACTTAGCTTCCACTTTGGGAAGAGAACCACCCTTTTCTATACTTGGTTGCATTTTTGCTTTAATATCTTCTACAGAACTAGGTCCTTTGCGTGTTTTAGGAGTCTTTTCTTGTTTTTTGAAGGATTCTTGACCTTTTGATCTTGGTGTTGATGGTTTTGAGTCTTTTCCATTCTGATTTTATTTTTATGCATTTTTGGCTGGAGTATCTTGTATCAATTTCTTCACTGGTGCTTTCTCTTCAGCTTCCTCATCATCAAAATCATCGTCGTTATCATCTTCATCATCATCGTCGTCATCGTCGTCATCATCATTATCTTCATCAGCCGCTAGTTTTGCTTTTTTCTGTGGAACCTTGCTACCACTTCCAGGGGTAGATCGCTTTCCAGATATACTTAAGAGTTTTACATCCTCTTCCTCCTCCTCATCAGATTCTGCATCTTCCTCCACAGCCACTAAGTGCTGTCCACTAATATGCACAGGCCCTGAACCACATTTCAACCTTAAGACCACGGGTGGTATAATTTCAAAGCCCCCAAGGGAAACCGTTGGCTGTACAGACATTTTCAAAGTTGCTAGTGTTACTTTAATTGGACTGCCTTCGTAATTCATTGCCTCTGCTTCCACAATGTGCAATTCATCCTTTGCACCAGCCCCTAAACTGACTGTTCTTAATGACAACTGGTGCTCATTTTCATCAATATCCACCTTAAAGTAATAATCTTTGTCGGCCTTTAGTTCACAACAGAAAAGATAGTTCTGGGGCCTCAGGGGGCTCATGTCCATATCCATCGACTCTTCCATGGAGTGGTGGCACGCACTTAGGTGGGAGAGAACGCGGACGGAAATAAACGGCTACTGCCCCAGAGAACGGACGCGCAGGACGGAATCACGCCAGGGTATTTTTTTTCTTTTTTTTTTTTTTTGTACCAGGGATTCTATCCAAGCCGTGAAAGGGAACATTTTTATAATAATTTCCAAAACAAAAGGACCTGGGAAAAAGTACTTTCTAAGGCAGGCATTGAAAATATTCAATTGAGAAGAGGAACAAGGGACAGAGAGGGGGCAAGGAGAGAAGGGACAAGGGAAAAAATGGAAACAAAGCTTTTGTAAACAAGGAAGGAAAGAAGGATTAAACGGAGGAAAAGGTAATGGGAAAAAAAGAAGCAATATATATCATGTACAGATACAAATTCACTATGATGAATGTTATCATTATGTATATTTAAAATATACCAATAAAATTTAAAATGCAAAAAATAAAATATAAAAATAAGTACAATTCTACTGCATGGCCAAGGGGCCACAGTTGGCTTGGAAATCTAACAAAACAAGCAAACAAATAACCCCTAACATATATGTGCATATGGATATTCGTATATGATTTGTCTCTTAGAATCATCACAAATCGTTTTTAAGATGAGTTATATATATGTACAAACTCTCAATGATAAGTGTACTATTATGTACTGCAAACTGCAAACATGTACTAATAAAAAATTAATAAATAATATAATTAAAAGAGAGAAACAAAGAATTTAAATATGTTAGCATACAGTGTTGTCTGAGAGACTAAACATAATAATAGAGTTTTACAATTTTAAAGATATATGCTATGCAAACAAGAAAACAAATTGCCTAAACATTTATGAAAAGCAAGTGATGAATATAACAGACATTCTTTAACCTATCACTGGAATAATGATGATAGCGTAGCTGGAGCCAAAATATTGAAAAGAAAATGGTATAAAGATGTTTGGAACAAAATAATATGAGATGTGTCAAACTAACTGATAAATAAATAAATAATCAATGATGATGAAAAAACAGAAATAAGTGATGCTTTTCACAGAATTTTCAAATGATGTTTAATCCAACCAGCCCAGAAATCTAGTTGAGGGCTATTTCAGTGAGGGATCTGCTATTTCATTTTATTGATCTTAAGCTTACCTTGCCTTACTAGTGATCATAGATCTAGGAAATGAAAATGCTGTCAGAAATATTTTAATACTCAGTAAAAAGACACAAATTGATATCATTTTCAATTTTTTCATTAGTAAAATCAAACACTTACACTAAAAGATACTTTTAAAAATTCCCTTTTCAAACTCAATTATCTGTTAAGCTTCTTTCACGGACATCTAAACAACAGCCATAGTTCATAGATCTCCTAGTTCTATCACATTTGTTTCAAGTTTCTTATTTTATTATGAGTGCACAAATGACATAAATCTCAACGAGAGTGGTATGCTAAAGGAAGATTTTCTTTCTACATATCTAATCTGTACTCCTTTTATGTGTCAGTTTGGGGCCCAGTCATTGGTTTTTAAATTAAAAAGACAGACAATTTTGAACTGAGATCAATTAAGTTTCATTTGCTATACTTCTGACATTTTCTTGCCATTTTTAGTTCCTTGTCATAGACATGATATCTAGGCAGATATTCCCTTTAGCATTCATATATTATCCTATTCATTTTTTACCATCACCTTAATAGTATTTTAATAACATATAGATTGTATTTTTGTTTTGAAAGGAGACAAAGCACAAAAATATGAAATAAAGGAAAACATTTCCAAATAACTGGTTGAAGGTAAGACTATTTATTCAAATAGCTGATCATTAGTTCTGATGAATGGCAAGTGTGAGAGATAATCAATCTGTGGGTCTTTCTCTCATATCTCTCTCCTAAGAATTTACAAGTAGTACAATGATATACTAGACAGACACAAACACAAGTAATTTTGCTCTATCATATTTCACATAAAGAGGCTTTATATAGTATTCTCAATTTTTCATTTATAATATTAAATTTGTTTTAAATTCTTAACTTCTGAATAGATTTAAGGCAATAAGAAGCAAATCCTCAATTTTGATGGGAAAGGATCAAGTGATTTGCAAAGAGGAGTAGTATCAGAATGGGATAAGAAAAGCAGTTCCAGTCAATAGTCAAATATGTGTGGAAAATGCTATTTATGGGACACATATATTATATGATATAATAACTGATAAATATGGTCCTAGAGACCTAATAAAAATAGCATGAGGATTTTTAATTTATCATACTTTTAAATTTACTATCCACTATGAAATATCCTTTCCATTTTCTCTTCTCAATTGATGTCACTGTCATAATATGTGATTTTGATTTATTGGTTTTAGAAGATTCAAAATTCGCACTCGCAGAATTTTCATTTAATTGAAATTAAGCATGAAATTTATCCCTCATGTGACCACCTTAGAAAATAAACCTCCAAACTCTGCACTAGCATTTAGCTCACCTACAATGTAGACAGAGTCTGGACAAGGATATTTTAAAGCCTGTTTGAGAAATAAAAGGTTCTTACTAATAACAGATGATTGTCTGGATGACTTTGAGCATATTGGCATTGACAAGCTGATTTTGAAAGATGAAACTTTAATCAACCAAGTTCAATTTTTGCAAAATTTATTATGCTTCATAAATCTACCCTTTCTTATAATTTGGCAGAAAATATTCTATTATTTAAAAAACAGTGGTAAGAAAGCTGAACTCTTAAATCATGAAATGAACCTACATTTATCTAGGGAAAATAAACTCAAAGATTTGCACCAGAAAAGTGCAAATCGGTTTTAAAAATACAGTTTTAAATAGCTATCAAATGCAGTGCACGCTCCATAAACTGCAGACGGCTTCCTGAATAAAATATGAGAACTTGTAGCTCTGTGACTATCTATTGCATTTAGTTAAAAATAAAATCTGAAGAAAATCTCTAAATAGGCCATATACTATCTGCAAAGGGATAAACAAAGTAGCCAGCAGTGACAGTGTTTGCTTTTCATGTGGTGGAACTGTGTGCAAATACAAGGCCTAACAAATGTCAGCTCCTCATTTGCAAATGAAGATGTAAAAGGAAATGTCGGTGACAGTACATGCAACAGTTCATATTTGAAGTTTGGGACAGTGAACTGACAGCCACAGAGGAGCTGCAGTGGTCTAATCCTTTCTTTCTGCCTTCTAGCAATGATAGCTGGGAAAGGGGGGTTGGAGTTAATAAATATGTTATGAGGACAAGCTGGGGAAGAATGGCGTATCTTCTCCTCTGCAAGAACTCATCTTCAGAGATAATTAACTAGGTGACAACATACAATGTGCCATTAACAACAACATTCAAATCATTTCTGGACTTAAGTACAGTTTTAAGCCGCTTATCAGATTTTCATTTCTGAATCCATTCAGCTGTCAGGCTTACATCCTGGCTCTTTATTGAAGCTCACATGGGACTCCAAAACCTTCTAATTTTCTATACGGATTCATTTCAGAATCAATTAGAGTTGGTGGCAGCCTTGTCCCTGTGTGCAAAGGGGATTAGCTGGGCACTTGCTCAGCTACCTCTGAATGTACATTCAACCTTCCATCGAGAATGAGCTCTTTCTCTCCCCTTCTAGAGGACTCTTCAGCAATTGAACCGCTGTAGACAACAGATGGCAGATAATCACTCAAACAGCCTCCAATTTTGTCAGGAGAGGAAAAGTGATCGTCAAACTCTCTCTTAGAGTAGGTAAGAGACCTCTGGGCATTTGAAGCATGCTCTGCTTTTAAAATAGGGAAATCCACAGTCGTTCCCCCTCCTCTGCCAATCTGCTAACAATGTCATCCTGGAATTCTTGTCCCTGACTTTCTCTCATCAATTAGAGGAACACCTTCTTTACCTTTCTGCTTTCTCATCACATAGCTTGCCTCACCCAATTTCCCTGAAATCTTTGTTCTTCCTTCATGCTGCTAAAGTCATCTTTAATATTAATAATAAAATGCTTTAAACTTATTCTTTCAGGGATGACTAATGTTGCCTCGAAAACATACATTTGTCCTACACTGATAATGTTGCAGATAAATTATTATATAAGTTGTCTAAAATTTTGTCAAAAATAATCACAAAAACATAGCAAGTGCATTGTAGAATACATAGTGTGTTAATTTTTCTTCCTTTCCTTCATTCTGCTCAGTATAATGAGCATTAGATGTCCTTTATCCTACAAAATTATTTATTATATTTTTAATTTTTAAAATTTTAGTAAATTACCCTACCTCCTTAGTTTTAAAAAATAAAGTCTTCTAATAAAAAAAAAACAAGTTAATGCTCTCTATCATTTTGTGTGTTTCAATTATTTTACAAATTTCTTCTGGCATTTCCCCTCATGTTTCAAAATACTTTTCTTTCTTTACTGTTTTATAACCTTTAAATTTTAAATCTTGCATGTTGACTTTTCCACAAAAATCAAAATAGTTAAAGTCATTTACTGAATGAGTTCATTGAGGCTGGCATTTTGCTCAGTTTTTGTCTGGTCCATATAGTTTAGAACATGAAAAAGTAGTGTGGGGTATGCATTATTCCAGCGCCCCAACAGTGCCCTTTGTTCTCCTATTCCTCCAGGGCAATACTTATTTATGGTGTCAGCTTCCTGTGGTTATGAGATACAGCATTATTTTGTACTACTACTTAGGAAACTAAAATGTTTCCAAAGAAATTATGAAGAAATGTTTTCTTCGTTAAGAATTTTTTATATTATTTAAAAGTCTATTTGGGGCTGGGGATTTAGCTCAGTGGTTTTGCCGCCTGCTGCGCAAGCGGAAGGACCCAAGTTTGATCCCTGGTACGCCCCCCAAAATAATCATAAAATAAAAATAAAAGCCTATTTAAACACCTTTTAGACTAATTTAGATGTACATTTTTATCATATATCATAATTTTGCCTACAGAAAGTAAACAATATAATAAAATCAATTGGTTAAGGCTTTCATAACATTTTCTATTAAGGATCAATTTATGAACCACTTTTTAACTCAAGGTTGCTTTTCAAGGACAATTATTTTGTCCTCTTTAGTATCAAAAGTGCTGAAAATATACTAAACTTTAAAAGACCACTTACTTTATTATTGTCTATTGTACTTGTTTCATGCCTCCAAACACTGATATTTTCCTGATCTCAAAAGATGACCATGGAAAGCTTTAGAGACAACTAGTGATATTATTTTTCTTTAAATGCAATCAAATAGTTTATTATCTTAAATATCCCAGCATCATAGTTGTCCAGTTGTGCCACTAGGATTAATAATTACATTCTTTCTTTCATATGCGAGGACAACTGTGTCAAATGTTGTCTGTAGAAGAGCCCTTATAAGAGCTGTTGAATATTGTAAAAATGTATTCTCTTTACAAAGGTGTTAAGATTTGAAGAAACTATATGTAAAAATTAATGAAATAATAATCAAGGATCAGTTAAATAAACTTTTTATTCTTAAGACTACTAAAGATTTAAGGACTGTGAAAGATTTTCTTAAGGACACTAAGCATCTGGATAAGTTGAGCAATATTTAATACATGCATTACTTTTGTTGTATAATATTTTGTTATTTCTAGATTTAGTAATTGCATTTTTTCTTTGGTAATGGGGACTGAACAGAAGGCCTTTGTATTAAGCTACATCTCTGGACTATTTTATTTTATTTTATTCTTTCATTTCATTTCATTTTTTAAATTTTGAGACAGTCTAAGTAGCAATGTTGCCCTGACTAGGCTTGAATTTGAGATCTTACTAGTGTTATAGGCCTGAGCCACCAGGCCTGATTGTAATTGCATTTTTTACATGAATTATTTTTCTCTTTATCATTTAATAATGCCTTCCTCATGATTCTCAACATATATTTAAAACCCAACTTTGTACAGTCTAGTATGTTAGAATTTTTTTCATGTCTCTTGAGATTTTCTTTCTGGGGGTCTGTTTCAAGGTGGAATGACCGTTCTTGTTGTTATTTTTGATTTTCCATAGAGGTTTCCCTTTGACCTCTGAAGATCCCGTGGTTCTTGCGTCCTTATATCTTATATTTTTCTTGCCTCACTCTTCAGACCTATCCTCCAGATGACTATTGACATGGTGTGCACCATTTGTTCCATTGATCTAGGTATCAATCCTTTCACCTGTACTGTGGAACCTTGATTGCTAAAGCTTTTTAATATAAGTTGAAATAGGATTAACTAATTTGAATCTTTTTGAAGATGTTTTCTCTGTTCCATTCCCTTTAACTTTTTATATAAATCAAGTCACCTGTTTATATCTAGGAAATCTTGTTGGTTTGATGAACATAATTTCATTGATTTTTATAGATCGCTTTAAAGGTTAATGACATTTTAAAGGTGCTGTTTATCTCAATTAATAAACAATGGCATAACTGTTTTAGATTACTGATTACATTCACCAGTGTTTTATGACTTTCAGCATATATATTTCCCAGATACCATTATAATATTAATTTTATAGCTATTCTTTAAAAAATTTTGATGCTCTTGAATTTTCTTCTTTTTCTAAAATTTCAGTTTCAATTGTTCATCATATTTGTCATGGTTTAGATCTAAAATGGCCCCCCCAAGACTCCTATGTACAGAGATGGGACTTTTCAAGATACTTAGATTACAGGGGAGATATACTCATCACTGGATTAATTTCCTGATGCGTTCAGACCTGAATGTGCTGTTCGGAGATAGGATGAAGTGGGAAGAGGTGTGTTACTTGTGGCATGACTTGGGAGGGTGCATTCTTGTCCTCAAGTCTTCCTTTCTCTCCATGCTTCCTGGCTTCCATGGGGTGAGTATCATTCTTCTACCTTGCCCTTATAACATCCGTTTTCTGCCATAGAGCAGCAGCCCATGGCCTGAACCCTCCAAAACCACAAGCCAAATTATATTTCTCCTCTTCTAAGTTGCAAATGTAAGGTATTTTGTCTGAGAGACAGGAAAGTAATGCAATATTGAAATTAAATTTATTTTTAAAATATTAATTTTTCATCCTGTACCTTTCTCAGTGTCTAATAATTATACTGAATAATAATAGGTTTTATTTGGCTTATTCTGATAGATGATAGATAGACCAATGATAGATAGATAGATGGATAGATTTTGACAACTTCCACCCCACCAATTACACATCTTTGCATTTCCCTTTCTTCTCTCCCTGATCCCTCTCTACTTAATGATGTCCTTTCTATTTTCATGTCATTTAAAAAAAATTTTTTTTCTTAGATTCCACATATGAGATAAAACAGTCAGCAATTGCCTTTCTGGATCAAGTTTACTTTGAATAACATGATGATCTGTAGTTTAATTTTTCTACAACTGACATAATTGTGTTCTTCTTTGTGGCTGACTGATACTCCATTGTACATATATACATTTTCTTTATCCTTTATATCTTGACAAGACCTAAGCTGATTCTTTAACTTGACTATGTTAAACTGTGCCACAATAAGAAGATATGAAGATATCTCTATGGTATACTGATTTTTAATTCCTTCAGATAAACACAAAAGAGTGGATCATATTTTAGTCATCTTTTTAGTGTTCTGAGGAATCTCCATGCTGACTTCCATAGTGGCTGTAGCGATTTTCATACTCACCAATAGTCAAAGGGTTTCTTTTTCTCCACATCCTCACAAGATTTCTTTTTCTTTTTTCTTGATGAAAGAAATTCTTTTCTTTTCTTTTTTTTTGTACAGGGGATCAAACTCAGGACCTTGCACATGCGAGGCAGGCGCAGTGCCACTGAGTTAAATCCCCAGCCCTTGATGATAGTAATTTTGATTGGAGTGAGATGGAATCTCAATATGGTTTTGATTTGCATTTTTCTAATGACTAAAAATATTGAAAAAAATTCTACATACATATTGGGCATTTGAACATTTTCCTTTGAAAAGTATCTGTTTGGTTCATTTCCTCATTTGTTTGCTTGATTATTTGTTCTTTGGGCACTAAGTTTAATGAGTTATTTATATATTCTGTACATTAAATATCTGTTGGATGAATATCTGGCAAATACAGTAATACTTTGGTTCACCAATGTTTCTCTTTGTCAACAATTTGGTTCACAGCTACAAGTGTTCAGCAAAATCTTGCTTCGGCTCAGGAACCCTGCATCAAGTGATGAACAGGACGATGACCATCTTCCCCAGAATTGTGGAAGGAATTAAATTAGTGAACTGAGGTACCACAATATTTGTTCCTATTTTGTAAGCTGTACCTTCACTACTTTGATTCTTTTGGTATTCATAAGATTTTCAATTTGATGAAATACACTTGTTAATTCTTACTCTTATTTCTTGAGACAGTGGATTTCTATTCAGGAAGTTTTTACATAAACCTATAAGTGGAAATGGTTCCCATATGTTTCCTTCTAGCATTTTCAATGTATCAGGTCTAAGAGTTAGGTCTTTGATTCTACTTTTAGTTGAGTTTTTGTACAGGGTGAGAGATGATACTTCAGACCTGGTCATTGGCTGGGAGTTAATCTACTTGTTAAAGGGCTCAGTGATGGTTGAGTGGGTGTGGGCCGTGTGTAGGGAAAGTATATTCTCTCTTGGCTGGTGTGGAAATGTAGCTCACCTAGCAGAGTGTGTACCTAACATACTCAGTGTCATCCTTGAACCCTAACACCCAATAGAGAAAAGGAAATGAGTAAGAGCAACAGCAACAAAGGTGGTGAACCAGATATAGCAATAACAGGAACACCAAGTATCAACTATGAAGATTCACACCCTGACACTAGCAACCACAGGAAAAGTGGGGGCAGAAATAATATAAACTAAAATGTCTTAAAAGATGATAAAAATACAATAAATAAGTAAAAAAAATTTTGAAAGAGCAGATTTCCTCTATCATGCCCTTCCGTACCATTTCTTCTCTCCAATAAAAAATGAAGTTAAAATATTCAAGAAAGTGAAAAAAGAGAAAGCCAAAGAAATGTGGAAAGTGAAGATTAAAAGAAGAAAATGAAACGAAAAAGAAAGAAAGGAAGAATGAAGGAAAGAGGGAATAAAGAAAGAAAAGAAAAGAGAAATGGAAAGGAGGCAGGGAGGGAAGGAGGTAGAGAGGAAGGAAGAGAAAAAAAGATTGATTCTACTTGGGAATCCATGGCAGGAAGATTGAAAGTTCAAGGCCATTGTAGGCAACTTAGCAAGAAATGGCAATATAACTGAGTATTAAGTGCGTTTCCAAGTTAGTAGAAACACCACACACACACACACACACACACACACACACACACACACACCACTCACACACATACTACAAAAAATAAAAGGAACAAAATAATGAGTAAAAATGAATCAAAGAATTTGACTATTAGAAGAAAAGGAAAGGGAAGCAAAAAATAAAATGAAATGAAATCAAATTAGAATAATAGAAGAAAATTTAAGGAGCAAGGAAAGTGAAGAGGTCTCTATTCCCAGAGCAACGGGCTCCGACTTGAGCCTCTCAGGGTGGCTCCTCAACATAGGAGCACGTTCCTGAGCTGAGCCCTTGGAGAGCACTGCCACACAGCCTCCGTTTCCGTGCCAACTTTGTCCACGGTGTTTCTCTCTTTTTCCCCTCTGTGTTTCCCTGCACCCTTGGTGATGCCACTGCGCTACTGCCAGGATTTGGGTTCAGAGCTGATGAGCTCCTGTCACCCTCCGAGCTGATGATGCCCTGATTCCTTGAGTTTTATCAGATCTTTAACTGTTTGACACTGGACTCCAGTGAATTCCGGGAGCAGCTGCTCTCCAGCTCTTGTGATTCCCATTCATGGAGAAGCTGGGAAACTCTGCCTACTTTGCATTGCATCCATTGAATTCCCTCTATGAATCCCATAGTCTGCTAAACTTATTTATTCATTGTGGCAACTATTTGTCATAATT
Organism: Heterocephalus glaber; assembly: GCF_000247695.1. Next base: position 11,192,003 of record NW_004624810.1, on the reverse strand, counting down.
CTTTTACTTTCTATTGCAATCATAAGTTTGAATGAAAACAGTGATATTGTTTTATCTGAATATTACTTATTTTTCTCATCTTATTGAACTATCTAGGACTTTTGGTATGGCAATAATATGTTGGGAAGAAGTGGGGAAAGAGCACACCTTTACCATGTTCTTAATTCAAGCATGTGGACATATTCATTCCCACTAAGAAAATGTTGCAGGCATTTGTAGACGTCATCAAGGTAATTTCAGAGCACTGAAAACTGCTTCATTATGTTTCACAAAAGTGATGCAGAGAGAGTAACTTTACAAGAATCACACTGTTGCATTTTGTTGATGTTGCTGTGTTCTGTTGTCTGGGTACTTGTTTGTTAAGAAAGGGGAAGAGGAAGATTCACTGCACGTTATTCATTAAGCCTCAGTCTGAAGCAGTAATTCTTACCCTGGTTCTTGAGAATGTGGCCTTTTCAGAGTCTCTACTCCTTCTGAGGCTGCACTTCCTGTGTTCTTGTGAATTTTGTGTCTTTTCCTTCCACTAGCCTAATAGAGGCATTGATTGCCTCCCTTCCCTAAGGCTTTTATTCTCTATAGTACATGGAAGATAAGTGATGGATCAGTAGCTAATAACTTTCCTGCACCAGCTCTTATTAATTTTGTATTGGCCTTTGCTACAAGGGATGCTTTCTCAAGTTTTTATTAATATTTTTAGTGATCTTATAGCAAAGTTCATGGGGAAGACCCTGAAAGTACGTCCATTTGCATCTCTCATGGATTCTATGTTCTAGCCCATTTGCAGCACTGACCAATATTTTTTAATGCTCAGTTCGATAACAAGTCTCATCAATGTTTTACTTCATCTGCTCAGATATCAACATAACTATCTTCTTTCACTTGTAAGTTTGTATTGATTTTGTACGTTTCAGTTTTCAGAGATTTCAGTTTTTTGTTTTTTTTTTTTGCAAATGCAGGTCTTCAATGGGTTCAAAAACCAGTAAATAATGCACCTTTCCCAGGTAGACTTTGCATTGCTGTTGTTTTTACAAGGGTAAAAAATGTTCTTTCCAGATTTATGTACTTTATGCAGACAAAACAAGTCCTTTGACTCCATTTTTTTGGACCAGGGATCGAACTCGGATCCTTGAGCTTGCGCAGCAGACGGCAAAACCACTGAGCTAAATCCCCAGCCCTTGACTCCATTTTTAAGAGATATTTTTGTTTGAATACAATGTCCCACAGTAACAAATATTTTTATTTTGCATTTGCAGTATTTTTAGATGACACTGTTTTTAGTCTTACTAATCCTGGATAAAATATCATGCATGCTTCTTCCTCTGGGTCATAACATTTTCTTTTCCTGATTTTCTCTTTAGTAATGGAAACAGTTATGACTACTTATGACACATTGAGATTCTTGAGTCTGAGGGTTTGTAATTTTGATCATGTTGTGAAAATTAACTATTATGTTTCTGAACAATATTTGTATGTGCTCCATAATTCTGAAACTCTGACTACATGTATACTAGATATTTTTTCACAAAACAGATAGATTGAAATTTTCTTTTTTTTCCAGTATTTCTTCCATATGTACTTAATTTTTAAGAACTTTTCTTTACACATCTCAAAGTTTATTGACACTTTATTCTGTAGTCTCTCATCTGTTTTTCCAATATAGAGTAAACTTCCCTTTGGGTACTGTGGTATCTCTTGATATTTGATTTGTTATTTTCCTATCTTTCATTTGTATCCTCATGATGTACATATTTTCCTTTTTCATCTGTGTGCATATTTAGAATTTTCCTAAGAAGACAGTTAATGTCTTTGATAATTCTATCATTTTTGTTGTTTCAATTTGTGTCTTTGCCATAGTTTTTCTATTTATAGATTAGATACTTGTGCTTTGTCTCATGTATTGGATCCCAGTTTATAAATTTTCATCATGACATCCTAGATTTTGTTTCACCCTATTAAATAATCTTATACTTTGCACTGGCAGATAGTTGAGTTACTTGTAGGTCAGGTTACTCATTTTGAATTTTGTTGTTAAGTTTTAACTGACCACAGCTAGAGTGATTTAGTCTTATTCCTAAGGCATGACACTTCTAGAGTATTCCAAAAGGTATTAAACCATGATCTCTTTCTTGAAGCTTATGAGAATTTCCATAACTTCCTGATCCCCATAATTTCTGAAAAGTGACTGTACTGTGGTACATGTATGGATTCTTTTTTCCCCTGAAGGTGGAATAAGACTAATATACAGCTTTTGTGGAGAGTTGGTAACTTTCATGATGGGACACCTTCATATATAAAGCAAAGAGTATATACTCTGTCTAATTAATAATAATAATAATAATAATAGCTGACCTTTTTAATCTAAAAAATTTCAATCTCAAATTTTATCTATTTATTTTGTAGTACTAGGACTCAAAACCAGGGGCACTCTACCACTGAGCTATATCCCTAGCCTTTTTTATTTTGAGACAATTTAGGACCTCCCTGAATTGTCCAAACTGGCCTCAAATTTGTAATTCTTCTGTTTCTGCCTCCCAAGTAGCTGGGATTACAGGTGTGTGGCACTATGCCTGGGCTAAAAGCTTCAGTGTTTTTGTTGGAATGAGACCATTGGGCCTGGTTTTAAATGTTCTTTTCTTGTACAGTCTAGAAAAGTATTCTGAGCTGAAAGCTAGGGTGCTTCTTAGACTCACTTTATTTATTTCTTTTTTTTTCTCCAAGATCTCAGACCAATATTCTTTGGGTTTTGTTGTTGTTGTTGCATGAACAATGTGGTTTAATATATTTTTCCAGTTATTTTATAAGTTTCTCATGGCAGAGAACAGAAATTGTTTTCCACCACAAAATGTGTTATGAAATCAATCCCCAGTTAACAAAATAACAAAAGCTGGAAGAGAGGAGAAATTTTTTTTTCTGCTGTTCTTTGCAGTGAGGTGCTAAAGCAAGAATTAAAGCATTTTCAAATACTGAAACCCTAAAAAGCACAATGTCTGTTATAAAAACTTGAAATTAGATTATTTTGTGCTAAGCAATATATGTACTGATTTGATGCATTTAGTAGTTTACAGTGTGTACATTCACTGTAACATGATCTCACTACTATTTCTGTTGCTGTTGTTGATTTTTGTAATCAAGAAATGCTCACATTATTCTCTGAGACACAGAACAAGTAAGATATTTATAATTCATTTTCAATAAAATACCTCCTTTCTCAAATATGCAATTATTTCTTTTCTTAATTCTGATCAAACATTTATTACAATAATATTTTTTGCTTAAAAAGAGTGAAGTCACTCTTTGTGCATACAGAAATAATCTTTAATATTTAAAGAAAAGCATAAAATCCAGTCATTTCATTTGTAGACAATCACCTTATATTGTTTAGATTAATAAAATTGTGTTTAAAATCTGGATTATGAATTTTTTCTTTTAATTGAATTTAGTAGCCCTAGAGAAACTCCTATATATTATCAACTGTAATCTACCAGGGTTCATAAGTTCAAATGCACTTAATTTTGTATAACTATTTGTTTTATTTTAAATGTTTTCAATACCTAATTCATGATATTACAGAAAGCAGTCAGACAACAAAATGATATTTTGAGTATTTGCAGAAGTTATGACAACTTTCTATCACAAATTTGATGACTTTTATGTTAGCAAAACAAAGATCAAGTTATAAAAGTTAAAATAGAAACATTGAAATTAGTTTTGCAAAGGTATGCAAAATTTTTCCCATTTACTTCACTACATATTTTTATTATGTCTAATGTGTCAAACTTTTAAAAAGCGACCTACATTCTATCCCCAGTACCAAAAAAAAAATGAACAACAAAAAAATTCTTTTGCAAAATAAATAGTACCTTCATAAAACAGTGCCAGAGTGTCTATATGCTATATTTTCTCAAATGATTTAAGATTCATGAAGATAGGAATCAGTCTACTGTGATTATTAATATTTCACACTGAGATAGAAAAAAATCTTTGCTCCTAATGGCCACATCTTAATATATAGAGAGCAATATTTATTGAAAGAGTATAGTTCATTGAACATTATTTTAATTCTGAGAAAGTTCACGCAAATCATGAATTTTACACTTTTCCTGTAATCTATTTTTATAGCTGACACATTTACATCTAAAAAAGGTAGAAACCTTGCCTGATATCACTAAAGGAAAAGAGCAATTTACCTAACATTAAGGGGTCTTTTTCACTATATCTGGAGTAATACTATTGTAATACAGTGAGAAGACTGTCTGAAAAGCATGTTCTTTATAAAATTTTTCAAAAATCCAGTTCTATATGTTCACATAATGTTTCTAAAGTAAAATTTTTTGGAAAAAATAGATAAAATATATTTTGTATACCTATATGAAAATATATAAATCTGTATCTCTTTATATTTATTCCTACTCAGATTTAGCTACCTAAGTTTCTACTTTCCCTCCATCTATATCATAATTTCCCAGTGAGCATAAAAGATTAAATATTCTTATATCTCTTTTGCCTTTATTGTGTTACTGGAGTGGCAAATGTTTTGTTCTATGCAGCCTGCAATTATTCTATTTAGAGGTTTTTGTCTCATAAAATTATTTTTCTCTGATAATATTCAGAAGAAGTGTTTCAATTTTAAGTAACCAATCTTTATTTAAAGATATATGTTAGAAAAGCTTTTTTTTTCAGTTCTGGGCAAACATAAAACACATCTCTATGAGTACCTTTTCTTTTTGAGTGATATAAACACTGACTAACAGAAAACCTTTACAAATAGTAATTGACAACAATGCAAATAGGGAGGGCTGAAGGGGTTGAAGGGAGGGCAGGAGAATGGGGAAATAATAAGAATCAAGGGTTCTTGTAAAGGTTCAAACTCCCAATGATGAATGGCCTCATATTGTATACCTAATATGTACCAATAAACTTAATGAATAAAAAAATAAAGACAACAATAATGGTTATATATCATACACTGTATTTATAACACTGGGTAACTTAGTATATGTTTGTGTGATCTCTCATTGCTTTAAACCCCACAAAAGCATCTCATCACCATGCCCTTGTGACTGAAAGCATAAATTTAATAATATTATCATTTTTCTTGGCTATAGCAATTTTACAATAATGTTACAAATCTTGCTGCAAAAGATTGTGAATGGTACATTGTATTATTGTCTAAAAATTATGAAACCACAAACCTATTCTGACTTAACAATGTAAAATCATTTTGAATACCAACAGTAAGTGATTTCCATAGTTTTAAACATCTAATTATTTTCACAATATTTTTCATACACTATTATAGTTTCTAATTTTATGTCACTCAGGAATACATTTTCCAAAAATCAAGTTTGAGAAAGAAGTTATGGAATGGTTAAATGAAGCAAAAGGATTTCAATTTTATTTAAAATTTCACACTTACAAAGTTTTAAGGTCTATTTGAAGGAATTTCTTAATATTTAAGAGAACTAGGTGCTCAGCCAGCCATAAAATAATGCTCCAAGGATCATTACCTGGTCCTAGACATGGGTAGATAGTTTCTTCTGTGCACAGACACTAGAATTCCCTAGGCTATTTTTCAACAGGGCATAACTAGGATGAAGCCCTCCAGCCTCCATATGATGCAATATGCTGATTACGGAGGTTGTGCTAATAATTACCCTCCAGAGGACAGAGAGGTGACTATTGTTTTGACACATTTAAAGGCCCTAAACTCCGAGTATCTCCATCACTACCAAATAAATGTTATAATCATTAAAAAAATGAAAAAGCCACATCCAAATTCTCTCTTCACTCTCATCCTAAACACCAACTCAATACTAACATATCTGTATCTATTTTATGCACTGATAACCTGTATTGATATATTAGAAATTAATCTAGTAACATCAATTTTTATTTAGTTTTTAATTTTTAAAATTTTTAATATGTTACCAAAATCTTATTTATCTGGTATTTACCTTTGGAGTGTATCTGGCTTGACTGAAAGCTCTCTTTGAAATCAATTCATTAAATAATCATAGAAATTGAAACTTCTATATTTTGCAGCAAAATAGATCAGTCATTTACATAGTTAAATAACTATTATAGGTAGTGTGAGGAATATTGTTATAAACATATGAGAAAAAAGAAAATGTGATGTCTCTCTTATTTTTTTACAGTCCTTATTATCTCCTACCTAGAGTGTTTTGAAATTGATGCCATTAAGTCCTCTGCACTCTTTAACTTAGTGATTGTATTTACTTCCTCTGTCTAAACTCAAAAACAAACAACAATTTAAAAAATTCCAACTTCTGTTTCTGTGGGAACTGTGATTCTAAACCTTTCCATGAAGTAAATCTGGTTTTGGGGATGTTTTATAGTTATGTTGAGATATCCACTTTAAATTTAGACAGAAGTGAGAGATAATAAACAGGAAATTAGTTCTAGCTGAGTAGGTAAAGCTATAAGAAGGCATATATTTATGTCTCTGTATGTCTTTCAGAATGTATCAACATATATTTAAGATATTAACATATTAATACATTTGAATATATTTAACTTAATATTCTATAAAAAATTAAATTGGAAAAGTTAATTGTTTTTTATATGATTATTATCCAAAATGTGCTAAAAAAAAAAACAGGTGAAAGACTTCAACAGATGTCAAATGAAGCAGTTTACTAAAATGGCTAATAAACATCACTAACTTTGTGGAACATAAAGGAAAGCATCAGAGAAATAAAACTATATAATACTATAAGTTGAAGATCAAAATAGCCAAAGTTTAAAAAGAATTGGCAATCCTGAAGTTGGCTAAGTTATGGAAAACTGAATTATCATACACTTCTATGAGAGTGTAAATTGGAACCATTCCTATAGGCAGTAGTACGGCAGTGTCTAACATGTTGAACATTTATGCATATGCTGTGATGTATCAGGTTCTTTCCTGACTATATACCAACAAAAATTCACACATATATGCTACACAAATGCATAAGAATGCTCATATCAGCATTATGTACAGTAAATCAATTCCAGATAAAAGAAATGTGCAACAACAATGGAAAGGATAATGTACTATAATCATACTCTTTAATGATACTCTTCAATGAAACTCTTCAAAGAACATGAGCTCTTACTCTACATGACAACACAAATGAATTTTCCAAACATTCAGAAAAAACTCAAGCAAATTAATGTATCTCTTACATTTCTATTAAATTCAACTCTGAAATAAGCCAAAAATGTCAGTAGCCTTCAAAGCAAGAATGGTGGTTATGTTTGTGTGGTTTTAAAAAAAGGGTATTAAAGGACTATGGCTAATGAACTTCCAAGATGTTGGTAAATGTTTATTCTTGATCTAGACAGAGCTTTCACAGATAGGATCAGCTTATGATAGGTCAACAAACACCGTACTAACACCACTCTTTCTTATATTTCGATAAAAATCTTATTTGAAATGGAAGTCAATTTAGCATATATGGTTCCTACTTTCTTAATGCCTACAATCTAAGCAATCTCCATTATTAAGCCAGGTTTTATAAAAATAAAATATTTTCATAATAGTACTCATAGACCCTATCCATTTTTATCTTACTTCCACTCACACTGTACAAGAGAATTTACTTTGAGCTATAGACATCATTTTTAGAATGATTGCTGAAATATTAGACATTTCATTTTCCTTAAAAAGGTAGAAATTTTGCACCCTCCACTGTAGAGAACTTAAAATTTTGTGTACTCCAAAGGAATAAAAATATTCACATACTTCCAAAAGCATAAAATCATGAAATAAATTGAAAATCAAACTTTCCTTCATCATTTAAAAGGTGCTAATTGATACCCCAAAACATTTCATATCCATGCTTATTTCAAAAGTACACATGACTGTAAAATGCAGACTTTGAAATATTATTGATTTCATGTTTAAAATAATATGCTGAGCTGGGAGAGGTGGTGCATGCATTTAATCCCAAAATTGTGGGAGTCTGAAGGAGGTCCTATCTCAAAATAAAAAATTTAAAAAATGAAAAACAATTCATAATATACTTCATTGTGAAGGCCATGGGTTCAACTTCTGGTACTGCAAAAAGGCTTTTTTTTTTTTTGCAGGGGGGGGGTTTGTCAAACTCAGAGCCTTTCCATTAAGGTATATCTTCCCTCATCCTACCTTTTTAAGTTTGAGACAAAATCTCACTAAGTTGCTATGTTGCTCAGACGGAGCTCCAATTTGTCAATCCTCCTGCCTCAGTCTGCCAGAGTTAGGATCGTACACCACCATTTCCAGCTTACCAATATCTTATTACATTGCATACTATATGTAGGTCATGAAAAACTTTTAAATTAATACAATATCCAAGGATTTTAAGAATCTATAATTTAAGGTCATTATAAACACAAATGTATTAAAATAATTTCATTGAATTAATCTACATTTGCTGATGAATTTGATAATACATAATTACACAAAGACATATTACAAAAAAGAATTACAAAAATATTACAATTATAAATGAATTAAAATAAACAATTTTCCATGCTGTGGTTTTTTAAATTTTTTTTTTTTTTTTTGTACTGGGGATTGAACTCAGGTCCTTGCACTTGTAGGACAGGAGGCAGTGTAGTTTTTAAAATCTTTATAGCAAAAATATTCTGATAAAAGAAATACAATTATTTTTATTCACTCATTTAACATTTTTTCTCAATTTGGCATATTTAAAGTGCTTACAAAGATCAAGATTGAATACTGGCCTATTAAAAACAACTTTAGATTATAAAATCCTCTTTATATCATCAAAACTGCATATCAAATATAAAATTGTGACCATATGGGCCATTATACTGGAATATGTTTTTCTAATCTTTCTCTGACTCATTCCTCTCATTTGAGAAACACAAAGTATAAATAAGCTAAAGAGAAAAATAAAAGGCAGATAATAGAAAACTGTGATATAAATAAAGAGTAAATAAAAGACAGTAGGAGACAATGAGATAGATCTTTTGCATATGGGAAGGGAACCAAGAGAAGGAGGGAGGGAAAAAGAAAAGAGGAAGGAGAGGGGAAGGGAAAGAAAAAAGAATTAAGATGTGTTATGTACACATACCCACTCCCCATGATGAATATAATCATTATGTACTGCAAACATGTACTAATACAAATTTAAAAAGTAATGTTTTCTGTTAGATTTTTTTGTCTTATTTTTGGAAGTTAACACAGTTTAAATTTTAGTCTTTTCCTATGTAATCATGGGGGAAATTATAATATTATCACTTTGGCTGCATTTCTGTAGATTCTTGAACTCTGTAGCAATTCTCTACCTATTTCAAAAACTCAGTGGACCATTTTTACTATCTCACTGGAGGAGCAATATCCTTTTTCGCTTTCAAGATCCATTTCTTTAAGAAGCACATTCCAGCAACCATTTCTACACTATTGCAGCACACTATTTGACTGTAGCCCATAGGGAGGATTTCCATGCTTCAAACACAGTACAATATTTAAATTAAAAATAAAACTTTTAAAGCTTGAAGGGACTAGAGAAGCTTGATTGTGACCACCACTTTGAACTAGATATTCTGACAGAGTACCCATTTCTTCTTTTAAAGCTTCATTTTCTGTTACAATATAATCCAAGCTATTCAAGTATGGATTGAATCTCATGCTCCTCAGAAATCTAGTTTTTCTTTTCCAAATTCGTAACTCCCATTTATGCCAAATACTGAAACATACAAAGAAACTTTCTCTACGTGGTTAGTACAGTGAGTTCTTTAAAATAAGATACTATGTGGAATAAATGACTAAAGCAGAGTGTCAATACATTTCTTCAAATAATTGTCAAGTTTTTCTATTGGCAATGCAGAGTATCAGTACATTTCTGCAAATCAATGTCAAGTTTTTCTATTAGCAATAGTTATGTTCTATATAATGGTGAAGTAAGCAAAAATAAAGAAGTATTACTAACATCAGGATATAGGAACACAAAAAATGTTATGCTCTGCCTTATTGATCAGGATTGTTGCATTGTCACTGTGATTTCTATTTCTTAATTTTCTGTATTATGCTCTTGTTAAATAAGATTAATATAAAGAAAGAAAAATTTTAAAGGTATAAATTCAACATAAATATTACTATGGACAACAACAATTTTACTATAAATGACCTTTCTCTCTTCTACTTTTCTTTGTGTCAATAGAGGATTTTCATTCTTCTATAAACCACTCAGTATTTAATGAAATTTAAATTAATACTGCTGTAACTACTTGTTATTTTTGCTTTGTAATCGATAACAAGATTTTTCCTGCCATCTTTTGATTTTTCTATTTATTTATATCCATAGAAAGTACAAAAATACTTTCAATATTTCCAAAGAAAGATATAGAGAGCTCATGATTAATCATAGCTCTATCATAGATCATGATTATGCTACCAAAATTGAGATTAATTGTACCATTTTGAGTCACTTAGATAAGATTTGATTTATATAATTATTACTTGATGAAATAAAATTAATTATATAATTAAAGGCTTTTCTTTGAAGGAAAACTTTTCATGAAATGTTTCATTTAAGGAAATCCATTATGTTGTATAAATTATCATATTATTGGAAAGGGATATTGCATAATTGTTGAAGGTTTTGTTCTCAATAATTTGTGAAATTGTATCTTAAGAAATAGTAGGAAAGAACTATATATTAACTGTAGCATGAACATTGTGTAAATGATGTAGTTATATTACTGATATGATATGGAACACTTCCTTGTTGTGTTGAGTTTAATATGTAAAGTGAATATAAAGTTATAATTAGTATATTTAATCCTGTAAAAATGATGGTAAGTTACATCAAGAGAAAGTTGATATAATAATAAGAAATTCTCCAATTAAATTAATTGTTAGGGTTAAAGCAAGATTAGTTAGGCTTGATAAGCTTCATCATAATGCCATTAGAGGAAAAATGATTATACTCCTCAAACTGTAGCATGAGAGGACTCAGAGAAAAAAAAGATGTTTGATATCTCACAACAGTCCTGTGATGGAAGAAGAATGCAGAGAGATCTTTATGGTTACAAGAGTAGGTATTTTTTATGTGATCTCTGAATTGCAAATAACTATATACTAAAAACTAGTTACCACGTTACGTTATTTGATACATAATAATTATAAATGTGATTTGAACTGAAGTTTTTTTAAAACACAGTTTGTTAACTATAAGGCAAATTAAAAAACATATTTAAATGTACTGTTTTGCATTCCACAAAAATCTCACAAATCTTTATGCTTGCTTATACTGTTAACTTTTTAAAATCTTTAATTTCTATTTCAATATGGTACTGAATGATAAAATAGTTTCAGAAACCACTGATACTTAGAAAGTTATTTTTATAGTTGTTTCCATGTAAACAAGTCATATTTTCCAGGGTTGAGAAATGAACTTTTCTTGTTCACTGTTAAATAGATCTAATTTTAAAGATAATTTCTTCATATTTGGGATGTCATGAATGTTTGAGCGATTGACTTTAGAAACCTACCATATTTTACAGTGAGACTTTATTTTTCATTTTTACATCCTATTTTAGAGTTCCTATCAACAGTGAGGTTTATTACCTCGATGTTGATCAGGACATCCTACTGGTGCAACTCCTATTAAAAATTCCTTTGTTCAACAATTAAAATCCTATATGATCTGAGTTCAGACCGGAGTAATCCAGATCAGTTTCTATCTCCTTTTATATTTAGGACTACATATAATACAGGTAGATAGTAATAAAAAGTAAAAAGTGCTCTTCTATGAAAAAACAAATTTTATTACAAAATGATTAGAGGATAATAGTAGTTAATACACTGTATACAATGATCTTAAAAGAATGGCCAAAATGTCAGAGTAACTCAGAGACAAAAAGGCTCTCTCACAGAAAAAAGAAACAAAGAGATAATAGTACAACACTTTTTTTTTAATGAGTAAAGAAAAGCTAGTACTTTAAATGAAAAAATTAAATATAAATTAAATATATAATTAAAATGAAAAAAATAAATTAATATATAATAAAAATTATATATTAAAATTTATTTGAAACAACAGAATAGAGAATTGAGGGGATTATTTGAACTTCTTCCTATTCTTATTTATCTATCTTATATTTTGTTCTTTATTTATATATGTATATATTTTGAGCTTCTCATATAAGTACCATGTAATATTTAAGCTTTTGTGTCTTATTTCACTTATATTATGTCTCAAGTTGCATCCATTTGCCCATGAATGCCCCAAGTTTTTATCTTTATTATGGTAGAGTAGTACTCTATTGTATATAAGTACCACATTTTCTTTATCCATTTGTTGATAGACATATTCTGTTTCCAAAATCTAGTTATTACAAAATGTGCTGCTATAGATATGAGTATGCATGTATCCTTGAAATATGATGACTTTAACTTTAGTAACATAACCAGAAGGCAGATATTCAGGTAGAATGGAATTAAAATTTTTAGTTTTTTGAGATATCTCCACACTGATTTCCATAGTAGCTGTAATAGTTTACATTCCAGTGAGTAATTTAGAAGAGATCCTTTTTCCCCACACTCTCACTAGCATTTGTTGATATTAGATTTTTTGATGATAGGCATTCTTTCTGGGTTAAAATGGTATCTCGATGTAGTTTTAATTTATATTTATCTTAAGCCCAGCGATGTTGAACTTTTTTTCAAATGTCTGTTGGCCATCTATACTTCTTCTGAGAATTATCTATGAATTTAAGTTGCCTATTTTTGTTTGCGCCTTTTATTTTGAGGGTCTAATTTTATAATGAAGCTTTAAAATTTGGAAAACATATAGTACAAGACTAAAAAGTACTCTTCCAGTTTGCCCAAAAACCTTACCTTAATAGAAATTGGTAACTCATATTCATTGACTCATACAATGCTATATTCTTTTATTTAAAAATATTCTCTACCCTAGGTCACTTAAAACAATCATCTGGATTAAAATTCTTATCATACCAGTACAGTATTTTGATGATTTGTTCATGGCTGTTTGCTAAATAAGACAATTCCAGGATTTGTCAGCCTCTAATCAACAAGTATTTTTATATCTTGGTACTTATCATTGTTTCTTTTTACAAAAGAAGCAATCTATAAAAGATTGTTTAAATGGATATATGAGAAAAATAATGCCTCTGTAATGAACCTACAATTCTAGAGATTTGAACTGATCCTGTTTCCCTCATTTTCTGAAAGTATGTGGCTTCCCTAAATTCTAACTCCAGAACCTATTGTAGTCAGATCCAGTAGGAATAACTAAGTATGGTATTCATCTCACCATAACATAGTTTCTCTAATTTACAATATAATTCATGACACTCAAATTCAAATTCTATTGATTTTAGAGTAAATATAAATCCCAATATGATTAAAGTATTCTTGGATTATGCTATATCAGTAATACCATTAATATCACACTCAAATGTGTCTATATTTGATAAATAAATTATGTAGTAGCACTAATTATTAATATAATATTAAGGTAATGTTAATATTTACATATTCAATTGTATCTTTGGGCTAAATCTGAACATAAATGTATAAAAGTATCACATAAGTAAGAGGCATCTAATATTATGGAAATAGCAAGTGCTTTAAAATTATTCAGAACTTAGGTCAAATGCTAGCTTGTTGTACACTACCCATCTGGCTTGGATATCCTCTATGGTATGTTATACTTAGGGCAGTAAAATGAGTCTTGAATTGATATGTTATCGTGAAGATTTAGTCAGGAATGTATCAAATACAGTAGCAAACATTAGATGTTATTTCAGTTATTTCAATAATATTTTAAAAGAATAACAATAAGTGTAATATTTTAGACTATTTATAGCACTGAAAAACTGTTCAACAACTTAAATGAAAACAAGACTTACTGCTTTGGTAGAATCCATTTTGAAGTGAAATTAACAGTTGCTTCACTTATCACAGCAAGGAATTCAATTTGCTAAAAATAACAGAGAGGGACCTGCTGTATTCCTAAGATGTATATTGGATCAATTGAAACAAATTGACTTAAAATGTCTGCAATGCAGTAGTCTGCTAATTTCTCACAATTTCTTATACAGCATTTTCCCCTTATTTTTAAACAAAGCCTTAGATTTTCTTCAGAAATAAATTTTCATACTTGACATAACATCACACTGTGTTCTGAAAAATTATACTTTAAAGAAAAACAATTAAAAATGGCTCTACATGGAAATTTCTACACAGTACTTTTTATTTATTATGATGTAAAAGTTTTCATTTATAACATATACATATTTACAAGTAGCATATAACAACACAAATGAAATTCTAATAAAATTGAAATGGAGATTCAATCTCAAAATACTTTTAGAAAATATTTTGAAATTGATATTAATGAAACTTCCTAATAAATTAAAATATTTATATATTAATTCTAATTTTTTTCTATCAGAAGTTGTAAAAGGTAGCAACTTTTAGGGTATGGACAGTGACTGATAGTGTACCTCCTGAGTAAGTTTCTCCTTGCATGTTCTATTTTTACATAAACTTTGTCTTCTTAAACTGCATATTTTATGTTATGCTGATAATTTTAACACCAAATTCCTCTATAGACAGAAAGAAATAAACATTCTATATGAAATTATATGTAAGGGAGACAGGAAGTTATAGAGTGTGTGAGTCTGGTTCACTGGAGATTTCAAAGTTAAAGGTAAGTTTGCAAATTTCACATATTTAAGGATCGCTAAAGCAAAAATATTACAATATTGTACTTAAAAACTAAGTAGGAACAGAGAAGGAAAAAGTAAATAAGCTCTAACAGGGTATATCAATATTTAGCTTCTATAAGAGGACAGTGTGTGAATAAACTTGAACAAACTTAAATGGAATGGGCTGGATGTATAATTTCTGTTTAGAATGTAAAGAACTTGAAATCCTCAGTCTCATGCCTGATATGAATAAATTGACAATCAATTGACTTTTCTCCTTCCAATCTGAAAACTGAGCTTGAGAGCAAACCATCACCCTTAAATCCAGAAAGAAAGTCTTACTTACACAGACACAACCAAGGTCTGACTACTTGAAACAGAAGTTTGTGTTCAAGCGAAATTAAATGGAAGAAATACAGCAGTGGGAATTTTGACAAATAACTGGACACTCAAGAATTAAAAAAAAAAAATCAGACCTGGCAGGGACTGCTGTATTATTCACTTTACCCCCAGAAACTCCAATATATTTTCATACTGAAGATCTGAGAAATATCTTCCAATCTTCAGCAAGAGAACATTAGTTACTGTAAAATACATCTAGAGTTTCTCTAAAACAAAGGTTTGACTTGTAGAAGAAAAGGCTTCCAGAACCTAATCCTTGGTGAGGTAAGTGCATTCCTCCCATGCTAGCTCACTTTGCCCTTCTATCTGATTTACCGAGGCCGGGAACAAAATCTATGGGGGCCAGTAATTCATTGAAATAATTTGAAAATACTGTAGCCAGAGAAGGGAATAAGGCACTGAGAAGATTTAAAAGAAAGATTTTACCTCTGTAGAAACAATTATGAAGATTATAACCTTAAAAATGAGGCTTACCAAATTGGGGAGGGACTGATAGAAAGGAGGAAATCCCTCCACAGTCTGAAGACCAGAATCAAAAATGACACAGGTATTGTTAGGGATTATTCGAGAAAGAATTTAAAATAATTATAATTAATATACTAAGGGGTCTATTGGACAATTTAGGCATCATGCATGAACAAATAAGTAATTTAAGCAGAGAAATAATAAGTCTAAGAACCCCTGAGAACCAAAACATAATGCTAACAACTAGGAAAAAAACAGAAGTGAAAAATATTTTAGACGAGTTCTTCAGTAGAAGTGACAAAACTGGAGAAAAAGCCAGTAACTTTGGAGGTAAGTCAATAACTTTTAAAAGGAAAAATAAATGAAAAAGAAAGAAAAAGGTGATGGGAGAAAAAATAATTGTGGATAAATTAAATGCTGTAACATATTCATAATTGGAATATCAGAGAGAGAGAGAGAGAGAGAGAGAGAGAGAGTAAAAAGAGAAAGACACAGAAGAAATAATTGAAGTAATTGTAGCTGAAACGTTGCCAAAAGTAATGAAAGTCAGATACAGAGAATATCAAATAGAATTATTTTTTTTAAAAATGAATGAATTAAAGCACTCAAATAAAATGACAAGAAATAAAAGTAGAAATAAGAAATTAGTCATAAATATAAAGACATTTAATGCTCTTGGATTGAAACTTAAATTAAAATGGCAGTACTCCCCAAATGTGTACAGTTTCTATAGATACAATTGTATTTATAGTCTCAATACAATTTATGTGAAATCCCAGCTGCCATGTTTTTAGAAATTGATAAACTGATCCTGATATTCATCTACAAATTCAATGTAGTCAGAATAGCAAAAACAATATTTACAAAAGAATAAAATTGGAGGATGTAACATTTCCCAATTTTCAAAATCACCTCAAATAAATAGTAATTAAGCATGTGTGATATTGTCAACAGATACATAAAGAGATCAATGGACTGGAGCAAAGAGTCAAAAAGTAAACCTATGTAGTTTTGGTCAATGAATTTTCAAAGGTTTATAAAGCAATTCAAAAGAATATTAACGTTTTTTCAACAAATAGTAAGAAGACACCTAAGCATTCACATACAAAAGAATGAAGTTGGTTTCCCTGCTTCATAGCAAAAAAAATTTACTCAAAATTGATCAAAGAAATAAATGTATGAGCTAAAATATGAAACTAAACAAAAAAGATATGTTATGACCTTATATTAGGCAATGGATCCCTAGCTCTGCTACAAAAAAATAAAGCATCAATGAAAAAAATTCAGCTGGACTTGGCCAAAATATAAAACTCTATTATTTTAAAGGGCACTGTCATGAAAAGTTGTTACACGGGATGGAAGACAATATTTGAAACTCATATAAATAGTATTAAGAATAAAGAACATGTAAAGAACTCATAAATCTGATCAATGAAAATACAAAAAATCCAACAAAAAAACAAATGAAAAATGGAATAGGAATTTTTCCAAAGAAGAGACAAATATGGTAAAAAAAAAAAAAGTACTTGAAAATATACATAACTTCATTAATTTGGGCAAGTTAATATAGGTCATTTTCAAAAGGAAGGGAAACCACAACAGAGAGGGAGGAGGGAATTAAGGGGAAAGGGAATAAAAAAAAATTTCAATGTATTATGTACATCTACCAACTACCTGTGAGGAATATGATCATTACATCCTCCAAATATGCACCAATAAAAATTAAAATTAAAACACAAGAAACCATTTCAAACCTACTAGAATAGCTATAATATATTTTTACAAGAAAATTAATGTTGGTGAGTATATGGAGAAACCAGAATCTACATAAGACTCATGACAATACCATAAAATGATGAAGTCACTTTGGAATACTTTTAGGCAGCTTCCTAAAATGTTAATCATAGAGTTACCATATGCCCAGAAATCTTTTTCAAATATAATGGTTGAAAAATCTATACATACATTAAACTTGTACACAAATATTCAAGGTGGCATTATTTATAATTGCCCAAAATGGACACAGTTTCCCCTAAAACCAATCAATCACCAAAGGATACATTAATAACAATCCCCTTGGCTCTGAATCGTTTTAAGGGAAACAGGTGGGTATAGAAAAAAGACATGAAGACTTACTACCTCAACATGTAGTTAGAAAGTCTACCCAGAAAAAAGGTGTTCCTAAATGTTAAAAATGAACTTTCTAATGTGCCAACTATGGTCATAATTATCATCATCTGATTTTTTTAGTGCTAGGGATCACAAACAGACTTGTGCAAGCACTTAACCACTGAGCTACATCCCTGGTCTTTGTTCATCAAATTTAATAAATTGTTTTTCTCTGTTAATAAGTCAGTCCCTTTTCAAGACCCAATAAAAAGAACAGGGAACTCTGCTTTCATTTCTTCACCTTCCAGTCGATATCTTGTAAATCCAAATGAAATTTCTCTCTCATGCTAGGATGTCTGTATTTGTTCTCAAAGCTAATCACTCAGATGTTTTCCTGTTCTATTATGTGTTGCTCTTCCTTGAAACATTAATGAAATTTAAAAATCGAGTTAAATGACAAGATTTACACTTATTTCTTTTAAGGATGCAGTTAAGAAATGGGCTCAAGCCATAAGAAGCAATAACTTTTCCTTGTACATTAAACATTTTCTTGATGTATTCTTTTATACAACCTATAAAATAGAACTACAGGCATGGGTTTACAAATATTTCTTCCCTAGTAGACTCTTGATGTATCTTTTAACTAAAATGTCTGGCAATGAATTACCTTACTAGAGAGTTACTAAAGTCTTTTTAAAGTAGTTTAGCACAGGCATATTGAGTATTAGGATGCAAACAGCTCTGAAGGCATAGCTACAGAAATAGATCATATTATTTTAGAATTATTGTTTAAATCCTCCACCTTCTACTGATAAATGTGGGAATAACATTTATTTAATAGCTAATTGAGATATTTATGTGACGATGTATCTGAAATGACAGTCATGCATTGTGACATGTAGTAGGTACAACATTAATGGCAGTTTTTATGGATGAAGAGACATTTGACAATATTTTAAATATTATAGAGATCAACTTAAATTTATTGACTGCACTGTGATTAATTTTAGTTAAAAAAAACTTCTTTTATGATGGCTTAAACTCACTATACAAAATAGCTTATTAGTTCAAATGATTTAATACTGTTAAATCATCAAAAGTAATGATTCTCTTGTCTAGACTTTTAAAAATGAGTTTTCCTCTGTTTTCAATACTTTATAATGGTATTATAATGAATGCTTTATAAAATAAAAATTGAAGGGATGTTTACTTTTTGATAAGTTAATAAGGCCGATTTTATTTAAAGGGGCTATGGTGATAGGTATAGGTACCCCCACAATGGGCTCCTGCAGTGAGGGAGGGGGATTGAAGAGAACTCCTAAGGAAGTTTTTTTACCAAGTTAGTAACAGAAACAAAAAAACAGTGGTTTAATATCTGTTTTTACAGAGCCTTGTAGTAAAACACTAAGAGGAATTCGTTGTTACGTAACAGGTCCTTGGAGTGAAAGCTTTAAGAGTAGTTTACATTTACATTTAGTTTACATTTAGAGTAGTTACTAGCAAAAGTTACTTTCATAAAATGAGAAAATAACAATGCAACTAAGGCTATGACTTGTTAATTTAATGAAAGGGTAATTGACTTCACTTAGACATATATAGATTTGTTTCTTAAGTCGTAATTGGTCTTAGATTTTCTTGAATCTATAGCTGAATTCATTTCAATTTGGTGTACCTTTACATACAAAAACTGATAAAATATCAGTAAAATTTAGGAACCAGAGAGAAAAGGGCCAAAAGAGAAATATTTGAGAAGACAAATTGAACATAAATAAGAAGGTTCATATGTAAGCCAAGAAGGGAAATTTGGGTGGATATTAATCAAAAATTTAAATCGCCTTGATCTTTTTCTCCTCAAGTACCTGGATGGACAAGATTGCTATCCCAGTGTTTTTACACAGTTCTTCTTTTCTTCTGATTGCAGTAATTTTTTTAGAAAAGGCATGCGTTTGCAATTCATTACTTTAAAGCCATCAAATAAATCTTTGAGCATTGGAAAATTCTTTCCAAGAACATACAATTTTTCAAAAGTGTATTCATGTACTAAGAATATTTTTGCTGCTTACTTTATTTTAATTATTACCACTTATAATGGAAAATGGTATAAAGCTATTTTATGTACTGTTGTACAGTCTACAGATGGACAAAAGCATGTTTGAGTGTGTTGTCAGAGGTGAATCTTTATGTTAAACAAGTGTCTTCTAATAGAAAAAAATCATAGCAAGTATCAAAATCAAATCAAATAAAATTCACCAGAATGATTATCTTCCATTTTATATTTATTGTTACCTATTTTACTTAAGGTTATGCAACAAGTTTTCCAAATATTTTGATCAGTTTTGATAAATTTGAGTCAAAATTATATCAATCAGTTGATCAATAGATAGAATCCGTTCTTTAATAAATAAGAGCTCTGGCAGGATGTTTCACTAGGTGTCATCAACACAATTAACCAAGCCTGAATAATTTAATTCTACTATTTTAAGAATTTATGTGGATTATAATATAGTCACTGAAAAGAAGTTAGTATATGTGTAATACTTTTATGGTATACAATCTTATATCATCTTTTTCTTTCAGCTAGACATGTTCCACCACATTAACTTAAAATAATAACAGATTTGAGATAGTGAATCTTACACTCAGAAAATAAATTGACTAAGGGTAACAATAGCAATATAAAATTTCCTGGAAAAACTCAGGAAAAACTCACAAAATGTTTTTAACAATTTAATTCTTAGAAAAAGTCTTTAAGACATCTTTATCATCAAAATATAACCTTATCATTATTCCATTAGTCTTCTTTGGTCAACAATTACCTTAACCATGAAATATGTACCCTATCATCTATCTGAGTGTAAATAGGCAGAATTTAAAAAGCAAATAACCTTTGATTTGGTGAATAATCTTACAGAGGTAAGAATATTTTTTTCTCATGAAATGTAAATTAAAAGGAAAAAGTTGAATAGATACATGTCTTCATCACTTTCCTTGAGGTTTCATGGATTTTTTGCTCGTTATGAGCATCAGTAAATAATGACAAATTTATTTTTTGTTTTGTTGATTACTACATACTCTGAAACACAATGCTATTAATAGGAAACTATGAGATTCAAAATAAGTGTGAGGAAATTTTTTATTGAAATTATCATATGTAAGCAATCTAATAAAATTATTAGCATAATCTCCTAAGGCAGTGTTCAGCATCTCTTTACATTTACTTGCTATGCTATCAATTAGTTATTAATGGAATTCAGAAATATTTCATTTAGGCACAAATTACTGTGACTGCTTACAGATTTCTACTCATATATACAGAACTTATCAACTATTCAAGAGAAAAGTGCTTCTGCATTATCTTTTATTGCTCTGATAATTAACAGGATTCATACAATACGTAAAAGTCTATTTTCATGATATTTCAATGTAAAGCAATCTGTATTTACTGAATCTTTCAGATAAATTTCTATCAGTAAGCAATAATGTGCAGCAACTCTATTGTAAAGTCTTTAGTGGGAAATTCTAGCATAAAGTTAACAACTGTTGTTCTAGAGTTAGGAAAGTGTGTTTTTAATATATTAAAGTTCACATTTGAACTTTTCTCTGATTTATGGTTTATTTTATCTTTCTCTGGGTTACCACCTTATTATTCATTTCCAGTATTTGTCCAAATCTTTTGTTTCCTTCCTGATGGCTCTAACGTTCTCCTTATGGGACTCCAGATTTTTCTATGGGAACTTTTATTTCCAACTCCAAAAGGTAGCATACTAACAACCCCTCCTAACGAAATGTATGATTTTTTTAAAATTTTGTATTACTATTTTACAGTAACACTTTAATTTTACTAGTATACTTCATTACCTTCAAAACTTTATTCTATTTCTAGATAGTGAAAAAATAATAATTAAGATTATATACTATGTTAATGCCATATGTAAACTATGGCCAGACACAGTGATTAGATAAACTACCTTTACTATGTATTAAATATGCATATATACATAGAGCGTCTAAATCATCTCTATTTTGGTTGTCTAATGACTCAACTTGCATATTTCAACACAAATAGAACCTAATTTTTAAAAATGCTTTTAATTTTGGAAATTAATTCAAGTGTCATAATTTTTTGTAAATTTTTATAGTGACATATATCTCATCTTACTATCTTTTCACCACTACATTTTAGTCATAATTTTCTCTCACAGTGTCAATGGTATTGATCAATTTAATGTATATCCTCTAGGTACTATATATTTGTGTGCATATAAATTAAAATAACCTTTTTTACTAATTGATAGCTATATGCAACTGCTCTTTGCTTTTTTACTCTAATAGAGAAAAATTGTAATTATTATTTTAGAAAACTTATGTAAAACATTGTGTCCAATTACTATTCAAATTTTACATGTACACTGGATCCTCAAGTTACGACCGGCCTGACATAGGAACCACGTGGGTTAATTAGGTTAATGTAAGATTCATTTAGCTATTGTTATCCATAGCATGTACCCAGGTAAACATCCAGATCTCAGCTGTACTGACTTACAATCAACTTGAGTCACAACCAGCCCTTGGGAATCAATCAAGTTCCTAAATCAAGAGTCAACTGTATTAATGTTTTTTAGCTATCACCATAACTCTCTGAGGTACTATTATAATTTTGTTCATTTTATAAATCAAGAATTTGAGGTACAGAATAGGTAAATCACCAAAGATTAGGCAGTTTGACTGGTAGAGTGGAATGTAAATCCATTTAATTTAAATATAGTCTTTCTCTTACTCACAACTATATAATCTTAAAGACTATTCCATTAAAAAATTAAATAATATTAATATTATTTTTCTTTCTTCCTTTCCTTGTCCTTCTTTCCTACCTTCCATTTTACTTTTTATTTTATTTGAAATGAAATCTTGCAATATTGCCAGGTTGGCCTCAAACTCAGAACCTTCCTGCCTCAGTCTTCCAAGTGCCTGAGACTCCAGGCACTCACCATCCCTCTTTGGCTGGAATACCAGTATTTTCAAAAGGGCTCTGGTTAATCTCTACAAATGTTACTTTTGACTATTTTTCTATCATAAAGAAAGAATATCCAAATACATATATGATTTCCAATGCATGTACATATTTTTCTAGTTTAAATTTTCAGAAGAATTACTGAGTCAGTTACGTTGAGATATTACTTTTAAAAACTAGCAGGGCTAGAGGGATAGCTTGGAGAAGGAGCACTTGCCTAAAACTGAAAGGCCCTGCATTTGATCCCTAGGACCACACACACACACACACACACACACACACACACACACACACACAGAGTGAATAAGTAGTATCAAAATTTTAGTTTTAAAAAAATTATTATAACTTTTTATTATGTTTGACTTCCTCAAGAAGCCCTTGTTTGTGTTATTTTTCATTATCATGTTGACAATTCTTGTATGACTTTCAGAATTTTCTTATTGTGCTTCATTAAATACCTTAAATTTCAATTCAGATTAGTTTGCATTAATGCAATACTTTTTAAATGGTTATTTTTTATTCAGCTTGTCCTTTTATTTTGTTCTGTACAGTTTTATACTTTGGGCTCTTATGGTCTTCCTCATTTCATTTTAGATGTTATCATTTGTTTTGAAGTCATTGTGACTAAAACCTTTTTCCATTACTTTTTCTTACTGGCGACTGATGGTATATAAGGAAGATAATGTGTTTTATATGATAGTCTTGTAGTGGAAGACCTCACTGACTTCTCTTATTGTTCTCTTGGATAGTCTATTTAGATGATAATATCTTCTGCAAATAATGAGAGCTTTATCTTTTCTTTTATGTTTGTACACTTCCAATTTTTTATTGTTTGTTTTGAACATTGGCTATGACTTCATACATTTTCTTAATTTTTTGCTCTTTGTCTTGTTTTTTTAAAAAAAATAGCTTGGTTGAGATATGACTTATACAACATGGAATTTACCTGTTTTTAGTATGCAGTTCAATCCTCTAAAAGCAGATTTAGAGAATTTGGGAAATATGGCTCTAATTAAATTTTAAAACATTCTGTCACCCTAAAAGATCCCTTGTGTCCATTTGCAGTCACTGCCTGTTTCGATCCCTGTCTCCAGCAAGCTGTAATCTCCCAGTACAATATCACAGAATAGTATCTCAGACAAACTTATTTTGCCCATCTTCAAAGACAGTTCTAGAACTATTACACTTTTATGTATGATTTGAACAATTAGTATTTTGTTAAATGAGTTTGGTTTCCTTTGGTTTTGAATATACTATAAGGATTTTTACTAGAAACTTATCTTGAATTTTTAATGCTTTCCTGAATCCAATCAAATGAAAATATTGTTTTCTTATTGAATGTATATATTTTGTAAACAATCTTTAAGTTGAGCTACATTTCCACTCATTTTTCTTTGAGTCTACTTGCTTGTGAAATTTTATTATTTTAAAAAATCTGTCTTATTTAGTCTATGGATGCATGACAAATAGTCTACAAGAACAATAATTGGTTATTGGTTCTCTTAATTTTTCTAAGTACAGGATTTGACAACATCTCAATTGGTAGTCCTGGTAGAGCAACCCTCACAGCAAGTTGTAATCAGAGATGTAGTCATCTGATTTCTACCATCTTCTCACCACTCAGAGGATGAGTGATGGATTCCCCCAAATTACCACTTCAATAGACCAGGCTGGAAGCTACAATGTCTTTTATGAGCTGGTTTAGGAAGAGAATTACTTTATAAAGTTAACAGTGTCTGCTTCAGTTTCTTTCTAAATTCACTCAGTTCTTTTTTTTTTTTTTTAAATTGCTCTTGTTTTTGTCAATTTTCTTATTTCACCTTAGGTTTTGAATTTCAAATTCAACACATCTTTGATTTTGAGTGAGTAAAATTATTTTTTGGAACTGCAGACTTTTTTTTTTTCCTGGTTGTTATTTAGATTGGGGTTGGGGAGAAGGACCTCACTTAATTTGTGTAAATTAAGGAAAAATTCTCTATGTTCTTCAATGGCTCTTTATGTACATTGATTATTCTTTTATTTTCTTCTCTTATATACCAGTTACCAAAAGTTCTCTGTCCTTTATTCTTCTATTTTGCTCCCCCAAAATGTTACATATTAAAATGGTAACCCCATATATTTTCCTTTAACGATAACTGGCTCTTTCCCTTAGAAATCAGGTGTGTGTGTGTGTGTGTGTGTGTGTGTGTGTGTATGTGTTATTTAATATTGAACCCAAGTTTTTCAGGGATATTAGGTAAATGCTTTATTAATTAGGTACATATGCTGTGTTTTTAAAAGTTTTAATTTTGACACCTCAGCTGTAGCTCAGCAGCACCATGCCTGCCTGGAAATGATGCCTGCCTAGCAACCATAAAGTCCTGAGTTTGATTCCCTGTACCACAAAAAATAAAAACTAAAATTAAATTAAATAAATAAATAATTTTAATTTTGTGACAGGTTCTCCCTAAGTTGTCTAGACTGGCCCTAAACTTGCAATTCTTCACCCATAGCTAAGATTTCAAGCATGCACTGGCACCAAACTTGGTGCCTGAGGTCTTGTGAAAAGCATTGTCTCTTTAATTCACAATGTAGTCAATGTATGTGGCTTTTGATTCCTTGGGATCCTGTGCACACAATGATCTTATTGTCTTATTACATTTTTAGTATTTTAAAATTTAGAAAGGATTAAATCATTCTAAGTTGCTCCTATTTTCTTGTAGCTTCTTTCACTAGCATCCTTGCCTTGTCTTTCTCAAGAAGTAAGTAAAACAGTTTGAAGAGCAGAGTGATGTGTGGGACAGCACCATGCTGTGATTCATTGATTTTTCTTATACTCACAGTTAATTTACAGTTTTGAAAAGTTTTACTACTACAAAGCTATTGTTTTCTTCAGCTCTCTGGAAACTCAAATCCTGTTTGTGTTATCCATTATTATAATTTTAAATTTTAATTAAATTGTTTAATATATTAACATTTGATGCAGCTCTTGATATGGTTGGAGTAAGATGTAATATTTTATTATTTGTTTTATATTTGCATCTTATTCCTATTTCTTTTCCTGTCTTTGTTCTTTTAATTATTGTTTTTTGCATTTGTAATGACTCCATTTTTATTATTCTATTGCCTTTCAGCTATTCTATTATTTCACTATTCTAGTGCCTCTCAGCCACTTTGCATTATTTTTCATTGGCCACTCAGGGGCTTAGAATACATATCCACCAACTTTATTTTCTGGTGACAGTTACTATTACAGTGATTCATATAATGTACAAATCTTTACAAACACATAGGTCTATTAGCTAACTGTACTGTCCTTCATGAAGTAGCTAATCATTATTCATTTTGCTTTGGATAGCTGCATGTTTATTAAATAGAAGATCCTTAATATTTACTCAAATATTTACCACTGCTGGGGCCTTCTTTAGTTCCTGAACATCCAAGTTTCCCTCTGCTGTCACTTCACTTTGATCTAAAATTATCTAATTTTTTGGAGTATCTTGTACTGATAAAATCAATTTTATATTATCTGAAAGTCTGTTTATGTTGACTTGATTTTTGAAAGTATTTACTGGCTAAGGTTTTGGATTTATAGGTGATTTGGTTTGGTTGTTTTCTTAGCACATAAGGGACTAGGTCTCATGGAAATGTCTTTTCTGTTACCTAATAAGAAGTCTATGGCAGTTGGACTATTGTTTCCTTATATTTAACGTATTATTCTTCTCTTGGTTTTCAAGATTTTCTGCTCATTTTTGTTTTCACTATGATATAACAATTAAGAGTTTCATTTTTTTAGTTGTTTCTTTTTAAGTCTGAGCTTTACAAAATTTGTAAATAGATATCTTTCACAAAATTAGAAAGTTGTTTTTGTATCTTCAAAATACTTTTCATTTTCTCTTCTCTTTTGGGGACTTTAGTCAAGTACTAAAAACATTTATATTGTGCTACTGAGTCCAAAGAATTATTTCAATATTTAAGAATTCTGTTCTTTAGTTGGGAAATTTTATGTTAATTTCATTGACACTTTCTTTTGTTTAGCTTACATTCTGCAATTAAATCAATTTCCTCATATGTATTATATTTTAAAGTCTTCTTTTGAAATATTTGTGATTTTAATTCTTTTCTAATTTTTTTACTTTCATTCATTATGCTTATGCTTCACTCCAATGATAGTTTTAATATATACGTTAAAATCCTTGCCTCACAATTTCATCATCTAGATATTCTCCTGATTGCTATGTTGTTTTTTTCCTTTGAAATTGGATAGAAATTTTTTGTGGTTCAATATATATTCAGTACTTAAAGTTCTGTAATAGCGTGTAGGTATAGTAGAAACTAGATTCTATTATGTTTTTCTGAAAAATGTTTACGTTTCTCTGTTTTTTATAGAAAAATTTCCAGTGTAAAATCAAACTGCAAACTCTATGACGCCTGCAATGGGTACAGGCCTGGGTCATTACCCAGATTGCCTTTAATCAGTTTCTTAACCTTAGGTTCTCAGTCATAAAGATGCCTTGGAAGAACTTAAAATGACATCTACATTCTTCCTTCTTTTTTCTTTTCTTGATTTTTTTTTAAATTTTACTTTTATTAGTACATGTTTGCAGAAAATACTGATTAAATTCACTATAGGGAATTGGTTCTCACATTTTTCAGTTCTGTTGCTCATACTTATGATTTTTAACTTCCTGGATTTCAGATTTAAACCTTTTCATGCACTCTAATTCTTTGGTAAACTGAGCATTTATGTTTCATTTCATTTTGTTTAGCTTATCTAGCTTTCTACTAGTGTCTTCAGAGAGCTCTTGCATCTTTTTTGGTTACTACTTCCAATAAGTGTTTGATTGTATCTTCTCTAATTCCACTGAACATCTCTTTGAACTATTTTCTAATCTCCTCTCTTATGATTTCACATAATTCAGGTGTGTGGCTTATATTATTCTGCCCCTTGATGTCACCTGGATTGGCTTCCTGATAGTTGGCCATTTTGGGAGGCTTTTTCTTCCCTTTTGTTCCCATGTTGTTATTGTTTATGTCTGTTTGTTTTGTTCTGTCTGAGGTTTGTGGATGCTTATAATCTAAAGACTTTGTTGCTAGTATAGAAATGCCTTCCCTTGCTTTTCAGTGATGTTCTTTGGGTATAGCTAACTCTAATCCTTTCCCACAGCCCCAAGATTTGACTGCCTTTGTTATTTTGGAAAAGGAGATGGCAGTTTATTTAGCCCAGCAACGAAGTTCTCTGGGAAGGTCCTTTAGTATTGTTACTGTCAAAAGGCAATGTGAGTGTCGCTTTAAGAGAGAAATAGTGATATCTATGTGACCCTGTTAATATCAAGTGAAACAGCTATAGTAGCATTGCTCAAACAATTTAGGTATTAATATAGCTTAAGAACCAGTTATGTACCACCCTTATTCCTAGACAAAAAATTGACAATTATGATGTAAATCTTAAGGCAATCCAGGTATTGCCTTACAACCAATATGTACTAAATGCAAAATATTTCTGCTAATGATAGAAAAAAATCAACAGTAGTTTTACAGAGTCAACTATCAAAAGATTAACAATGCTTTATGTTTATGCTATGAAGGATTGGGGGTTTGATAATGTGAGGATGCAAAAGGAAAATTTTGAAATCTTAAACTACAATATGAAAAGAAAAGAGAAGTGGTACAAAAGAACTTATCAGGGAGTAGGAAGACACCTTTACACTTGGGAAAACGTAGGACAAAAAGCTGGCAAGAAATACAAGATAAAAGAAAAAGATAGAGAAAAAAGAAAGAAATTATATAGAGTATAAAAATAAGAGAATCAATTAAGGGGGAAATTTTAAAGGTAGAAGAGAAAAAACTAGAGCTATAAGAGAAGAAAAAGAGAGTGGAAACAAGGCTGAAGTACAAAGAAAGATTACAGAAGCCACAAGAAACTAATGAAAACAGGAGAGATGGGAGGAAAAAAAAGCAAGGATAAAACAAAACATAAAGAAATGGAAAGCAGTCTTCACATAAAATAATTGAACAAACAAGTATTTAAAACCTCAAAAAAAAAGAAAAGATATTTCTCTGTGATTTCAAGCCTGTAGTTATCTTGTTAGCTCCACAGTTTTGTGGCAGTGTCCAATTCAAGGTATGACTCTACTCTCACTGGTAGACAAAGGAGGCAGTCAGAGCCAAGATCTGTGCTGGGTAATCTTCAGGAAGTCAGCCGTAGAATTAGGGCTGGTTGTTGGTTCTGGGATTTTCAAATCCATAAATATTCAGGCTAAACCTGACCTCTGGTTATGGAGTTGGGACCCGAGTTTAACTTATAACATTCTGAGTGTCACTTGGTGGCCTGACCATGGCTCTCTGACCATAAACGTCTTCCATGGTTGTCCCTCACCCAGTCATTGTGGGAATTCAACATTGGTAAATCTGAGATGAAGCCAACCCATGGCTGCTGCACTGAGTCCCACGTTCAGTTAGCTCCTCCCTAAACTGGATTCCAACCAAGCACTTTCATCAGGGGATATGCAGGTGCTTGGACTGGAGTCATTCCCTAGCTGTTGTAGTGCATGTTATACACTCCTGTGTTCCACTGGTCTGTTTCTCCCTGAAGGCCTTTGGAGTTGGGTATTTTCATTGTCTCTGTGAATTTGATCTTCCTTTCTCATAAACCACAAGCCTGGATCTGGGAAAAGTGTGGATTGCCTCTTTCTTTTTCCGTGCTGTATGTAGTCTGTCTGTGCTTTCTCTTTAGGCTCCAATTTTCCTGTCAGATTGTTTCTGGGTCCCAAGGATCCTTAGCTTCTTTTCTGTCCCAAGTTGTTGTTTTCCAGTGTCTGGATCCCGAATCTTGAAGAGGCTCATTTTTTGCTGCATACTGCTCCACCATCTTCCCAGAAGTCTCTTCTTCCTTATTTTCTTTTTTTGGCTTCCTTTTCTCCGGCATCTTCTGTATGTGCAGATATGTTTGTCCAGATACATACTAAGATATTTATTATAGTGCCTGTCTTGATTATTTCTGTGCCTGCAAATAAAAAGGACTAAAATATCACTGCATACCTCGTTTGTTCCTCCAAGTTTGAATTTTCATCCAAAATCTGCCTGTACTTTTTCAACATTGCTTCTTCATTTTTATCAATTAACTTTATAGCTGGTATTTACGACAATGTCATTTGTTGTTTAGCACTTAATCACAGAAACAGTAGTTTGTGGACATTTTTAAAAACAATTTTTCTCTTCTATAAATATATCATGTCTATTGTTTCGTCTTCCAATTAACCAACCTATTTTTGCAATGTTCAAGTTGCTGTCATCCCATTCTATAACTTTTCCATTTCAGATATTGCATTTTGCAGTTTTAATACTTATATTTGATTATTGTTATACTCCTCCTTTCTTCACTGAGATTTTTCATCCATTCACCTATGTAAATTATCTTTCCTTTTTTAGTTTTTGAACAATTTTTTTTAACTGTACTTATTTCCTTTTACTTAAAATGTATGGATCAATTTGACTTTTTCTGTTTATTGCTTATTTCTCTTGCTTATGAGATATATGGTCCTATTTCTTTGCATGTTAGGCAATTTGTGCAGTAGATATTGTGTTTGCATATTTGTCATAATCCAGATTTGCTACCACTTTCTGATTTTTTTCTTAATAGGTAATAAAATAGTAGCTGATCCATTCAGGTTTGGAGAACCTTATTTTTCTCTCCTTTTTCTTAAAATCAAAATATGTTTGATTTTTACCTTCTGTCTTTGAAACAAATCATTATGCTTAGGACATCATTTTTAGTACCAAAGAGGAATTCAGTGGAAAGCCTGTGGTGTATTCCATATGCTTATAACATGGGAAGACTCAAATTCAAATTCCAATCTCTTCTGAACTGGGATGTGGCTTGAATATTACCTCAGAAATTTTAATCTTGCTGCTGATTTTTCTGATAAATCTTTATAATCCTCTCCAACATGCACATAATTCAAGGTTCCATGAATGATTAAATGTGTCATATATAGAAATTAGAGTTCTAAATCTGTTTGTACTCTTTTCCAGGATTTCTAGTCACCTTGACAACTTTTAAAACCATCTCTATACTTCTCTATGAAATAATGCTGATGGGTTTTACTTGATTTCTAGATGTCTTAGACAATATTTGCCATTGTGTATCCCTAGCAGAAACAAAGCCAGTTGGCAAGTATATCACTCAGTTCCCTTTTAATATCATTGAAATCCTTTCAAACATCTACCTCAGTATCCTCCTGGTTATTCTCTAGTTTCTTCAGAGTATTTTTCTTCCCAGAGATTTAAATTTTTGTCTGTAGGGGAGTTAGTTCAACACAAGCTACCTCACAATTTCAGGATTAAGAAATCAATTTTATTGTGTATTTCCATGCATCTAAAATATAAATCTATTCAAATGTAAAGATCAAAGATATATTAAATGTATCCAGTAGAGCACATTAAAAATAATGGAAGGACTGAAAAAACTTGCTGTCATGATTGTAATTGTAACACAGCTTACCCATTAATTAATTGTAAATTTTTGTCACCTTGAATTTCTATTATGTAGTAGAACATATCATAAATTATCTGCCTTTTCCTTAGAGTCTTTTTAAAATTGTTACTGAACAAATTAATTACATAGGTTGATATTTTGTTGTAATAACCCTACCTCAGTTATTTCAGTCTTCCTCTAAGTAAGTTTTCTTTTTTTGACTTGAAGAATCCTAAAATTAGAAGGCTATAGGGAAAAAAGATCTTCTACGTTGTTGATAGGAATATAAATTAGTACAAACATGGAAATCGGTGTGGAAATTTTTCAAAAAACTAAAACCTAAAATTTCATTTCACTCAGCATTTCATCTTCTCAAAAAAGTTAAAGATGTCATATTACAGTGATACATTTATACCCATGTATATAATAGCACAATTCCTAACAGCTAGAACTTGGAAGCATCTTGTGGTACATCAATAGATGAATGGATAAAGAAATGGTAGTATTACAAACGGTGAAGTACCACTCTGTCAAAAAGCATAAACTTGAGTCATTTGTAGAAAAATGGATTCACCTTAAGACCATAAATTTAAGTAAAATGAATCAGACATAGAAGCTTAAATATTACATAGTTTTTCTTATATGGGAGACCCAAAATAGAAGTAAGGAGCAAAATAAAAGTTAAATAGTACGAAGTATGGAGATAAGTCTTTCTCAAACTGAAAGGGGGTCAAGAGATGGAGGGGAGATGAAAGGGAAGGGAAGAGGATAAAAAATATTTACAATGTGTTATGCTTGTGTACCAACTCTCCACAAGAATGTAAACATTATGTGCTGCAAATATGTACTAATAAAATATTTTTTAATTAGAAGGAATTTTTGTGAGTATGTGAAGTCCAAACTCTTGTCAAATACAACAAAAACTTCTCAAATTCTTTAACAAATGATCGTTTAACAGCTTGAAAACTATAAATGGCAGGTTCTTCATTGTCCTGTTTTCACTCAGGCATGGACACAAACACTATTGTGAAAGACACACTGGTAAAGGAAAGGTTCTTCCTTATCCAAATTGTCACAGAAGTAGCCAAATTTGACAAATGTATATGAATTCTTGACTAGGCAGTTCTTTCAGCTAAAAAGGCTGTGACTCACATGTTCTGGAAACTCTAATAAACTATATATGAAAACAGGGTTTGGAGTTTTAAAGAAAAATCTTTGTAATGTGTTCATTAAATTTATGTCTAAAGTAAACTGTGAGCAGAACAGAAAATTTGTTTTTTAAGCCAACTTTTCCCCCCTTGAATTACTTGGAGCAAATAAATCCTTGTCCATTACTTCCAGAAATTTCCCTCTACACGGACTACTTGAACTTGCTTCAGGCTGAGACAAACAAGGAGGCACAGAGCTGCAAATGGCACCAAAATGACAAAGATGGGAGATACTTTCATGTAAAATTGAATGCATTCCACTATAGTGCAAAACATTCATTCTACTACTTAAAATAATGTTTGTGTGTATACATACATATATATGTATATGTGCTATATAAACTTTACACTATGGCTATTGGGTTTACATAATATTATACAATTTTTTTTTTGGTACTAGGGATTGAACTTGAGACCTTGCGCTTGTGAGGCGGGCACTGGAATCACTGAGATAAATCCCCAGTCTTACATATATTATATAATAATGAGAATGATAATTTAGTATTAATTTTCTGAGATTTAAATAATGTTTTTAGAGAAGCAAAGTATTGATGACTGTGTCGGCCACAGTTTTGTTGTCATGAAACATATATGCTTGTGGGGTGACTAGTTGAAAGCAATTTTTGAAGTTTTGCCAAAATTTTCACATGTCCATAGGACAGGAAATACATGATTACAAATGCTGTGATGGATGTCATGAATTATGACAAAAGTCTATCATCTATCTATCTATGAATTTTTTTTAAGTTTACCCTATACAATGTAAATTGTGATCCATGTAACTAAGGCATGCCTTTTTTTTTGTTCTTTTATCTCGGAATAAAAAAGTCAGAGGATCATTAGCAATACATAAGTTAAAACATCAAAGAGAAAAAGTGTTATTTAAAGGTTTCTAGATTTCTATTCTAAGTCCATATAATTAAATAAATTTACCAAAGCTCAGAGATATGTATTTGGGAGCTTATTTGTTGGAAAAATAAAATATTCTATTACTATTGACAGGTAATTTTTTGACAATTGACAGAGCAAATAATCCTACTCTGCTGTTACAGTAAAATAAAGGATTGTAAGATGATTAAATGGTTAAAAACAAACTCTCAGGTTTTTATGCTATCAGAACTGATCTACTAAGGTAGCAAACTGAAAATATTGACATACAATTGTACTTAATGTAATATTTCAAACCTAGGAGTTATGAAAACTTGGGAGCTATTTTAATAGCAAAAAATAGTCCATTCAATTTGCTTTTCTGCTACACCCTAATGTATGTTTAGCAAAAGAGAGCCAATTGTCAGTGACATAAGAGAAGGTAAAAATTACTGGATAATGTCCAACTCATACATTGAGAAGATATAATACCAAAAGAAAAGCATGAGGTATCAAGTTTGAACAGGCAGACAATATTCACAAATACTGAAAAAACAGATCCACAATAACTCATAAGCATACAAATGTAGAGCATGTATCATGGGAGAAGAACACAAAGAATTCTGATTTATTGGAAGCTGTATCACAATTAATAATAATATTTAATTCTATATAAATGTATACTTTCTGGGGAGGAAATATTGAAGAATAAAAATGTGCATCTGGTCTTGAGGACACAGTGGTTGACCCCTTCGTGTTTATGGTTCTGATGGTGGCTGAATGTTGAACTGGAGAACAGGCATGAGAGTTTTGGGTGCTGTCATATATGCTGGATTCCTAAAAGTATGATTTTGTGATATTTTGAAAGAAAACTGAGGCTTGTCATCTGCCTCAGTTATTGCCAAGAGAAGGGAATGGTGACAGAGACAGAAAGACAGAGAGAAATAAGTGACAGGAAGCAAAGGAAGATGTTTGGCAGGAATCTTGATGGCATAATACCAACATAATATTTCCATTATTTGTCAGATAAACATTTTGGATTTTAGATGTAACAAAAATAAACACAAGAAAATTAAACTTCTTTCTATGTAGACAACTTTCAAGGAAAAATTCTTGAATTTCAAAATATACCTCACTATCATAGAAAAATAAATGTAGGCATGGATAGATAGATTGTTAGGTAGTTAACACAGACACCAGCTAACTTAATTCAGAAAATGTAAAAATAATATGGAGGAAGTTGGAAAAGGGAAAAAAAATCAAGATTGATTTGGAAAGCTTTACATATGAAAACTGTCAGGTAAGGTAGAGAACATATTGCTCTTATCCTTTCTTCAGCATCTTTTTTACCACTTCATTCTTCATTCAAATTTCATTTCATGTTTTCAAAGCTTTGTGACACAGTACCTCTTACCTAACTGGGTCACATTTTCTCTTGACTCTTTCTATAATTTCTATAAATTCTCTTTTAATCGTTACACTGAGAAATCATATAATTAAAAAGCAAGCCCTGAAAAGGCAAGTATCATATTTCTTTGTTTTGTCATTGCTGATCATACAAGTGCCATAGGCCTTATTATGTTAGGCCTATGTTATTATCATTATTATTATGTGTTATGGCTTACATCTAGATGTGCTCTGAAAGCCTCATGTAATTGTAGGCAAAATCTTTGGAAGTGATTGGATTACAGGGTCATGATAGCTTGCTGTTTGGAAGTGGGGCCAGGTCCAAAGAGTTAGGTCACTGTGTGTGTGACTGAGAAAGTTATATCTCTCTTCTTGACTTCTATCTTTACTGTCTGCTTCTCTGCCACTATGCTGTAAGCAGCTTCTCCTCTACCATATCTCTATGCCATGCCAACCTGCATTAGAGCCAGCCAACTATGGACAGAAGCTTCTATAAACTTTGAGCCAAAACAAACCTCTCCTCCTTTAAATTGTGGGTATTCGGTATTGGATCCCAGGGATGAGAAAGTAGTGAACACAATATGTTAGGTGCTTATTAAGTAAAGAAAGAGAAACCATCACTTGCTTTGTCTATTGTGATAGTTAACTGATTGTGTCAACTACAATATGAAACACTCAACTAAACTGGATTAGCATAGTTCTGGTTGTGGCTGAAGAAATATATGGAAGACAGAAGACCCACTTTGAGTGTGAGTGGAACCAACCAATAGAATTGTAGCCTGAATTGAATAAAAGGGAGACGAAGAAGGAAGGCTTCCATCTGTTTTTGGAGGAGCTCTAGGCTTTACATTCATGGATGTCATCTCCTGGCTCCCAGCACGGACCCTTCAGCCTTCTATCACAGATCCTGATATAACTTTCCAACACAGGCCCTCTGGCCTCCTGATATGGACTCACACAGGACACTACAGTAGCTCCAGGTCTTCAGCTTTTGACTGGATACTTCTGATTCCAGTGCGTGGACAGCCCTTTTGCATTCTTCCACACCTGAATCTATGGGCAGCCATTATAAGCTTGCCTTAGAAATCCTCACATAGTTATGTATCCTGCATTAAATCTATTTCTCTAGTCAGCACCAACTGACACAGCTATGAATTTATAAGAAAAAATATATGAGTGATCTGATAGCATGTGTTTATTTCCTAAAACAAAATCACAGGAATAAACAAAATAATCTGAATATTCAAATGTGACAATATAAATTTAACCATGAATATATCATTAATCATGGGAGAATGATACCCACAACTGAAAAAATATAATTCACTAAGAAAAAAATGACTGAATAGTAAACAAAATAGAAATACTTAAAGGGTTATAGGAGCACATATTTTATATGTTTTATAGAAGGTAAAATACAATTTAAGTATATAGCATATAATTTGAAAAATAGTATTAGGCTATTATCAAGTGGGGTCACAGGTTAAGGGTAAAGAAGATATAATCATTCTTTTCTGTTCTCATTGAATCATATTTGTCTTTTATGATTTATATAACTGCAAGCATAGGAAACCAGATTTATAAAGGGATTCAAAATTGTGTCATCTAAGAAATGTCATTGCCATAATACCAGGCAATAAGACTTCTCCCTTGTGTGTTATAGGTCTTTAACATAAAGTTTAATACATAGTAGATGACAAACAAATTTGTGTAAAATGAAAGCAATTTTGGAAAAAATAAAAATAAACATAACAATTGTATTCAAATATTTGATGAAGGATTAGGTTGCTTTTGAAATTATGTAGCAGATAGAATTTTGACCAAATGATGGATAAAACCAGAAGCACATTATTATTAAATTAAAAAGTAAGTTATCTATTTAGTGGCTGATTAAGTTTGAAGAATAATTGTTTTTATTATTTCAGAAAAGATGCAAAATAGTCAGTGCTAAAAGTTATTTGAAAAATGATTTTGAAGTCATTAAATTTTTATAATCTATAATTGTGTTATCTCTTTTTTCAGTTTTCTAATTGCACAAATATTAATAAAACCCTGCTGGCACAATTAATAGAGATTTTAAGCTGTCCTTATATACTAAACTTTTGCAGAATGCTAAGCAAAGACTATCCATTATTTCTTTTGAAAGTCAGAGAAGTTACAGCTTAAAATGATAACAGAGAAATGACCATAAAACAGTGTATTTACATATATTCATGAAGTTCATTTACTCTTCTCATCAACTTTGATTAAGGAATCTCACAAAGTGAAATTAGTGGTACATGTCAAATCACATGGACGGCTGCTATCCTACTAAATCTGAAAATCATTCACTGTATCATTCTCATTCTCTCTGTTTTTCACTATCCTTGCCATGTGCACATGGAGGTTTATTCATATGCTTGGCATCTCCCAGGTTCCTTTGATTTCTGACCTCTCATTATTTGCTCAAAGGTACCAAAGGAATCACCATGCTTATCTCTATTAACAACCTTGTCCTTTCTTACCTCAACTGGGCAATAACTGTCTTCTATAGGTGGAATTCTTGTTGAGCAGACCAACATCTATGGCTTCCAAGTCTCTATGAGGCTTCAAAATCATTTCCATCATTCCAATCCTTTACCCAGAAAACCTGGAATTAGTGCTTCAGGGTACTACCATACCTTGCTGGGTCTCTTAATCCTGTACACATCATTGTAAAGAGCCCTTTTATTAAAACGTCTTACATTAGAATTGAGTGTCTTCATAATACTCTGAACATTACCCCCCTGCATGAAAAGCAGTAGCATAAGCATTGTAATCATCAAAACATCCAAGGACAAAGTAATTCTTCCTACTTCTGCCATTGTAAACCTTTTATTTAACTGTGTACAGATGTGGTCTCAGTGATTCAGCTCAGTCAGTGTCACAGTTTTGAAGAGTAGATAGAAATAAACAATTTACTTTGTTGTTACTATGCTCCATTGCTACTGGATAAGGAAAATGTGCTAAACACAGAATGTTGTCTTTCATTAAAATAATATTTCCATAATTTTTCTGAAACCAAAATATTTATCTGTTAAATTAATGTCAGGATTGAGTGGCAGTGATTTGGTTTCTCCCACACAATTTCAGACAAGATGGATAAAAACTACACAAAAAATGCTTTCAAATAAGTACTTTTGACTCAAAGCACAAAATTATAGGAAGGAAATAAAAGAAAAAGGAAAGGGAAGAAGGGAATGGAATTAATATGAGAAAATGAAAAAATCAAAACAAAGTCTTTGTAAATAGGGAGCGATGGAGGGGTTGAAGGGAGGGCAGCGAAAGGGGGAAAAAATAAGAACCGAGAGAGATTATGTAAAGGTGCAAATTTCCAATGATGAATGTCATTATATTGTATTCCTAAAATGTACCAATAAAATTAAATTTAAGAAAACAGGGAACACATTGAAAAAATAAATAAATAAATATACTTTAGAATGCTGCTGTGTGTCATTTCTTTACATTAGTCTTGGATTTTGGTTGAAATAAAATGCAACATTATTAGTTTAAAAGAATATTTATATAATTTGTATAAATATAGTATGTATGAAGACGAATACACATAAATCACATGTTATTTCCTGAATTTGAAATTATAAAAGTATCTCTCCATTAATTGCCAATACTTAGGAAGCATACACATATTTTTTAAAATATGTGCAATACAATATACAGTATGTCACAATCTTTGTAGTTGATCACGTAAGTACTAGGAAGAAGTTAGACACATATTTTCTCCAAAATCTAGATACTTAATGTAAATTTCACCAATAAACAGTAATGATAACACAAGTGGAGAGAAGGGGCAGCTTATTTGGAGACTGAATTAAACGGACATTTCATTGGACTTAATTCATGTGGAGTAAGTGGAACATTTTTATCTCCAATATTTTTTCTTAATATATAAGCTTCCTTAAATTATTATGAGAGTTTTGTGCTTTCCCTCTGATATTAATCATGCCATTTAAGTTATTTAGCATATATTGAGAACCTAACTTGAACCCTCAATTCTCTCAGATCAAATGGAAAGAAATAACCAAATGTATAACTCTTCTCAAGGGACATTGATATTCTTGGGGAAGGTTATTAGTCATGCTTATGCAGAAAAACTAGCTTTATAGGTGGTAGATAGTCAGACAGATAAATTGATTGATATCTGGGAATTACTCAGGGGACTGTGAAGGCTGACGAGTCTGACATGTGTAGGACAGGTTGAGAGGCTGGCAACGTAGAACAAGAGCTAGTGCTGGTGTCTTGGGCAGAATTTCTTCTTCCTCTGCAATACTTCACTTTTGCTGTCAAATTTTTCAGTTGATTGGTTGAGGCTCACTCATCTAAGGAGTCTCTACTTAGATTTAACTAATTGTAGATTATAGTCCCATCCATAAAATTCCTTCACGGCAACACCTAGATTACTGTTTTATTGAATAACTGAGTACCATAGTCCAGTCAAGTTGACATATAAAACTAACCATCAGCGGAAGTAAAAACTTCACTGCCATAAAAACTGATATTTGTATAGTAATTTAAAATAAGGTTACTTTGCAAATTATCATGACTGATCATGTGCAACAGACCTGTGATTTATGTATTAAACTTATCAGCCTAACTTTTCATCGGGGCATATGAAGTGAAAGTGTAACATACAATATAACGTGAAAGAAAACCTGTGGAGATCTAGCGGTTTGTAGGCCAGTGGTAGAGTGCTTTTGAGTCTCAGAATTAAAAATTAAAATAATAAATGTCTCAGAGAGATCCTTAAGGGAGAGAAATATTAAGAAATTAATTTTTAAATTATAGCAACTAATTAATAAGTATTTTGAAGGACTCAAGAAGGCTGAAATCATTGGTTCCTACGCCTAAAGGTAAAAATACAAAAAACT
The DNA here is from genome assembly GCF_000247695.1 of Heterocephalus glaber. The sequence goes on along the minus strand of NW_004624810.1, from coordinate 11,152,487 downwards.
TGGCAAATCATCCTTCATTTATTTTATTTGGCCTTTCTGATCTCAGTTTTGTCATCTGAAAAATGTGTATAAAATTAATCTCATAGGCTGTTAAGAGGAATAACTAAGGAATTCAATGTAACATACGGAGTGCTGCCTGTGTATATTTAAAACATACATTATTAGCTGTGATTATTCAAACAGTAGCAATGTTCAGCTCAAACTCTTTTTTACATCTTTATTCCTGCTGTTGAGATTTAGCTTTGTATGCTGGAAATGTTTATAGTCACTCAAAACTGATATATGTATCTTCCTAATTTTTACTCCCACCCTGGCTCCCTTGCATCTGGAAACTTTCCATGATTAAATTTCAAGCACAATATTACACACAAGTAATTTGGTTATAACATCACTTCTCAAGCCTTAATACCTAAGTGATATGGAAAATTCTTTCAATTATATGCTACGTGACCCAAGAAAACAAATTTAGAGCATGTCACAAAAGCAGAGCTTGTTGTACTATCACTATTTGTATTTAGGTAAAATATTAAAAGTAGTACTGGCATGGAAGGATAGATATTTTTTGTTTCAATTTCTTGTGAAATAAATATGAATTGTTTTCCTATGATATTAAATAGGGAAATAGTAAAAATAAACAATATGTTTGGGGGAAGAACATGGTAAATATAAAACACAACACTTAGATCTAATAAATATCAAAGTTAAAAATGAAATTAAAGGGGCTGGGGGTTTAGCTCAGTGGTTCCGCCACCTGCCTCACAGGGGCAAGGTCCTGAGTTCTATCCCTGGTACCAAAAAAAAAAAAAAAAAAAAAGAAATTAAAATATAATTTTCACTTCCTCTAGTAAGCCAGAATTACAAAATCTGAAACAAATTGATGTATAATTAGATTTATTTTTGAGACTTGTTGAGGATTTTTCAGGAAATACAAATTGCCTAAATAACATTTTGATTCATTTAATTAGGACAAGAAGAGGAAATAAAAATAACCAATTTATTATGTTAACAGAAAACATGCTTTGTGGCTCACTATGAGATTATCAGTAGTTGTCTATGAACAGACTCTAGTCCTTATAAAAATTGTTCCTCTTCATCCATAATTTCTAATGAAGTTTATTGAACTGTACAGTAGGGATAATATTCTGTTTAAAAGTGAATTTCTAACCTTACAGGGATTTTTTAAATATAAGTAAGGTGCAGATTGAAACTCATGATATATATTTCACCTCAATCCTTCCATTCTAAATTCAAAAGGGCATAACAACTCTGGTTTCTCCTGGCAAATAAAACAAAACTGGTTTTGCAAACATTAATGAAAGCTTCACTTTTGATTTACTCTGAATAGATGTAGTTGATGTCTCCTTTGGGTTATGGCACTTGACTGTAAAGCCTATCAATATTTTATTGATTAGAGAATGAAAAGTCAATGGAGTTATTTACTATGGCCAACATAAAAAATTAGTGAGTTCTTACGATCAGATATGGTAAGAAATAACAAATATGCAGACAATTATTTTAGAAGTTTGCTATTAGAAATCATTATGATTTAAACAGCTTTAGTGGAGACTAACATGTATATATGTATTCAAAGATAATTTGTATTTATTTTTCACATTAACTATACTAATAAGTCCATTGATATCCTAGTGAGCATGATATGGTGATATATTTTATAACCATTTTCCTTGCTATAGAAATATATTATTGAAAATTATTTATATGAAGGAAAATAAATTAGTTTGACACTAAATTAAGAAAGAATTATAAAATACTGTCAGAGAAGGAAGGTAAGTTTGTTCAGCTGCCAGCTGAAATACTTGCACTGGGTGAAAATTCCAGCTTCTCCTATTTTACCTTATGCTTTTTAATATATCGTGCTATTTAATCTTCTATCTGGATCAGTGCTTACATGTCCATTTTGAAGGTCTCTGCTCTACTAGATGTTCTCCGATTTAAAGGCATTCTAGGTCATTAGTTTTATAAGTAACATTTTTTCAGGTCACTAAATTCTCAGAGTTCTTTTTATGATATATTTTACTTGATATTTCTGTACACGGTCTCTTGATAGATTCCTCTGGGTAAAAGAGCAAAAAGAATAAAGGGCAAAATATGTAGGCAATAACCTAAACAGCAGGGCCAAAGACTATTCAGTTCTGCTTTTTTAGCAGATAGGGTGCCTACACTAATTTTCTCATTGTGAAAAGGCATTTTTTTTTCAAAGATAGCAAAGCATGTGTGAATATGCATGTTTTGATATGTACACTGATAAAAATATTTAAAATATTTCTTTAACTCTAATCACTATTATGAGGGAATTGTTAAAATAAAAAAACAGAAATTGAAGATGCCGTTGTATATCTTTAAATTTTGCATCCATTTCCTGAAATTGACTGTATGAATGAAAAGAAAAAATATTTTTATGAGTTGTAACACTTACTGATGTAAATGTAAAGTGGGAATAGAGAAAATGTTTTTATCTTTTCTGGAGAAAGTTAAATAGAGTGTTTAAGTTCTTAAAAGAACTACAGCTTAAGAGTAGCTTAAATCTGTCTGTATAAATGGAAAGCACTTTTTACCTCCCTCCCACCATCTTACTTCCAAGACAAGGAAAAATGTTCATGATTCTTACAAGAAAAAGCCCATTATGTGTAAAGTTAAGAGTAGCAGTTTAGTGTAAAAGAGGTAGGGAAAGCTAAAGGGTTAAAAACAATAAATTTTGGCAAAGCCAAGAACCAAGTGACAGTGACATCCCTTTAATGGAGAATGAATTGAGACCATGAGGAAGGAACTTCTAGAGAAGAGACTGACTTCAGTGATGTTCAGAGACAGTCTGTGTTAGACATGTTATGCAAAAATGATGGAAGGTCCAGGACAATTGCTGCACAACCTTATTACTGAGTTGTAAATACATAGACCTGTTGCTTGTGTGTGTAAGTATGGGGCCAGACATCAGAGGAGATTGCTTTTTTTCCCAGAAATGTGGATAATAAAAATATTAAATGAATAAAATTAGATGAGTTAAAGTAATTTTCAGAGTAGCTTAGTCTTTATACACTCAATCACCTTTATATGCATAACACGGCCAAAAATTTAGTGGGTCAATGGGTAGAAAGTGGTATTGAAGTGTAACTATTTTAATTCCCATGAATGAAGTAAAATACAATGTCTTTCAAAATATGTATTTAAGAAACTAAATCCAATTATTGTGAGATATTAACAAACATTATTAGAATATCTTAGAAGTTTCTTTCAATTTTTTAATGCAACACAAAAGGTTTAAAAATTAGATTAGCAACTGGTGGGATTGAACTCATTTTGCCAAAAATTAAGAAACTTAAATAGCAATCTGCCTAGAAAAAAAACTTATCTTTGTATCAGGTTGTTGCATTACTCAGCCTTCCCATTGCTTAGACAGAATATCTTCACACTTGCAATTTAAAAGAGAAGAGATTTATTTTGGCTTATTGTTTTTGTGGGTTCAGTCCATGATTGACTGGGTCCAGTTGCAGAAACTACATGATGGAAAGTCATGGTGGAAGAAAACTGCTCATAACATGTCTATCAGGAACCAGACAGAGAGAAAAGGTGAGATGGAAATAAAAATACATACTTTCAGGTTACACCGTCAGTGATCTACCTCCAACCAGACGCCACCTCTGAGTAGCACAGTCAGTACATTACTGAATTTATCAATGGATAAACTCACTGTTTAATATACTACCCATGCAAAACAATTATATACCAAACCCAAGATACATTTGCAGGACATTTTAGATCCAAACTATAACAGCTGAAGTTTCCATAAAGCAAAGGTAGAAGATGTAATCAAGTAATACCAACTGTCCAACACATGTATATATTTTTATTAGTGGTATATTTGTTCAACTATTTAAGCTTTTACTCATACTTTAGTGTGACAGAAGCAGACAGGAGTCTGCTAATATAAACTTCACCCTTTCCATGTTCTTCAGTGGTAATTGTTTTCTAATGCAATATCTGAAACTTTCTTAGCAGATGCCAAGGTATTAACATATCAAGTTAGGTTTGTGATCAGTTATGTAAGGATCAGTGGATAAACACATTCAGTAACGCTTCCTGGGGTGGAGCAGGTGTGAGCAAGGTGTATCTATATGGTCTCCCAGATGTCTACCAATTTAGCCCCAGTTTTCCAAAGACTAATGTGCACATTGGTATATCCTCATTTGATTGTCTTTCCTTCCATGTTTATTCTTTTTGTACTGTTTGGTTGAACTACATACTATATGAACCAAATCTAAGAAAACCCTTATTTTTCCACAAAATTGTTTTACTAGCTTACAAAAAAGCAAACAATTTGATAAAATAGTGAATAGAAATATTAAGTTTCTGAAGTTATAAATTACAGAGTGCAATCTTCAAAATTTTAAAGCAGTTATTAAAGGTGCCTAGAAGGACAAAAAAAAATAGCATTTTTATCATTATATTAAAATTACAATAATATATTTGTTGAAAATTCTTAAATTTCCAAATTTCTTTCTATGTATTATTATTAATGACAATCTTTTAATTCTTGGAACCAATGACTAATTCTTTTAGAATTGCCAATGTAAGACCATATATTTTTTTGTTTGAGAAATATTCTATTTAGGAAAACAAAACTGTGACATCAAAATGTGCTGGCTCTTGTCTTTTATATCTTAGATAAGGCATATTTCAGGTAATCAGAAAATAATCATTAGTTTTAAGATATAAATTTATGAGGGAGATAAATATATGCTGATATACAAGTTTCAATGTGTGTGTAAATTATTCATGTAATCTTTGATCATTAAAATAGTATTAGAAGCCAATATTTTCCTTAAGATGAAGATGAAGTTTTTAATATTTCCTTCAGGTACATTAAAAATCAGATAGCTATTAAGATATATAGATAGAAAAAAGTATAAGATGACTCTAAATTGTGGAGACTGCTGTGTGGACTCTGGGTTTTCTTTTTGCTGCATACATCACTAATTAAGCAATAAAGAAGTTATCAGCACAAAACACCAATGACTAATGACAAGCAAAACCCCTCAAAGCCTGCTCTTTCTACCTGAAACACAAGGAAAAAAACAGCCTAACAAAAGAGAATGGATTTAAGTAATAACTGTCCTGCTATGACCAAGTACCATAGTCTAAACTGTGGACCCACTACACCATCATGAACAAAATATGAATGAGACTCATATTGCTCACTTAATCAGCTGTAAAGGATTACCCTTAAACTGAGGTGTGGTGGCCACACCTATAATATCAGCATTTGGGGAAGCTGAGGCAGGTGTATTACATGTTTGAGCCCAGCCTAGCCATGAACTTAGCAACTTGATGAGACCTTGGCTCAAAAGAAGGGAATAGGGAGAGGAGCTTGAGATGTAGCTCAAGGCAAAGGCCTTGACTTCAATCCTCAGTACAGGGATTGTATCACAAAAGGCCAGAAAGCTGAATAAAAAACTGAAATTTTCATCATCTTTGGAAGATAATTTAAACTTCCATTTTTACTTTGGTCTTATGGTGTCAGTAGGGACAACGTGGAGATTTTAGGTGGCCACCATCACCTGGCTCCAAAGAGGATGCTTTTCAGTACCCTGAGGGAGTCCAGGCAGTGGAAGACTCCTGGAGAGTCAGGACTTGCTGCACCTGGAGGGAATGAGTCACACTCTTGGTTGGGAAAGAAAGAAGCTTGTGGGGCACTTTAAGGCACCCTTGAGTTGGTCAGGTAGTACAGTACACATGAAAGCCCAAGGGGAAACTTCAATGACACCCTTTCCATGGATAAGGAAGTGTATCCTCACATCTGGAGTGTCAGTGGAGTCTGTGGGAGAAAACATACAATGTATAAAAGCAAGTGAAAAACATAACACCTCCAGTGGCTGCTCATCTTTGTCAGAATTGAATCCAGGCTAGTTGTTAGGCTCCATGGTCCTGAATGAATAACTGCATCCCATCTCTGTATCCTCACCTTTTGTCACCATTTGTTTACTAAGCTCAGTGATCACTGCCTATTTATAATTTCTAAAACTGCCAAATTCCTCACTGCCTCCAGACTTTTTTGTAGCCTGCTTTTTCTTCCATGAAAGGTCCTCCATCTCCAACATTCTTTCTCCTCAGCCAGCTCATGATTAGCCTCAGACAGTAACTTCTCAAATCCAAATTCAAGTACAGTTTGTAAGTTTTCTTTTTAATCATATCTTCTATTTTGCCTCCTGGGACATATCACACATAATTATGCATTTAGTGTTTTTCATTTATCTCTCTTTGTAGACCATATCATCCAGGACAATGAAAAGCCTTAGATTTCACTATAAGCCTTGAAATACAATAAGTGGGAAACATTCAACAAATTACTCCATGACTAGAAAACAATGCTAGTGGTAGAATTTAGATGTTGGAGTTTATGAGTATTCAACTTCAGTTTCTTTTAATGTTTCTATATAAAATGAAATGCCTAAATGTAAGACCTGAAATTATGAACCTACCAGAAGGAAACATAGGGGAAATAGGGGAAACAATTTTAAGACATAGGCATAGCCACTGATATTTTGGAAAAGACCCCAGTAGAACAGGAAACTAAAGCAAAACTAGACAAAAGGCTACCATCAAACTAAGATACTCATTCCTTTCAGAAGAAACAATCAACAGAGAGAGAATCTATGGAACAGGGAACAATTTTCCAACCTGTTTATATAACAAAGGATTAACATACAGAGTATATAAATACAAAAACTTAATACATAACTTATGCTTTCAGCATGTGGAAATTCAAGCCTGTTACATTTCAAGGGTAAGGTGACTATACTTGGCATGTGACCACTCTGTTAAACAACACTATTGTTTAGTACATTTGAGCTAAAACATAACCTACCTTATGTGATGGCTAATAATTATCAACAAATTCAAAGTCTGCCAGTTAGAAAAGATATTCAAGCAATTTAATAGGTAATGTTTTTATAGTGCAGTTACATCACATAACCTAAAGTGTCATGAGACACTAGGCAGGAGGAAACCTGATGCTCTATTTCAAATGCTATAAATCTGCAGTGTTAAGCATCCTGGACAATATTTGACATCATTATTTGTCTACAACTTTTCCTGTGTATGCCAAAACTATTACAGCTATGCTCAAAGCTCACTTTTATTACCAGTTCTAAAAGCTGAACTTGGGGCTCTCCAAAATGATTTGATTTATTAGGTTTACTTATACTTTTGTGATACGATAAGAAGTTTATAGTATGTTTAACATTTTATAAGCTCCTAAAAAGCTTCTTTAATGTTTGACTTCATATTCTACCAGGCCAACTTTGCCAAGGGCTCATGTTTTTTGAGTTTTCTTTTTCTATTCTTTTCTGTCAAAATCAAAACTGAGAGAATAAAATATCTCATATTTTCAGGCAAGAAGTAAGAAGAATCATAAATTTTACTTTCTATAACTTTTCCTTTATCTCATGAATAATCTAAATAGGGAAAGCTGGCTTATTATTTTTTAAAATTCATTTCTATTATAAATTGATAAGCTAGAGTAATATACATTGAGTTCTCAAAGTCATTCAAACAAGGCAGGGATATCACACAGAATACATAAATTATTGTTGGGAAAATGAAAGGCTAGTGCAAAATCTAGACAAAAAAAAATTTATTTGATGTTATCCGTGCCTCTTCAGTTCTCTCTTCTGCTTCCTGGCCACAATGGCATGAGCTACTTTCCAGCTGTCATGACATGAGCTGCTTTACTATCCTGTGCTCTTTCATGTGTTGTTTTTGCCTTGGAGCCTGCTGACCATGGACTGAGCCCACTGAAATTGTGAGCTAAACTAAAGTTCTATTATTTTAAATTGCAGGTTTCTTGTATTTTAGAGACTGGAAAGAATCTAACGTTCTAGATTTTTATAAGAACAGCCAGATTAATGATGTTACCACCTGCTTAAATGGTAAGTTTGAGAGGGAAAAGAAATCAGTATTGTCATATAAAGGGTGATATCTGTTAAGTATCCATACTGAAACTTTGCCTGAGCGGGTCAGTAGAGGTTTGAATCTCAGAGGAAGAGTCAAGTCTGGACATATTCATAGTTTATCAATTATATTTAAAACCATTGGATTAAATGGTATCAGTGTGTAATTGTAGATGAAGAATTAGCCCTTGAAAAGTTTAATAGTTGAGTCTTGAAAGAGTGGAATCATTGGGCCGGGGATTCAGCTTAGTGGTTCTGGTGCCTGCCTTGAAAGTGCAAGGTCTCAAGTTTGATCCACTGGTACCAAAAAAAAAAAAAAAAAGGAGCAGAATCAAGAAATGAAGATAAACAGGAGAAACCAATGAGATAAGAAGAAAATCAGTGGAATGTAGTAAATAATAAACTAAGTAAGAAATTTGCTTTAAGAAGGAGGGAATGGGGGCCAGGGATTTAGCTCAGTGGCATAGCGCCTGCCTCGCAAGCACAAGGTCCTAAATTCAATCCCTGGTACAGCAAAAAAAAAAAAAAAGAATGAGGGAATGGGAAAAAAGAGGAAGTGGTCAGTAATGACAAATAACTGTTTTGGACAGAGATCTGATTAATTTTAGGACTACCTCCCAAATTCAAATATTCTCAGTTTCTGCAAGTAAAGCTGGATTTACAACTCTAGGCCATCTTGTTATATACACAGAATCACATTAAGTAATTCTGAAAAACAAAAAGTCTGCTAAGCTATTAATCTTTTAGACCAGAGAAACAAAACTTTAATATTTTACCATTTAATCCACCACTTTCTCTTCATGGGATTTTGGTTAGGGAAGCAATTATAAAAAAAATTATCTGCTACTGAGAACAATTATTTTTCTCTATTTATTAGATAGAAAATGTTAAAACAAAATGTAATTTTGACCACTTTAAGAACTATTATACTGACACTTGACTCATCTGATGGGAAGAGTGTTACACTTAGTGTAGGAAAACTGCAGGAACATCCTGTTTGTGTTGTGCTTTAAAATATCCATTTAACAGTATTTCTTTTTCCTAGGCATTATACATTGTAAGATAGACACAAGGGGATCATAGGTTTCAAAATAATCTAGCACCACATCCTCAATGCCAGCAATCATTTTATTTTCCATCTCAGTTATAACTGAACAGTGGAAGGTACCTTTCTAGCTTCACAACCCCTGTACCCTCTTATTGCACCAAAGTTCTTTTCATTTTAGCAAACATGTTGTGCTGTGCGATATTCTTCGGTTACATAAAAATTTCTTTCACACAGTTTGAATACCACTGAGTGTCATATCATGGTGTCATCTCTTGTGACTACTATTTCCCTCATTTCTTTGTATTGTCTAGGGTTTTCTTAATTTCTGGTATTCTTCACAGACTCTTTCTTGTTTTTTTGTGTGTTTTTTTTTTCTTTTTCTTTTTCCTGGTACCAGGGATCGAACTCAGGACCTTGTGCTTGCTGGGCACGAGTAGCAGAACTGAGCTAAATCCCCAGCCAGACTCTTTCTTTTGACAACCTGTTTTCCACTTATAGTATTACCCTACATAGGACTGAAAAGGGACATAAATCATATTTATTTGTTAGCACTTTATTTTTAATTCAAAGCATGCATGTTAGCTCAAAAATAGTTGAGTTTTGAATATAAAGCATTTTGAAATTTTTAAGAAAATTTCCTTTCCAACATTTGAACACACATCATTTTGTCGTGGAAAGAAGTAATGATTTTTACACATCACTCTCATAGATTCAAGCTGTGTAAATATTGTTTTGTGTTTCCAGCTCTTGGTTTTTCCCAGGAATCTGAAACCCATAGAAATGCAGTGATCATGTTTTTCAGTGAATAGTGCGGTTGACTGTGGATGACAGAGATCTTTCAAATCAGCAGAAGTGACAAACTAGTTAAAAGCTTTTTATAACATATCACCATGGCATGAATAGGACCCTTTCAATGGGTTATTTTATATACAATACATTTCTCAGGTTCTGGGGTTTTGGAAATTTCTCTGGCTTTTTGGTTGACTCTTAAGGAAATCTAATTTTAAACATTTACCATGAAATATGTGAAACATTTTAAAATTTACTTTAACTGTATCTTGCATATAGTTGCAAATATATAACTACTCTGATCATACTACTTGTCAATGCAAAGGTTGGTGGTGAAGGGGAAGGAACATCCCGATTCAGAGGCTGTACCACTTTAGACTACGAAGCAGGAAGGGCATGGACACATGAAAACCTTACACGTCCATTCTGGGAAACCGAGCATGTAGACTCAGCCTACAAAATCATCTCTATTCTTCAGTATATTGTCAAAAAAAATCTCAAGAAAGTTACAAACAGTCCATGGTTTTGGTTTTGCAGTTTGGTCTATTTCCTTCTATTCCTCCACTATTCTTCCAATAGCTCTGAGATATTTCAGAGCTAAATTGTGCTTCTCCTTTATTCCATGTCATCCAGAAACTCCACTCCAGTCAGTCCTGAAGGCAGGAGAGGTGATAACATTAAAATCCTGTTTGAAATTGACATGGCTAAATTGTTTTTATTAATGGACAATCACTTAAAATTTATGAGATCTACACATAATATAATTAATAGAATTGGGATGGCAAAACAAGATTTGTAGAATCATTTATTAATTTAGCAAGTCAATAAATAATTTTAGAGTATATACCACAGGACAGAAATTGTACTAGTTCGTGTGGATATAGCCATGAATTCAAAGCAAACAAAATATTTATCATCAAGGACATTAAATTTTACTTCTACTAAAAGTATACTTGAAGGCAGTAATTGGAGAAAAATTAAACCTATTTCTGTATCAACTTCACTGAACTGAAACACAAAAGTTATCTCTTAAAACTTATAGGCAAGAATTTCACACTAAAGACCTGATATAAAAATTTTAGTTGTTTGACAAATATGTATGTCCACAATTTCTACTAATAATTTCTAACAATTTCTACCCTACTGAAAATAACTCTGTGTCCCTTGCCTCTGTACTCTCAGAGTTGCTCATTCTCCTACACTGTCCTGCACTACATCTGAAAAGGTCATTTATAAGTGGGAAGATGAGAAATTTTCATCTTATTATTTGCTAGGACCATAGGTAACCAAGGGTTATTTTAATATTTAAACCTTTGTTTGCCCAGGTCTTTGAATCAGTTAGCTGGACTTCAACCATAAATAGTCCAATGACTACGTGATAAACAAGCCTGTAATTCTTCAAGAAGCAGTACATCCCTTTGCTTCTGAATCCCATTGTGGTCCTACTTTACTTGTGTTTTCATATGCCTTCAACTTACTTAGCTTTGGTAGTTAAGTCAACATTCTTAGTTTCTTCCCTTGAGTCATTTTTATCTACTTTAAAGGCTGTGGCTGTTCCTAAATGCTTAATTGTTTATTATAAACATTTCTATTTACATTGCGCTTTCATAATATGTGTAATATCTCACCCTTAAATCAATCTTTTAAATTTTATCTTCAAAATATTTAATGTTCCAAGACCATAAATTTCTGAAAATCTTGTGATCTTGTTTGCAAACTGAAATACTTTCTCAACTTTAGTCTTTATATTCAGTACAAGCTGACACACAAAAAACTAGTGTTTTGTATATTCATTTGCTTATCCTAAAAGTTTATTTTATAGATTGCCTTTCAAGTATTTCAGGTAACACTTCTACGGCTTTGTTTTTGCCATTGCATAGCATTGATTTCCATGTTGCAAGTAGACAAAACAGCGTTCCTGGTATTCTCTCCTTAATTTCCAAGCCAATGGTCACAGGAATCATACAATAGAAGCCACAATGAACATTTTTTTTCAATTTAAAATAGATATTGTAAGAATTTATAGTATACAGTATTAAGAGCATAGTGGTATATAATAGGTCAGATATAATAGTAATGACAGTTCCAATACAAAAGTAGTCTACCTTGATCTATGGAAATCTCTGATTAAATGTGTCCATAATTTACTTTGTAGATTTAAGGAAATATTTCCCTTTATTAAAGAGTATCTAGAGATCCTGTACTTTTTAAAAACAGTATTAGAATTAATTTCTTGAAGTTTAAATGGCAGTAAGACTAGAAATAAAATGCAATTTCTGTTTTCTTATTTTAACTCAAAAAGTCACTACAAAAGCCACTAAAACTGCACTACTCATACCTATCATTTTGAATTATGAGCATATTAATTTTCTCCAAAGAAGAAATATAGATGAATGGCTTAGAATGGGACAGTAGGGGACAGTTAAAAATGATTTTATGATTCAAGTCACTGACACTTGGATTGAAAATTTTTAAGAGATATAAGTCAATTGGATTGAGGAATACATGTAAAGAATCTGTTTTCAGACTTTCATTTTGCTAAATTTTACTGAACATATTCTTCTTCAGACATGTAGTGCACAGGAAATATTGAAACCTTAAATTTGATGCCTCAATTTCATAGCCAATTCTTATTGTGTTGTATATTTTATTGCATTTATACTTAGTATGAGAGGTAGGAAAGGATAGAGAAGTTACAAAAGCCAATGGCTGAGATAAGAGATCATAGCAATTGTCCTGCCACTAATACTAACTATAGCTGGAAATAACTTGTACCTCTCTCCAGGTTCCAATTTTCATGTCTTATTATGAAAAATCTAAAGACACCATCAATTTCTAGTTTATTCTAAAATTCTACTAAAAATTATTTTGATTACTCACATGTAACAACATATTTTGTTTCATAATTGGTAATATACAAAAAAGATGAGCTATTATTATAATTTCCTCCCAGTTAGTAGAAAGAACATTTCAACATTAGTGGTTCATTCAAAGACATATTTTCCAGAATGAGATAATTAGCATTTCTAAGTATTTTTTTCTAATTTCCTTGTCTGTACTTAAGGGTAATAATACCATGCATATTGTCATAAGGCAAATAATAATGCATCGACTCATAAACTATAAGGTAATATGTGCTGAATTATTTATTTTCCTTGCTAATGTATATTTAAAGAAGAAATAACTAGAACCAAATTTTCCCATGTTAAGCAGAGAGAATATTGTTTTAAATATCAGACATACACAAGGAGAATGGGAACACAAATTGTAAGGTCATAAAATGGTTGATATAAACACAGGAAGTGGTAATCAATGATTGTCCTAAACTATTTACACTAGCTTGTGTCTTATTATATGTAAATATAATATTAAAAAGAGAGGATTAAAAAATTAACAATTTTGTGTTTTAAAATTCAGTTTCTACCAGCACAAAGAATATGCTATACTTCTCTAAAATATAAAAAGTAGTAAATTTCTGGCAATACTTTTGTGAAATAAATATTATTTGGTTATTTTAAGAATGCTAGAAATCCAATCATCATGCTGAAAACAAAATGGTAGTTGAGTGTATGTATGTGCATATAGTTACATCTGGCTAACTTTAGGTACATACCACTCAATGTGTTTTTAAGATGTAATTTAATGAGTATAAATGGAGAAAATTATCGAGTTTTATTTTGAAAGCATTGTACAATATGTTATATGCTTGCAAAATATGTGTTCAAAATAAGAGCATTTTTATTCAGAAATTTTAAATTTTTCATAAATATTAAATTATCTTAAGGATTATGGATTTTTAAGGCACATACTAGTGTTATTTTTTTCTTCTTTTGTTGGGCAGAAGGAATTTTATAGTGAAATATTACCCCAATTGTACAAAGCTTATAAAATCTTTCTAATGGTCATTAAACTTTAAAGAGCTCAAATAGTGATTTTTCTGGTCAATGTCTTTATATTCATAATTTTGTCCAAGAGTATTTTCAAAGTAGTAGATAAGTCTCTCACTTTCAGACTCTTGTTTTCAGTATGGTACTTGGAACAGACAAAATTAGATAAGATCTTTATTTGCTTCTTTGTATTGTGTATTTCCTTTGGAATCAGTCCTAGGACATCCATTAGGTCCTTAATTCAGTCTACAAGACAAAATTCTGTTCAAGTTAAATCAGTGAAAATTGCTGTAATCAAATATTACCATTTTTATTAGACATTTAGAATTTTACATAAAATTTATTAGAAGAGATGTTTCTTTAAAAATGCTGAAGAACAACTTTGAAGTACTGCGATTGAGTCAAAAGTGATTCTTTTGTGAAACTATTTGAAAAACTACTTATATAAAAGTGAATAGCAATTATGGAAATGATAAAAAATTAATGTTCTATTTATTTATTTAACCTTGGGTCCAGGGAGCACATATCATAATTATTCTTTATTTTGAAAATAAATATACATATGCACTTTCTAAGTAAAGTAAAAGTTATAATCGCATGGTAAATTTCAAAGTTTGAAAGTAAAAATTTCAGAGTGATATTTTAAATTGTCATCTTTCTTTTTCAATCATATCGCTAAAATCAAGTTGAATTCACCTTTACTCTTAAGTGTACAATATTTTTCCTTATTATCTTTTATCCTGAGTAATCATTCAAGTATTTTATATATTTTTGAAGAAATGGACTTATCAAAGAGTTAAATATAGTCATCAATAAAGAGTATTTACAGCCTTGTACCATGAGATTTCAGAGGGAATGTTGAAAAGGGTGGATTACATAGTATCATTATCTTAGAAAAAACAGTGAGCTGGTAGTAAATAAGAAATAGATTAAAAGAGGGCAAAAAGATTAATTCTGATGAAGAGAAAACCAGATGGTATAAAATGGCTATTCAATGTTGAAAAGTTTAAGCATGATTCATTTCATTTTTACACTATAAGTCACTATCCTAATCTTACTGAAAGTCTTGCAGACAGTTGAGATAATGACAATATCATGTTTTTTGATGTATCATTCCATTAATGTTTCTCTCAAATTTTGAATATTGATTGTTTCTGAACATGCCAACCAATTTGGTGGCCACTTTCTTTTCAGAAAGTATTTCTAGAATGTTCAATCATCAGCTGTTAAATATCTGAACAATTTCTTTTGTCTGGCCAGCTGCTAAAGTGTTCAGTTCCTGGGCTTATTTCATCTCACATACATAGTAGTCTGCCTGCCAATAGCGTCACATCTCAGCACCCTTCAATGGGTCCTGATACTATCCTTTCAGTGGCCAGCTGTTGCATTTATAGTTAAATGGTCACCAAACCAAAGGCCACATAAAAACAATGCCTTGCCTTTTTTGGGGGGGGGCGGTGTTTAACTAGCCCAAGTTTCATCATCAATATCATATTGTTATGAGCTATTGCCAGCATTCTACACATCTCCAGAAAGCTTTCCGAATTCATTTTGTATTCACTATAGATGACAAGTAATTGAAGCAATCCACCTGCTCTATGCTTGTCTGTCAACTTTGATACTGGTTGCAGCATGAAAGACGTTTGCTTATTGTTGTAAATTTGGATACTATTTTTGTAGATGAAGTGAAAATTGTGTTTTATGATGTATCTCTACAGGTCTTTTTGACTTTGAAAAGTACAACTAAATGTGTTACAGTTTTTTAGTATTCATAAATGCATTATTATTTGATCCCTAAACACATTTCAAGATGAAAAATATATTAAATATTATTCATAAAATAAATATGGCAAATTATTTCTTGCTTTATAAAGGTACACATATTTATTACAATTTAAATGTTGGAATAATGATATGAACATTTATTTTCTATAATGTATGCTTGGAACAAACAAAAAATGTAAATATATATAGAAAAAACACCTCTCTTGGTGTTTTAATCTGATGCTTCATTAAAAAATTAATATTTATTGATATCTTTCTAAATCTACCTTTTATATCTTTACAAAGCAATATAAACATGTAAATATGAATGCCATTCATCTACTTTGCCTTAAAGTATCCTAGTGTACAGATTTTACCAATTCATTTAAGGAATATGTATATCATTTTGCTCAATGTTACTTTCTCATGTATATTAAAAACTCTTGGGCCAGGGATTTAGCTTAGTGTTTTCGCCGCTTGCTGTGCAAGTGCAAGGACCTGAGTTTGATCCCCGGTACCAAAAGAACAAACAAACAAAAAATTCTTCCCTAAGTGAATAGATATATTTCCAAACAATTCCTCATAAATTTTTATCTTTTTTGTTAAATTTCTTTGATCATGACAATGTTTTGAATTTAGATTGTTTCTAATTTTTATTTAAAAACAATTATAATGAGAAATATGATGTATAAATATTGATAGCTTTTTCAATTCCCTGTACTGAAAAAAATGGGTAGCTTTGATTATTATGCTAGGTTTCTAGAACTGAAATTAATAAAAGAAATGAAACTTTAAAAATCTTGATTTACATTGTCTCTTGTTCAACAGAAGAAAATTTATATTGCAGTAGTCAAAGAAAATGCTATGTTTTGATGTAGTATATGACATTATTTTTATGTTATATATTTCCCACTCAAATGTAAGTATTTACAGACAGATGATTATTACTTTATAACTTATTTCATGAGGCATTCATACTAAAACTATTTTATTGTGTGCTAGGGATGTAACACAGTGGTAGAGTGCTTGTGTAGCATGTACAAGGCCCTAGATATGATCACCAGTAAAGAAAATATTTATTATTCTTATAGCCAAAAGGTAGAAAAGTCAGTTGAGAAGTAAATACTATTTGCATTTTATCAAAGGTTATGTTAATTTATGTATTTACACACAAACTTGGTAAAGAGTCAATGAAACAGGAACACACACATACTACATATATATACATAGATATAAATATATGGATAAAGAGCAAAAGAGAGAGAGACACAGAGACAGAGTTTACCACTGCTTGCAAAAGCAGAATTACACCTTAAACAGTTTTATAATCAAATTCAAAGTATAAACTAGTAGAAAAATAATGTAATCATTACATGGCTTAGGGAAATTGAATTTTTATACTGCTAATTTTTCATAATGAGCAAAAAGATTACAATAAAAATTAAATATAAATAAGATAAACTAAACATAAAATTGTATAAATGCAAAAACTGAATATGAAATTAATACAAATAATTAAATGAGTTTATTATTTTTTCAATAAACATTTTCTTGAAGATGTAAATGTAAAATAAATAAGGCCTATAATGTTTGTGCAATTGCACCAATATTAAAACTTAAATTAATTTAGAACCCATTTTAAACTGTTAAATAAATAAACTGTGGTGCGGTTATGGATAGATGAATAATTATTCATGACTTAGGGAGTGCAAATTGTTCTAATCACATTGGAATGTAATTTGACAGTATTTTGTCAAGTTTAAAAACATAGACTGTCAGGGCTGGGAATAAGAACTCTATAGTTATAAGTGCATGTACAGATTTATATATTTTACGTGAATAAATGGTAGAAAATCTGTTTAATTTATAAATATAAATTATGAGCTAAAATAGCAAAGCAATTTTGTTTTCATATTTGTTTCTTTATTTTTATTTGGTGAAGGTAGTTTTTTTACTTTCAAAATTTGGATATGATTTATATTTCTTCCTTATTACTTTAACCCTCCCCCTCAAATAATAATACTATCTAAAAGAACAGCAAAAATAGAAAACCTTATCTGATGTAATAATCAAAGGTTCGTGGTCTCATTCTTTTTCATATGTGAGTTTCATTTGTCCTAAGGAGGAAGACTACTCTGAGAAGAAGAATGTGGTAAGATTATCTTCCCGTTCTCCCCTCATCTTTTCCCATCAACTTCACAATTTTCTAGTCCCTTTTCCTCCAAGCACAGAAGTCTAGGGGTGGAATGAAAGAAAGGAAGTTAAAGGATATGACAATCCCTTTTAGGGGTGGAATGTGGTAAGTTAACACATTCTTATGGAAGCATAGGTGATATCAAAAGCAAACTCATGCTGGAGTGGATTGTTGCTATTCAGAGCAGCTTTCCAATGGCTGGAGGAGAAACACAGCCACACATTCTGGCATGTCAGGCTCTCTCCCTCTTTGGCTGCATCAAGATGCTGTGGACTTTCCCAGCTGTGCTCCACTCCATTCTGTTTTCTTTGCAAAGTGTATATTATGGAGAGCCCAATCTCAACCTTTCTCTCTAAATTCTCCTCTCATCCAGTCTATATAAAACACTAATAATCTTTGCCCTAATAAAATCAGTTGGAAATAGATACTGTTAAAACCAAAACAACTATGCTTAGTGTGTGGTGAAGACACTATTAAGAGTGACTAGAAATAATGCATGGCTCTACATATCTTATTTAATTTTATTTCATGTATCTCATTTCTTAATTTTATTCATAAAATAAAAATTACTTAATTTATAAAAATCAATAAACAGATGTCAAAATCAATTGTTTTTGAAGACAACACACTTTCCAATACTTTCAATGTTATAATTTATAATTAGAGTAAAAATAATTATAGGTTGTGTCAGGATAGATAAAACTATATGAAATTAAAAAGTGGATTGGAGAAAAACATAATGATGATGACTAAATCATTAATGACATCATAGGAAAAGAGAAGAAAGAATTTAGGATAGTAGTGACCTAATTTGCTAATATATGTATATATATATATGTGTGTGGTATAAATATGTATATTTCACTTTCTATTTTTCTTCCAATGTAAATTTTTGCAAAGTTCTTTTATACACTAAAATTTTAATTAATTATATCTGCAAAATCATATTTTCTCTACATATTTTTATTTGATTTTTATTTTACAGTTCTTTTATTTTTTTAAATGTTTGGAAAAGCCAATAATGAACAAAGGTTTACATATGGAAAGGGGAAAATTACCTGAAGGAGGAAGTTCCATGAAACAAAGGAATAAAATATGAGGCATACCAAAAACAAGGAAGTGATTTTTTCTTTTGTTCTGAAGAAGGATACTTTCACGTTTTCTGTGGATCTAACCAGACCTGTGGTGGTTGTATATCTATTGTAGATGTAAATCTGAAAAAAGCTGTCATTTCATTCAATCCTTTTGTTTTCATTATAATGTGTTATTATACAATTCTTATTCCAATTTATCTGCTTCAAGTAAAAGCAGTTTGAGTAGTAACAGGCTTCATCTATGTGAAAAATAATAAATATGTCTTACTCATTAGGTAAAAATAAGTGAAAGTCTTGTAAAGGTTGTGAATTATCTAGAATTTAAAAACTACCTTATAGCACCTTGAAAAAGAAAGATCAATTAAAGAATTTTGTAGCCAAGATTCCCCTGTTCGTATAATATTGATAAAATTAGATTAGACAATGTTATTTGGCATTCAATTTTGTTCATCTTGCCCAATATGGTATGTTCTTTCCAAATATTTTCATATTTCATGCTTGTTTCTACCAAAGTGTGATAATAATGTGTTGAATTGTATCCCAAGGGCTCAAGACTATTTTTCTTTATTCTTTGAAGATTTTTTCTTTGCATTCACATTAGATTTTTTCTTTCTTTACTATATTTGTAAAGGTAACCTCTTCAAGTATTTAATAGAAAGGCATCAACATTAGGTTTTAAATTGCTCTCCTTTCGTTATATTTTAAGAATCTTGGATCATATGCATTTCTTAGACATATGAAAAACTATAGAAGGATTTTTATCAATACTGTTAAACATTCATCACTACTTTTGGTCTTTAAGCAGCATTTTGGTACCAATCAAATGTAAGCAAATGTTAAGAGATAACATCCAACTTCATTTGTAGATTTGTTGAATGATTTTAAGTAATCAGTGTATCAGCCTTTGTTTCCTTTATCATACAATAGAAAAAAAAGCAAGGATAGTAAAAATATCAAAAAATACAGTGAAGATTAAAAATATCAAAGAAATACAGTGAAAATTAATATAACAATGATTTAAAGGTACCTTGAGAAGCATTGTATAAGCAGAAATATTGTCATACTTAAAATGAAGTGTGACTTGAAAGATGTAGTTTGGAAATAGAGAAAAATTGTTGTTTTTCCATGTATTGTACTTATATAAATATTGACAATTTACCGAGATTTTATGTACATTTTATTTTTATAGCATTATTTTCTGTTACTATTATTTTAAGAAAATTTTTAGAAATACAGAAAAATTTAGACAATAAAACTTTAAATACAACTCTCAGATATAACTACTATTCAGTTGCTTAAGATCTCTACCTCAATATTTTAAAATATATATCTTAAAGTATACTTTTTATGTGAAAGTATTTTGTCACAGTAAGAGGAAATTTTATAAACAAAATATAATAATGACAGTTCAAATGGTCTACTTACCATCACTAAGGCAAACAGAAAATGTGAAAGAAAAAGAGAGAAAAGAATGAACAAAGTTGTTTTAAAGCAGTCAGTAATTGACAACATTATTTAGGAAAAGTGTCCTTCAGCATAACAAATTTAATATGCCCTGTTTGGAATTAGACACTGCCCTAAAATTGCTGAAAGCATTAGTGAATTTTTTTCTGAGTTTATATTAAAGAGTTTGAAACATTATTTAAGCCCATTCCTTAAAGAACCAAGTTACAATGTTCTAAAGGCATCTGACATATTCTTATTGACTTATAGACCATGGAAATAATGACGAAAAGAAAAAGATTCTGCAGAGATTTGAATACATTTACTGTGGCTCTCTTGACAGTCATCTGATAACTTGACTATCCAGCAGAGGCTTGGGGGCCTGTTAGTGACAAAACCGTGGGAAAAAGAAGTCACTTTATTTTAAGCTACTGGAACCTTTAATAGTGTTGGACTACTAGTGCGTTAACTCATCTCTACCATAACTTTTCAGTCTACCAAACAAGAAGAGATAGTGTGAACTACGGTAAAGTCAAACTGATAAATCCAAGTGATTGATTTGTATATTTGAGTGCCTTGGGAATATTTTGGCTGTGGACAGAAGAGAATTTCTAAGAAGCTACAAATTAAAAGTTTTCATTTTTAAAAAAGAAAAAATGAGTTTTACAGTCAGCTAATATTGAATTGTAAGTAATTTTGTTTTAAAAATACCAAAGATAAATATTCCACATTTTCCATGGTAATAACAATATAGTCACAGCAGTAGGTCTAAAAGTTATGGAGTCATCATAAAAATGCTAGGTACCCAATATTTTATATGTATTTTATTCACACAACTCAATGAGGTAAGTTCAGTCATTAGTCTCTTGTATAGATCATAAAACTCAGCCATAAAGTGGTTAAGTACCTGGTACAAAGAATCCAGTGAGTGGAAGACCTGGGATTTAAAGCTAAAATATTAAATCTAGAGCCTGTTCTTTAAAAAAGTAACTTTATAATTTGATTATATTCATTGTAGAAAAATGTATAGATATAGAAATATGCAATGAAAAAGAAAATTATTGAATAGAGTCAGTTCTTTGAAATATTGTTCTTCAAATTAATTGAGAAGAGCAACAAATTAATACAGAAAAACTATCCTGGATATTATCATGAATAATTTTGAGAATTATTTTTGTAGTTTTCTATTTTCTGGATGCTAACACATACCTAACACCTGTTTTCTACAATTTTATGAAAATATTGTCTTCCACTACTGCTAGAATCAACCATAGTCAAACATGATTTAGTATTTAATCCAGAATAATAATGGATAATAGAGAAAATAGAGTAGAAAAATGTAATATCATATGGTACAATTGTCAGTAAAGCCAAAATAAAATAATTCTAAAAAGAGTAACAGTGCAAAGGAAAAATTAAGCCCAAAACAAAAGAATGATCCCACACATTCTTTTTCATCCCCTTGGTTGCTGGTAGTGCCTTATAACCACCCAAATTGAGACCCAGTTCAAACGTGGAGACAGAGGAGATGGGAATATTAGTTTTCTTCATTTAATTGGTAATGAAACTGGTATTGAGGTAAGAGCAATGACTTGATAATACTTTCACTTGTGAATAATCCTCCATGAAAATAAACACATTATCTGAGGCCAAACAAGACTCAAATTGTGAAGATAGGAGATATCAGGAAATAGAGAGGAAAGTAACAAGCTGAGCAATATACTTTTAATTTTTTCTTTAAATTGTCAGATAATTTATTGTTCATGCAGGTGTGTGTGTGTGTGTGTGTGTGTGTGTGTGTGTGTGTGTATTTTGGCAAAGGGAAATGTTGAGGTTGGACATAGTATTTTTCCTTCTTATTTAAATGCAGTGCATAGGTAGGTAATTATATTCTCCTGTATATTGTTTGTATTTTACTGTAGAAAGTAGTTTAATATAATAAAATTTCTAATGTTATAACTTCAAAACACATCAAAATATTTTTATAAATCCCTAAAACAAAAATTACTGTTTTCTTTTATATCATTTGGGTATTGTCATTTATTTTTAAAATATTAAATCATTAAGTGCCTACTATTATTCAGATTGCCTTCTCTCTCTTTTCTGCCATTTTTGCTGTCACATACAGGTGTATGCTTATCATGACAAATTTCTGATGATATTATATTTATTTTACAATGTTTTCTTCATTGCTGTATTGTTAAACCAATCCACACATTTTACTTTAAAAAACAATCCTTTTTCCAATGTATTTAATTCTTTCTAGTTTTCACTCCAGTTCTTGCCACTTGAAAGTAGAAACTACTGAGTATTTCCTTTTTTGTGTGTGTGAGACATGGTCTCACTATATAATTCAGGCTGGCCTTGAATTCACTGTGTAGCTCAGGTTAGCCTTGCACTTATAGCAATCTTCCTGCCCCAGGCTCCCAAGTGCTGGGATTACAGGTGTGTGTCACTAAGGTCTGGCTTAATGGGCATTTTCTTTTGGTTAAATAACTTTGAATTAATGTATTGGTCATTTGTATATAATTCAGTGCTTCTTTAAATATCTTGTCCTTTGGGGGGGGCATTACTGTCATTTCTTATTTTATAATGTCTTTTAATGGACTACTTCTAAAAATTGTACATCACTCCAGTCAACTAATTTGTAATCCTTAAATGATAAGTAATTTTAAGTAAATGATTACTTCAAGGTTATTAAGGCAGTCTTTTCTAAGATTTTCTTCTATAAGTTTGTTATTCTGCTGCTTCCCCAAGTTGCCTAAAATCATTCTCCATTTAGGATATATCTCAAGATAAAATAAACTTATTATTGTTGTTTATTTTCCTGTATGTATATTCAATTAACCAATCACCAGTTATTCAAAATAACATATTTTTCTACTGTCGTTCTTGCTACATTAGTCATAAGTCTGTGCTAAACAGTATTTCTGAATTTTATGCCTGATCCTTTGTATGCCCTTTACCCCTAATTAGTATTCCATCTTTAGTATGGATCTTGAAGTTTGGCAGAGAATTCCTTCCCAACTTTCTCTGTCTTCTCGAATATATACAGAACACTCATGACCCTTTCCATTTCTAGATAACTTTTAAAGTTATCATATCAACTACTACCACATATCTTATGAGATTTTTGTTGGAATATTATTTATTTTGTGAAATACTAATTTCTACAAAACATTAAAATAACTATGTTGTATGTAATATATCCCTCCATGTCTTTAATAATGAATTTGTAATGTTTACCATTTCATCTGAAAGCTTTTGCATATTTTTTACTAAATTTATT
>NW_004624810.1:11092379-11128890 GCF_000247695.1 Heterocephalus glaber | reverse complement strand
AAAGGAAAGGAAAAATTATGAGAAAAGAAAAAAAAAGGAAACAAAGTCTATGTAAATAGGGAAGGGTGGAGGGGGTGATGGGCGCACAGGTAATGGGGAAAAAATAAGAACCAAGATACATCATGTACAGGTACACACACACAATGATAAATGTAAATGTACTGTATTCCTAAAATGTACCAATTAAAGAATTTAAGAAAAAAAAAAAAAAGACTACAGTAGTTTCCTAATATTAAGGCAAAACTCTTTAGAAAATCTCTGTACAATTAAAGGCTAATTCCATGACATGGCAGGCAAATACTTTCATAACCTTCCATAAAACTAAATTTTTAACTTCATGTTCCATTATTAAAGAGCCTTAAAGATATTGTATCCTCAGTATGAATCAGTACACAATATATTTTTTCCATTTTTAATATCTCCTCACCACTCCCTGGGCCAATTCAATAGCAGTTTTTTGTTCACAGTTTCTTGAACAATGAGAATTCCTCATGTTTGGAATAATCTATCTGATTTTCACACAGTACTATTCTAGGAGAGGAATTAGAAGATTTAGAGGGTACATCCCATGTAGCTTCTTTCTCGTATTATCACATTAAATGATTAATGATTTGTCGTGTTATTTTTATTTTTATTGTTGTCTTAATCAGTTACTCCATCAGCTACCAGAACAATTTTCTTAATCTTAATTCTTTACAATATGCTATAACTCTTCTCTGATCATTCTTCTTTTTTAAAGCAATACTAGAATATCCATAAATTGCCTGCCCCATAGTTTCTGCCTCATAGTTTCTAGTTAATTTTTAATTGGGAAAACATAAGAACCAAGATACATCATGTATAGGTACAAGCACCCAATGATAAATGTAAATGTATTGTATTCCTAAAATGTAAAAGAATTTAAGGAAAAAAAATCACCTAAAATACTAATTTAGCCACAAAGACTTCAGTAATTGCTGAGTAGCCACACATTGACATTATGGGATGTTAAAATACACATTATATGTATCATATGTAATCTATACATGTACACATTACATGTGTATACTGTTCTTCTGTGTATACACATATTTTTTTCTAATATTCATAATCAATTACATATTGACAAATACAGTGCTTGATACATAGTACATACTAAATATTTAAAGAAAGAAGGACTAAAAAGTACACAAATTAATAAAAATGACATTCTCTTCACAGTTAAAAGTATTTTCATGTCCTTTTGTTAATTTAAGAGAAATAGAACTGGATAATATAACATTTAAGTTTTGGATTAAATTTTTAAAAAGTTTAAAGATTGTTCATTGTTTAAATGATATTTGTTTTGGGTAATTAGGCTAGTCATTGAAACAACAGGTTCAAATATAAGTTTTAATGCACTTGGATGTAATGCATTTAAAATATACAATCATTGTACAGTAATAGAAATTTAATTAAAGAAATAAATGGTCTTTTTGCAAAAGTAAGGTCCCGAGTTCAATCCCTGGTACAAAAAAAACAAAAAACAAAACAAAACAAGAAATGGTCTTTTTAAAGATTCAACAATCTTTTTATTAGAACAGATAATTAAAACTCTTGATAAACAATGACCATCAAATGTTCAGAAGTGACACATATGTATTTCTATGTTGGTTTTTCTTTCACATATACACATATTTTTATACTCTGATTTTCCCCACCTTGATACCAAGGATAAAACTATTATAGAAGTATTTTTTCCTTCAAAATGAAAAACACGCAAAACAACTTTGTTGCATCAAAAGGAGAAATATCTGCAATGATTTTGTCAAGTCTAAATAGAGTAAAATGCTGATAAATGAACCTGTATGAGTGAAGTAGTGAAACAAATGCCTAAAATCAATACATTTTGTCTTATACTGTTCTGGCTGCATTAACAAAACACCCTATGGTAAATGATTCACAAATACCAGAAATTTGTTCCTCATAGTTCTGGAAGCTGGGAAGTCTAAAATGAAGGTATCGGAAGACTGAGTGCCTGGATAGGACCAAGTGCCTGGTTCTTAGAGTGTTGTTTATTGCTGCGTATTCACATCACACCAGTTAGTTAAAATATAATTTGAAGGATGTCTGAAATTTCAAATTGAAGATAACAGCAAAAAAAGATTTACAGCAAAATAGTGTTTTGTTGACAAATGTGTTTGGGAGAATTACTTGGGAACATTTCAAAATAAGCTTTATCAGCACTATTTCAGAGCATCTAGTTTTGTAGACTTTGGTCATAGAATGAAAATACTGCCTGTGGAGAACTGTATGAATATTTCTCAAAAAAATTAAAAATAAAACTTTCCCATGCTCTAGGGATCCACTCCTGAGTACATATGCAAAAGAAATTAATAAGTAAAAATTTGCACATATACAAGCAAATACTATTCAGTCATAGAAATTGATGCAATCTTGGCATCTGTATCACCATGGATAGAATTGCAGGAAATTATCTTCAGCAAACTAAACCAGATGTTCAAAAACAAGTACCACATGATCTCACTGATAGGTCTCCCACTACCTCAGCAGCTATTATGTATAGTAGCTGCCCTCTTCCTATGGTGCCTTGCCCCCTCCCCTGTGTGACGTCATGCCAAGATGGTTGCTCCCACCAAAGAACAAACCCTTCTTCCCAGCATGCCCCTGTTCCCACCTAGAGAGTAACACAATACTCGCTCACCTCCTACCACCTAGTGACATCACCGGCTCCTCAATTACCTAGTCACTACCTCACTCAACCCCACCTCAGCCCCTACAAACCCCACCCCAGTCTCTATAAAAGGCTTTCCCTGCCCCGGCCATATTGCTTTTGTCTCTCCTTTGTTCAGAGACAGTCCGGCAGATCTATTCCCCTAATAAAGGCTTGTTGTGGCCTGGTCTGGTCTTGGTCTTTGGCACTTTTACCTGACACACACTTGTGTGTGGCAACTAAACATGTTGATCTTGTAGAAGTTGAGAGTGGAATGATGGTTGCCAGAAGACTGGAGAAGGGAAGGAAAGATTGGAAATATTGATCAACAGGTCCTAAATTATAGTTAGGAGAAAAACATTCTAGTGTTTTTATACAGTAGCATTATTGTAGATAGATAAGTTAATTAGGTATCTTATAGACAGCTAGGGCCAGCCCTCAAGGAGTCAATGTGAAGGACAATCAAGACACATTCACTGAAGTTCAGCATTACAAAAAGAGAGAGAGAAAGAGAGAGGTGCTACACTTACTTCCCCTAGAGATAAATAGCAGTAATTGATATACTAAATAGACATCAATCTCTCTAGCCCACTTCTTTTCTGTAAATTCCTTGTACATTCTGTGTATGCTTGCTACATCACTTGCTTTTCCATTTGATCACCATTTAATCAATATAACCTGGGTGACTGTACTTGTAATCTTATTTGTTAGCTATTATTTTGTCCCATTTTGTACCCACCCCACCTCCTGGCTTTGTTCCTTAAAACTCCCCTGGGAAAATGGGTTCCTGGGAAACCCACTTTCCAGTCCCCTTTCTTAGAGCTATCCTTCTCTCAATAAATTTTTCCTACTCTTAATCGCCATTGTTCCTAGAATTCATTATTCGATTTTACAGAACACAAACTTACATTTCAAATATCTAACAGGTTTGGAAGTTGAAAGGGTCGCCGAAGAAGGGGGGCACACATGGGCCTCAAGCAGGAAGCCTTTATTAGGGGCAGCAAGTCTGCAGCCTGCCGGGACTGACTCACAGGAGGAAGATCAGACCCAGTATGGGCTGAACTGGGGGTTTATATGGGATTTTGCAGGTGGCAGAGCACTAGTCCATTGGTGGGGGTGGGTAATTGGAGCTGGGGTATGTAGCAACAAGTTTCGGTCCAGGGGATGGAGTAATTGCTTTCAGGAAGCCTCTATCTTACTGGAACATCTGACTAAGGAACCTGTGGGGCAGAAAGACCTTAACTACGCAGAGAGTCACTAACAAAGGGAGGTCAAGCCTTAGTTATGCAGAAGTTCCCTGTTCCCTGTGGCCAGAGTGAGGCAAAGGGAAAGGAGAGAAGGGGGCTTGCTCTGTGGGGGCTCTGAAGTACCTAACAGAAGTTATAATATTTCCCTTGTTTGGATTATTTTTGCTTATTTGGATAAGATTTTTGGATTACTTGGTACCTTCTGTATTTTTAAAAATAAGCTTGGTAAAAAGATTTTGATTATTTTCACTCTGAAGAAATGATAAATGAGGATATATATTTACGTAACCTGATTTAGACTGTACAATGTAAAATGTATCCAAATATCATATGTACATATAAGTATCATTAATCTGTACAATTTTTATATTTTCAGTTATAAATTATAAATTTAATGTAAATATAAAGAAAATAAGTTAGGGCCGGGGATTTAGCTCAGTGGTTCCGCAGCCTGCCCCATAAGAGCAAAGACTGGAGTTCGATCCCCGGTACCAAAAGAAAAATGAAAGAAAATAAGTAGTCTTGAAAAGTGTTTTATGTTAATTGTATTATTGTGCTTTGATGGATGAATGTGGAAATGACTTTTTCTGCCTGTTTTATTCTTCAGCTCAGTTCCAAAAGTAGCCAATTTTATTTTAGGCTGTATTTCTCTGTTGTTTACATTATTAAATAAATAACTACCTTTCCTTTTAAATTATGTTTATTTTTAAATGTTGATGTCTTCTTACTTCGTACATATTATCAAGTGATATAATTTTTTAAAAAATCTGTATAAAAGCTCATTTTCATGTATTATTCACCTTATTTTTAACTACCATAATAAAGTTCTTTTATTTATCATTAACTTTATGTGGAATCACTTGAATCTATTTTATATAGCTAGAGAAAATTCACTTCTTTCATTAAATTTTGCTCCTACTCATATTTTTCACATTTTGTCAGTTCAACTATTACTTTTATATTATCAGAGTTTATAGAATTAAGAACAGATATCAATTTAAAAACTTGAAAACTAGTGAAATATACTTTAATTACTACCATTAGATAAACTTTATTCACAACAGAAACAGACCTTTCCAGGAATTAAGTTGTAAATCCACATCTTAAATTTTGACCTTTAAAATGTATTTTATTTAATGTCATTAAAATTATTTTATTAAATAACTTACATTCCAAGCTTTAGAGGTTGATCCTAAGGCCTTAAACACTTGTAGCAAACACTCTGTGAGAAAGTTTTGTCCACAACTCTAAATTTTTAGAATTACATCTTTCCTAATTCATGCTTTTCCTTCTTGAAGATGTGTATAATTATCATTATGAGATTTCTTATTAAGGTATTGCTTAATGGGAACTTTTCTGAAATTATATAACTATTTTATTAATATTTCCTATAGAGTTTTTAAAAAGTAAAAAGGGGTAACTTTTAATTAACTATTTGAAAAAAATCTTTGTTTAGCCTTCAAATGTGATTGGTAATTTTAGCGGATATAAAATTTTGCTTTGGAAAAAAACATCCTCTCATTTTTAATATTTTACCACAATATCTTCTATCTTATAAGAAAAATGATGTCAATAAACGTGGTTTCCCTTTTTGTAAATAATCTATTTTCTGCTTCTAGAAAGGAGGTGCTCCTTATGTTTGATTTTTATTCACATTTGTGTATATGTGTGTGTGCACTTGTGTGCCTTCACCATATCTGGCATAGTTGATCTAAACGGCATTCCTGTTTAGCATTTTTCCAACTTATTTTGATGTGATTACATGCCCCCCCCTTCTTTTTTTGGTAACTGGGATCAAACTCAGGACCTTGAGCTTGCCAGGTAGGCGTGGCACCACTGAGCTAAATCCCTGGCCTGATTACATGTTACTTTTGAGAAACTTCCCCTTCTGTATTGTCAGTTCATAAGTTCAGGTGAAGTTGACACTCCATATTGCTAAACTAGTGCCAAACATAGGACACATGTACTCTCAGAGACAAATGATAACATTAGTTCAGACAAATTTAAGTGAATTATTGACATCTCTGAAAATTTTGCTGAAAATATTGACTAAGAAACTTTCTTGTTATAAAATTTATGAAATTGATACAGCATAAACCTTGACTTGCACACGAATAATGCATGAAGATAGTATACCTTAGATTTAAGCTAAAACAGTATTAAACCAAATAGGTTTAAACCAAGACAAGGTTAAGCGAAAACAGGAAAACAATCAGGTTCCAGTGAGAGAGATAAGTAAAAAGAAAAATGACACTTAATAAAAAGAAAAAGTCTTCTGGATATGTTATGACTAATGTTAGCACTGAAATCTGTAAAGCTTTTCAAATGTGAGACTGCAATAGTGTCACTTTGGTTACATTTATGAGTGATGGTCTCTATTTCAAGTGAAATATTTTTCAATAGTAAGGATGTTTCTTACATAAGGATTCATTTCAAAGGTAGGATTTCTCAATCCTATCTTAATTATTCCTAGACTTCTCCTTTACTAAAGTCTTTTTGTTTCTAAGAAAATACTTTAAAAATTACTTTCTCAATTTATTTTTATTTAATGTACTTTTTTGTTTTCCCATCCCTTATTGTGATTACTCATCTAGTACTTTTTCTATTCTTGAAATGTTTGTTAATCCTTGACTTCCATTTATATCTATGTATCAAGGACGAGGTTATTTACTAGAAGTAGAATATAAACACACCTCTTCTATTCCTTCACATGAAGAGTGGTTCTATGCATATAAGGACAAAACAAGTCAACTGTCACACTGTGTGGGAAAGTACCACAACATTATAATATTAACCTTTTAATTACAAATTGAAAGATGTTATAACATTAAATTGCCTTCACTTACATTAAGAGATGTACAAAGCAAGCAATTTTGTTTCCTTGCTTTGTGTTCCTCAGTTTAAAAGAAATGGGCTATGACTCAAGGAATCAATCATAGTTTATCCAAGATAAATATTTTTCAAGTCAAAATTTTTACTCTGGTGTGAGACTAGGAGCAAATATTGGCCAATGAGTACTAGAGAGAAATGTTTGGATGTCTCTGCTAAATTTGCAATATGCATGTAAATATATAAATATATATAGTTAGCTAGTCTCTGACCTGAAATGATTTGACTTAAGATTTTTAGTCTTTAAAATGGTGTGAAAGTGATGCACATTTAGTAGAAATTGTATGTTCAATATTTAATTTTCATTATTTCCTAAGGCTAGTGATATGTGACGCGATACTCTTGTGCTCTTGTGTGAGTTGGCAGCAGCAGCGACCCATAACTTTCAGTCAGCCATACAATCTCAGCAGTAATCAACAATGTTCAATAATGTACTGTGTTGCCAAGTTGTGATGTTTTGTCAGTAAGAAGAAGTTCATTTTTGACTTAAGACCTTTCCAACAATGGATTTATTGGGACACAAGCCCATTTTAAGTGGAGAAGTATCTTCTTTTAGCAATGCTGATGTATGTGGTGTGATTTCATTTACAGATAATGATGGTACATATCCAATAATAATGCTGAGGAAAGTGACAGAGAATTGAGGCCAATCCATTAGAACTTCTTCCAAAATTTTTTTCATGTAAGATAAACATTCATCTTATGCAAGTCATATTATTTTAACTTTCTGGAATTCCCATTCATAATTATGTTATCATGTAGATTTTTTAGTTATTTTAGGAAGATCTCCAAATTTAATATGGAAGTCCATACTGCTGTCACAAATTCTGTATGTGCAAAAATGGAAAGTGGGTCAATAAAAGAACAATAGTTATTTTCCACAGATCATTAACTGGTTGCTCTGACTGTACTATTTCCTATTTTGCTTCCAGTATGTGTAGGCTCCTACCTTGAAACTCTCTGCAAAATCTCTACGAAAAATAATGGTGAATGATTTTCATGTCCACTGCTATCTTGCTTGCATTTTTACTCACAGTTTTTTGTTTTAGTGTATTCTTCAAATGATTCAACTATTAGAAATGCTATTAAGATTGAGCCCTTTATGGCCACCCTGCCTATTCTTAGGGTCATTATGAATTTATCTTATTTCATGTAATTTCATGGTCATTTAATAGCATTAGGGGACGGAAATGTTGCAAGTGTGGTAGTTCTGCTGTATTCACAGGTGACTGGTTCCATGACCTCCACTGATATGATTCTCAGGATATTTTTATGTAAAATGGCATAGAACTTGCATATAGTGATACTCATCCTTCTGTATCCTTTAAATAATCTCCCTTTCATGTATAATGTTTAATGATGTACATACTATGCAAATTGTTGTTTTACTATATTGTTTAGAGAATACTGTGAAATGTTTGTACATATTTAGTGCAGGTATATTTTTCTTTTCTTAATATTTTGAGGCAATGGTAAGCTGAACTATGAACATAGAACCTGTGGCTAAGAGCTTTCATCACATATGAAATCAGTGAAATTGTTTAGATATTGTCACAAAAAATTGTGCACTTATTCAACAAGTGGGAAATCTTTATTCAAGACTATTATAAAAAAGGAAAGAAATTTGGTTGAACTTCCCTAAATCAAAAGGTCAAAGAGTTTTTAAGATGCAGTGAGCTTGTGGCAGCATATGGTAGGAAAGTAGTGGTTTGGGCCCTGATAAGGCCCTCTAAATTTGCTAATTGGCACATATCCCTTCAGCTCTGACCCTGCTGCTGAGACTGAAGAAAAAGAGCACTATTCTTTCTGATTATTGTATTTCAAAGGGATGGCTCCTGGGTCATTGAAATAGACATTTCTGAATTATAGAAGATTAACATCACAAGGAGGCAAAGGAAGAATTTATAATTGTGTTTAAAAGTAAATGTTCTCAATAAAGGTGAGAGGCCTATAGTTTGGAAAAACCCTGTGTAAAGTTTGGCCAAGCTAAGGGGGACTTTAAGGCTGTCTTGGTTATATTCTTGTCCAGAACCTCAGAATTAATATTTCTAAAACCTTCTCAATCTTTACCTGTGGCTTGTTTAGGGACATTACACCTGTGATATTTTACAACAGTATAATTCACACTTGTGACTAATGTAAACTGAATCTGATATTATTTCTCTAACTATACTTCCAAGTGTGTGGTTTGTTCTCTATACAAAATTAATTTTGCTTTTATTCTTATCACAAATAATTTTACTAAATTTTTAGCAATTATTTTCTTATATTATTTTTTGTGTTGTGCTCTTTCCATTGCAGATTAAAATGATACCTGAAAATATTTATCAAAATGAATAACATAGCCACATCAAGACCCCTTCCTATCCACCACCAAGATAGTTCTTATATGGCACAACAGAGAAAAGAAACTAACTGTGGGCTCTATTATTGT
Source organism: Heterocephalus glaber (assembly GCF_000247695.1). The sequence goes on along the minus strand of NW_004624810.1, from coordinate 11,119,628 downwards.
CAGATAAAGTTGTTCTGTTATGGTTTGGCTACTGGTTTTGAGCACCTCATGTAAATAAGTCACTAGAAGGAACTTCTTAAATTTCAAAAGATTATAGTTGTAACTCATGGGAAGTCGAAACCCCTCTTCATTCCTTCAGAGTTATTGGGCCTCTGAGAAATTATGAGGAGGGAAGAGAACTGCTGGTCATTAAAATAAAATCTCCTAAATTACAAATATGATAGTTTCTCCTGTTTAAAGTAGGAGTCTGTTTTTCAGCCACTGGTGTACTCCATGGAGTATTTTCTGGTCACTGTAACTTAAACACTGTACAGAATTCTGCTTTGTGGACCTTTCAGCCTGGGATCTGCTTTGCCCCCCATGCCAAGGCTCTTAGTATAAGGACCTTTCTCCAATGTTTTGTTACTCAAATCAAGGGATTTCACCTGCCTTTAACAATGCCCTGCAGCTTGCTTAAAGGTTTTAATCCAATTTCACAAGGGATTGTGTGCTACTAAAATCTTCAGTTGGTATCACTAGCCAGATGGCTGTGATCAAATGCAGATAATTTGTATGACCTTCACTGAGATCAGCATTGCTAATTCAGGCAGAAAGAAGTGTAGCTAATGGGTTTTGTTCATCAACTATACATAGGTTTGGGTTCCAGTTGTATCTTTACAGGACAATGTTAAACTATATATTGCATTTTTTTTGAGATTAAATTAATCTAACTGATATTGAAATTAGTTTTTTGTCCAGCTTAAACCAGATAATTCAATCTCCCAAAACTGATTAATAGAATTTTAAAATTCATCAATCATGTTATTTTTATATTTTGCATGATTTTAGAATGTCACAAATATGTCTTCCTTGCTTAAAACATTATACTCTAGGAAATTCACCAAAAAGCACAGGAATAAACAACTAGAGGATGTTACTCACTTTTGATTAAATAAGCATAATGCCTCTAGCATCATGACTAGAAGGTGGGTCTTGGGGCAGTTGCTTCCAGGTGTTTAGTGTCCTGAACAAAGAATTGGACAACACAGAAAAGGGATCAAGGATGTACATTTGTTGAATGCAGAAAAAATATACACTTTACAGGGCCACAGCAAGCTGGTGAACAGACTCACAGGGGCCCCAAGGATAAAGGAAAGTGATCTTCTCTCCAGAATCCATGGATTGGCTTCTCTATAATGGAAATAAGGCACAGAGAGAGTTGGCCTATCAAAAGTCACTTGGGTTAGTGCCAAATTTAAACTGCCTTATCAAAAGACTGGGGCTTCCAGCCTGATGTAAATGAACTGAAGATAACACTTTTGTGATTGAATCATAAACATTGCCTAGGAACTGCTCATTCTGGATCCTGTTGATATAGGGGGGAAAGATGTAACTTCCAAACATACTAATATCCAAAACGCAAGTTTGTGTTCTTTAAAATTGAAGAATAGGGCTGGGGATTGAGCTCAGTGATTTTGCCACCTGCTGCACAAGCACAAGGACCCAAGTTCGATCCCTGGTACAAAAAAAAAAAAAAAATTGAAGCATAAATTCCAGGAACAACGGAGGTTAAGGGTAGAAAAAATTTATTGAGAGAAACAAAGCTTCTGCCTAAGAGAGACCAAAGGGGGCCTGGAAAGTGGGTTGCCCGCTCACCCCACTTTTCAAAGATGTTTTATACAGCAAAGTCATGTGATGAGGTGGGTAAAAAGTTTGACAAAATTATAAGACTCAATGGAAATTTACAAGGTGGACATGAAGTGGGACAAAACCATGACCAACCAATAAGATTACAAGTACAGGGCCGGGTATTTAGCTCAGTAGTTTTGTCACCTGCTGCGCAAGCACAAGGACCCAAGTTCAATCCCTGGTAACCCCCCCCCCAAAAAAGATTACAAGTACAGTCACCCAGGTAATATTGATTAAATGGGGGTCAAATGGGGGCGCAAGTCATGTAGCTAGCATACAAGGATTTTTAGTGAGTATGGGGGTCAGGGATATTTCCTGGAGAGGGTGGGTTAAGACCCTGACCCCCCACCCAGGTGATTGATACCTATTTAGAATATCAACCACTGCTATTTATCCCCAGGGGAAGCACAAGATTATGTGGTTTCTCTCCTTTTACAATTCTGGCCTTCAGTGAATGTGTCTTGATTGTTCTCCATGTTGGCTCCTTGCTGTGTTGGCTCCTGGAGGGCTGGTCCTGTCTAACTGCACACAACATATCTAACTAACTTACCTATCTGCAATATTCCCCCCTCTGAAGAAGTACCTCTAACTGCTGTGAGGGGACAAAGGATGAAGACCATTCTGGCTACTTCCAGCTGAAGAGGGTCATAGTTGTGATTAGCAGTTAGAGTTACTCTACAGAGAGTCTATCTGAAGGCCCTCCATATGGGCCAGGCATCGTCATCTTGTAACCATATAGGTTTGAGTCTGGAAGAGACAAAGCCAAAGAAACAGTTACTACAAGGACCAAATTATATGGTCAGCAGGATTGCTATGAATATAGCCAATGAGGGTTTCCATTGGGAGGAACTAGCAATAGCCTCCCACAAAGAGGATAAGGAGAAGGTCAAGAGGACTTTAGAATCCCAGCATAGAAGTCATATTGTATAGCTTAGCAGTAATAAGCTGTTTACAAGGTCAATCTGGTGGATTTCCATAAAAGAATTTTAGCACATTTGTCATTGGCTGCATTTATATGACTGTTTGGAGTCTGGCAGCCTCTAGGCAAGAATAAACAAAACTTTTAAGAAATTAGAGCATGTATAATCTAAGCATGAGCACACTAGAATGGAAGGGCAGGTTGGGGAGAAAGTTGCACTTAGAAATTGAAATAGTGATTGTAACCTGCCAGCTCTTAGATTCTTTTATTGATAGAGGTTATCTGTAATTTTTAAACTTTGTCATAAGTCTCTAGTTTTAGTTGTAAGAAGATAAGAGACAATTTGAAAAATAAATCTTGCTTAAGAAATTTAAAACTCTAGCTGAGCGCTTATAGATTTTACCATAGTTTTTTCCTAATGATCTATAACTGTGGTCAGCTACTGGTGTAGCTAGAAACTGCCAGAAGGGGTCAGTGACTGGAGCCCCTTTTTATATCTAGCTTTATTACTATGGAATTATTTTATACCTCTTTTGATTATTCTTTTCTGCTGTGTGTTTAAGACCAAGTTAAAGTGATACCTGTGTGAATCAGTATGAACTTCTTGCTATCTGTCAATGGCAGTTAAGCCTCCTCAGGCATTACTTTGGAACCATGTATAGAGCTTCTCAGCTCCACTGTCAGTTTCAGCCATCAGGTTGGGTCACAGCCTTCCTTGACAACATTGTTTTCAGTGAAAGCACGGAAGATTTTTCCCTCTTTGTGACCCTCCTTTGGGACATGGTACATTTGTCCTCTGGTGCCCAGCAATCTCCTTGGTCAGGAGGTTGAGTGACTTACCAAAGATGTAGGATCCTGTAGGAAAGGTTCCTTTGTGTCCTGGATCTTTGTTGAGTTTGAGGGGCCAGGGCCAAAATATTGGCTGCCCTCATAGCCCAGTTACCTTTCTAGTTTTGGTCTCCAAACTTTAGTTGTTGAATTAAAGAGAATATCGGTGACATAAGTATCTCAGTAGGAGCAGTGAGCTTAACTATTGTAATAATTAAGACATCAAGAACTTTTGAAGTATAAAGCACAGTTAGAGGGCTGTTATTTTACCAACCATGGTCATTTAGTTGAATCTCTGCAGAATGTTAATAAACAACAGTTATGTATTATAGAGAAACTTAAGATCAAGAGCCACATATAGTATTTTAGCATGACAATCATGATGACATCTTTGTAACACTTACATGTTCAGCTTAGTATGGAATAGTCTTTTAGTCAAACACCTCCATCTGATCCCAAGACATTAAATGACATAAAGAAAACTCTTATTTGTTACCCTTTAGTAGGATGCTATCTAAAGAGAACATACATATTGGCCTATAAATGTACCTTAGGAGTTCATAATGTTTAGCCTCTAATTTTAGTGTATGACATTGTTTAAACTGTTTGGCACTGAATATCCCTAAGTGTGGTGACACATATAATATACATCACATAAGTTTTTAAGAAAACTACTATTTGACTGGTTTTCTCATGCTGGATTGACATGTACCTCTTATCACAAGTAGTTGGAGTGCAAGAGAAAGGCAGATACCTTGACAGGGAAAAGTTTTAGATAACTTAGTAGATTGAATATTAAGGTAGTTGTAGAAGCAAAATAAGTAATGTGTTCCTTTAAGACTTGATTTTCCCATAACTCTTATTGTTTAAGGTGACTTTAAGGTGATGGTTGTTTGACTCTTTAACCAGTAACTTCATTAACCTAACAAAGTTGCAATGCCTGGGTGAATTTACAATGTATATGTGCCTATCTTGTGTCTGTGACTTGTAAATAGGAACTGGAATTGTACTTAAACATCAAAGACCACCAGGGATGAGATAATGGCTAAAAAGTATATAAAAAGGAATTGCTGAACAAAGGGGCACATGGACACTAACCAGACTGGTTTCTGGTGGTCCCATCTGCTTGCAAGCATAACTTTTATTATTTTACCCAAATTCTGTGTCTCCATATATTTCTTTCTGAGAGTTCCAGAACATTTGGTTCCCTGACTGGGAATTGGGAATGAAATAGCCCTTTTGGGCATTGGCCTGAACCCCACCAGAGGGAGTGGCTCTCTGTCTCCTCCAGAGGAAAGGCATGCTCCCGGGACTAATTTCCTAGGCTCCCCAATAGGATATGGAGATCTGTTCACCAGGTGCAGATCACCTGAACACAAGATAGAGGATGACAGAAGGAGGGGTGTTGTTGTTGATGTCTTATCTGTCTCTTTCCTTTGCTGGGTGACAAACCCCAGAAAACCCCCTTGTTGTTAACTTTTGGTTTTGCTTTGGTTTTACTTTGTGAACTTGTATTTTGTAACTTTGGTCAAATACAGCACAGGGGCCTGATCACTTCTGTGCTTTGCCATTTGGGAAGATAGCTCCTCCCATTTGTTTTGGTTCACTTTGTGAACTTTGGGCAAAAATAGTGCAGGGGCCAGAACATCCCTTGTGCTTTGCCATTTAGGGAGGTAGCTTCTTTCATTTGTTTTGGTTACAGTTAGTGGGTCACTGGGAGGGAATGTGATAACTTCTGAATAAATGTATGAGTGAAAGAGTTCTGAATAGGACAGTGTGTGGAATGAGCTGCAGAACAAGACAGTGGGATGAGGCACTTGTGCTTAAGGAGTCCTTGCCGAGTCACGGAATTTGTTTGAGGTCTGTCTCACTATTCTGTGGTCACGTTTAACAAAGGCACAATGGTCAGCTTATGCAACAGCCCACCTTAGCCTGAATGGACCTTAAAGTGGTTGAGAGGCCCTCAGCCAAGTGAGTGAGTGATCCCCCACATTTTTTTGTCTTGCATCTCCATACAAGGGTACCCATACACACACCAACACTCTGATCAGCCAATTGTGGGGACAGAAACGTCTCATCCTACTGTTTTGGAATGCATGCTTTAAGAAATTTTAAGAAAGGTTTTACTGGAAATTATGGTATTAAGATGAAACCCCAAAACTTAGAGCCTTTTGTGAGTTAGAATGACCCAAGCTTTACCTAGCTTGGGCAACTGAGAGATCACTAGATGAGGGTCTCATTTGTTCCATCTGGATAACAGTCACCACCCCTGGACAGGAACATCCAGAAAAATTTCAGAAAAATACATCCAGAAAAATATTGATTTATGGCTCAAATTGTGCCACAGAATGCCTCCTTGGCTTCATATGTGTGCCCCAAAAGCAAAAAGAAATATCCTGGTCCCCTGTCAGAAAGGGGAGTATGCTGAAAAGAAACTGGTCCTGTCAGATCCAGACTGAGAGAATTTAGACTTTCCCCCTCCTTTTGAGTTGCTAAATTCACAGGTTCAAAGGAGGTGGGGACAAAAGCATGAGAACTACTTGGCTCTAGAGCACCAGAGGGAGCATATTGTGGTCAGACTCAGAGGGGATCAAATAGGGTTTACACTCAAGTTGGAAAAAAATTTTGAAAAGAGAAAATAAGTAATGGATTGAAAACAGCTAAGACAGCTCTGAAGGGCATAAAACAAAGCCAGAGAAAGTAAAAAAATTTACAAGAGAAATCAAGCTACAAATTTTAGCTAATTGATAAATGTATTTGTGTTTCAGTTTGAGTTGATGTTTAATTGGTGTGCTTAAAATATTTCTTGTACATTGCAAATTCTTCAATAGTAATTATAGGGTTAACTTACTCTTTTCTGTATTTTGCTGATAAAAATACTCAAGGTTACTACTGTTCTATTGGAAGCCAACCAAATTTAAAGTGTAACAATCTGAGAACAAAAAAGGGACACTTTAAAATTTTTACAGCTAAAGAAAAGTTTGTGATAAAAGGTCTATAGTAAGTGAGATAAAAAATATTAAGAAGGTATAAGTAAAAGAGATACAATTTTGATGTAAAAAGTTTGTATGTTTGTCTTGCTAAAAAGATAAAAAGAGATATACAAGACCAGAAGGCCTAGGTATGTAAAAGATGTGTGAAAGTGATTTATCAAGAAAATATCTATTTTTGTTGGTTTCAAGTTTGTTATAAAGAGTTTAAATATGTTTACCTTGGTTGTCATCAAAGGGTTAAATTCTAAATATGTTACTATAATATGTGTACATTGGTCATCCTCAAAGTGTTTAAGAGCCAACAGGTTACAATATGACCTCATCCTTTATGGTGAGTTAAAAAAAGACTGTTGGGGAAAGGCACAAGTATGTAAGAACAAGGTGTAGTATTTTAGATTTGACTTTAAAAAAAAAAGACAAAGGAGGTTAGGTCCAGAGAAAAAGAAAGTCATTTATTCTCTGCCAAGACCCCTCCAAAATGCTTCAGTTATTTGATTCCACCTTTGCTGCCCATTGTCCTAATTGGGAGGACTGTAAAGAACTTTGTAGAACTTTGTTAACCTCTAAAGAAATACAGAGAGTTTTAGGATAAATTAAAAAGATTAATGATCCTAGAATGTCAGGAGATATGCAAAATCCAGATGCTTGGCATGAACAGCAGTTTCCAGTAAATATGTAGCCTGATTGGAATCCCAATACCCCAGTAGGCCAGGAGAGCTTAAAAAAATTATCAGATGGCCCTTCTGGCAAGGATACCGGCTGTGAGTAAAAGACCTACAAATATGAGTAAAGTGTCAGAGACACTACAGGAGCCTGATGAGAGCCCTGAGAAATTTTATGAGTAGCTCTGTGAGGTCTACAGAATATACACACCATTTGACCCTGCTGTTCCTGATAACCATCAGTTAATCAATATGACCTTTGTAACTCAGTCAGCTCCAGGCATTAGAAGATTCAGAAGCAAGAAACTTGGGAAGGCATGAATAAAACACAACTGTTGCAATTAGCTAGGAAATTGTATGTGAACATAGAGTCAGTGAGACACAGAGAATGAGCAAGGAAGGAAGATGAGTGAGATAAGAAAAAGCCAGATACATAGCAGTGGCTATGGGAGCCAAGGAAGACAGGGAAAAAGAAAGACAGGGGATGAAGTCAGAGGGAAAACAGAAGAAAGGTTTTAAATGTGAGGACTTAGATTTTGACCAGTGTGCATATTTCAGAGAGAAAGGACATTTTAAAAACAAGTGCCCACAGGTCAAAGAAAAAAAAAAAAGCAGAAATCAAAGGGAAAAAAGAAAATCATTTACTTTGGGCTATAGTAAAAAAAAAGCTTTTAAGAAATGAAAATTGACTTTGGCAGCTGCCCCTGCCCTAGGCCTATCTATTAGATGTGAAGTGGCCTTTTACTCTATATGTGACTGAGAAAATCCTTGTGGCCCTTAGAGTGTTGACCCAAGTAGTAGGCCCATGGAATCAACTAGTGGCATACTTGTTTAAGAATTTAGATCCAGTAGCAAAAGGGTGGCATCCTTGCCTTCAGGCCTTGGTGGCCTCAGTTTTATTAATCCAAGAAGCAGACAATCTAACTCTAGGTAGGAACTGACTGTGCAGGTTCCACATGCAATTTTGAAACTGTTGAACATAAGAGGGCATTGATGGCTCTCAAATAATTGGGTTACTCAGTACCAAGCCCTTCTCTGGTTTATTCCTGTAAAAGCTTTAAATCCTGCTACCTTCTTGCCCATGGAGAAAGACCCTCCCAATCATGACTGCTTGAGTGTCACCAATGAGCTCTTTTCCAGCCACCCTGACCTACAAATGACACCCTTGTGCAATGCTGACCTCATTCTGTTCATGGAAGGGAGCAGCTTCGTGGAAGATGGGGTTCATCATGCTAGATATGCAGTAACCATGAAGGATGAGGTGATCCTAGCCAGGGCCACTTCCTAGTCAGCACAGGGTGCTAAGCTCTGGGCACTCATACAGGCAGTCCAATGGACAAAGGGTAAAAAGGTAAATATATATATGGACTTTCACTATGCATTTGCTATATTGCACATCCATGGCATCATTTACTGAGAGTGAAGTCTTCTCATGGCAGAAGGGAAGCAAATTAAAAATAAACAGGAAATTATACAGTTGCTAGAGGCAGTGTGGGAACCTAGCAAAGTCTCAGTTATACATTGTTCAGGACATCAAAGAGGCAAAGATTTCATTGCACAAGGTAACAACAAAGTTGATGCTGAAAGCCAAGAAAGACAACACACTCAAAGGCCTGCTCTCACTGCTCCAGAGGCTGGTGAGTCAAAACATGGCTGGAGAATGGAAGCACCAACAAGGATGACAGATTATTGTGTTGTGCCAGATCACCACTGCTTTAAGTTTCTTTGTTTTCAAACTGAGGGTGTTTAAACCTAGTGTTGAAAAGTTTGATGAACAATATGTGACTTTTAAAATGGTAAAGTGGGAACTGGAAGGCTATCCATTTACAATATTCTTTGATGCCTGCCCAAAAGAACATTATGGTGGACCTAGGGTAGCTTCTGACTGTGGGGGCTATTCTAATGAGAAATTATATTGCAAAGAGAAAACACAAGTTTGGATCAAAAGCTCCCTTGTTGGATGAACCACTGGTAATTGTTCTTTTTCTTTGTACTGGGGATCAAACTTGGGTCCTTGCACTTGCACAGTGGGTGGCTAAGCCATTGAGCTAAATCCCCGGCCCATGGTAATTGATACAATTGTAAACAAGGTAAATGTAATCCTATATCTATGTATACACCAGCCCCATGGGATCCTATTTGGCTACAAGGAGTAATATATTTCATTAGGAGAAGAAATTAGAAAAAATCTTGAGGAAATTTGAGATGCACTTCAGTTTTTAGAAACCCAACTAGATTCACTGGCCAATGACATATTACAGAATAGGCATGCTCTTGATTTGCTAACAGCCCAGAAAGGAGGGACTTGCTTATTTCTTGGTGAAGAGTGTTGTTATTATGCTAATAAATCTGGTGTAGTACAAGAATCACTAGACAAACTGAAAGATCAGATCGAGGCTCTTGATGAGGAATTTGGTATAGGAGAGACGTCCTATGGGCTTAATTTTATTTGGGCAGGATGGAAAACTTGGATAGGACCTCTTCTGAGTCCCCTTCTTTTTATAATATTAATATTAATGTTTGGTCCTTGTGTCATTCAATGGATTTCAAAATTTATACAGCAGCGCACTGCTGCAGCTCAACACTACCAAATGCTAGTGTTAAGAAACGTAGATAAACTGGATAGAACTTATAGTGGATAGAATAATTATCCCAAAGTAAACAGAGGGAGGAATGATAGGGAAAAGTTTTAGACAACTTAGTAGATTGAATATTAAGGTAGTTGTAGAAGCATAATAAGTAATGTGTTCCTTTAAGACTTGATTTTCCCATAACTCTTGTTGTTTAAGGTGACTTTAAGGTGATGGTTGTTTGACTCTTTAACCAGTAACTTCATTAACCTAACAAAGTTGCAATGCCTGGGTGAATTTACAATATATATGTGCCTATCTTGTGTCTGTGACTTGTAAATAGGAACTGGAATTGTACTTAAACATCAAAGACCACCAGGGATAAGATAATGGCTAAAAAGTATATAAAAAGGAAATGCTGAACAAAGGGGCACATGGACACTAACCAGACTGGTTTCTGGTGGTCCCACCTGTTTGCAAATATAACTTTTATTATTTTACCCAAATTCTATGTCTTCATGCATTTCTTTCCAAGGTTTCTGGAACAACCTGAGTCAAAGATAATTACCATGAACAATATCTTAGAAGACCTGTACACCCAGAATACATGAATGATATTTAGTATACCATGAAATAACAATGAATATCAGTTATATGAAATCCCTTGTAATTTAATTTTGTTTTGTATCAATAACATTTTAGGGCTGGGGATTTAGCTCAGTGGTTCCATTGCCTGCCCCATAAACACAAGGACTCAAGTTCGATCCCCAGTACCAAAAAAAAAAAAAAAAATGCAAAAAACATTTTAAATAAAACCTTGTTTTCCCACAGAAAACTTAGACCATGATCAATGTATACATATCACAATAATATGTTTAGCAATGTATTTCCCACAAGGCCATGGAAATTATTGGGTTCCCCTTTGTGAACAAAGGCTTGAATAAATTATTTTCCAGGCAGCCATTCCTTTATTTACCAAGGGGTGTCCTGTCCAGTAGTTTTCCTAAGCCCAAGAGCCTTTATTATTATTTTAACAAAATGTTAGATGATTTGTGAGAGCCAGATCATATCAATTAACACATTGTTTTTGACAAGTGAAAGATTTCTGAGTTATTATATATAAACAATATGTACTGTATTTGTAAAACTAGTTGACATTATTTGGATAATCTGGCAACCTAGGAGAAGCATGTCTTTAGTGACATTTATCTATAGTTAAAGGCAAATATCTTAAAAAATCCAAAATGCAAAAAGAACTTCAAATGCAACAGCTACATGTGTTGTAACAAATTAGACAGACAAACACACACATAAAAAAACTTGTTTATAAACCAGAGGGCACTCAGATGTATTTGGCCAAGTTGAATTATAATAACTTTTATAATTTTTAGGTTTAGAATTATAAAAAAGACTAGAACTTTGTAACTCAATTAACAGAGATCTCTTGTAATAAGAATCAAAAGGAATAAAAATCTTCTACACTTGTGAAAGGAAAGACCATTTTAAGATGGGCCCTAAGATGATAGTTTATCTGACTGGAATACCCAGCTACAGAGGCTTCTCACGGTTGTTTTTAGCCACATATAACTTTCCTCTAAAGGGACAGACTGTTACAAGTAATTTTAACTATCTCCAGTGGGGGTCTGCTCAATTCAGGTTTGCATGTAGAAGAGACTAGGACACTCTTTGGAGCTAAGTATGAATTTCAAACAGTGAGGGGAGAAGGCCTGCCAAGGCTCCACTCTGCTGTGTTGCAGATGTCTACCTATGACAATTTTTCCCATTTTGAAAAAAAAAAAAAAAAACAAAGGAAAAGAAGGCAACCCTGTCTATCCCTCTTGTTCTGTGCCCAATCTGAGGTTTCCCTTAGATTTATCTCATCCAGTGTCAATGGCAGCTGACTAGAGGTGCAAGGAAGTGGCCAGAGCCAGGTTAGCTCTTCTTACCATTGTCTAATTTTGCCTGAGGGCTGAAAGATAGATAAATTTGAACTAAAACTTTTACATTTATTTTTTGAGTTCCAGGATTAAACCCAGGCCAGTTTTTCATATGGCCTAGGGATAAGTGAAGGTCAGCTTTACTCTGGAAGGATTTCAGGGAGGGGAAATTACCATTTTGGAAGCTTTGTCTTGAAATCCAGCAGCTGCTGACAAGGGAAATGCCTTGAATCAACCTGCCTTATTTCTCTGGAGCAGGGCAGTAGAGAAGGGACAGAAGAATGCCTTTAATTATGACATAAGACCTAAATCTTAACCATCTCAGGTGTAGAAGGACAATTAAGATCAGGAGCTTTTCCAGAGTGGATCTGTGATCCTTAGCAAAACATGTCTCCAGAGACAAAAGCTATGATTCACTTCCACTGCATTGCCAAGCAGAAAAATCAAACCAATAAGCAAATAACCCAAATGGCTGCTTTTTGCCTCTTGAAAGAGAATGAAAGTGTTCTGAATCTATAATATCTAATTTATGATTGAAATACCCTACAGGCTGTTCAGCAGCTCCCTGATGTTGTAGAAACGCTCCCAAAGCCATGTCTCACCTTTTATTAACATACAAACTGAAATGGTGTCCTGTAGTTAGGCACTTAGAAGTGCTTGTTTGAACTTCTAGAATGGGTTCTGAGAATAAGGTTCCCAGGTATCTATCTCTTGGGCCTTTCTATAAACTAATAGAGGGGTCACACAATCTCATTATATCCTGCTATCTAAAGGTGATAAAGCCTGTAATTTCCAGGAATCTCCTTAGCTGTGGGCTGTGGAAAGGAAATAATTGGTTTAATTCTTTTTTCCCCAGTCTTTGGGTTCCCTCAGCTGTAAGGCCTAAATATTTTACCTCAAAGTTGCAAAGTTGTGCCTTAGATCTAGAAATATTATAACCCCTGTCAGAAAATTCAGCAGAGCAGATGTCCCTGCTAGAAAGCTCTTCTGAGGGGGCACGTAACAACATATCATCTACATATTGCAAGACTGTGAGGGAAAAACTGTAATATGTCCTTTTATCAAATCAAGATATAGGGATGTCCTATCTTTTTTCCTGATAAATAGTCAACAATTTAAATTAACTGAATGGCTTAGTTCTCATGTATCTTTAGAGCTTCAAGAGTACATGCCTGAAAATGTCTTCTATTTAATCTTGTATCTGATTGGCAGGCTAATGGGAGCCTTGTATAGGATCTGTTTGTGTTCCAGTAGAAACCAGTTATTCCCCTGGCTGCCTGTCTGTTGAGCTTCAAAAATTAGGATAATATTTGTCTCTATATGTAGTAGCATCTTGTAATGCTACTTGTCTCTCATTAGAAATCAATGTTTAAGAGCAACATTACACCTTTCTAATCTAGTTCATAGGTCTGAGTAAGTTTTCTAAAGCCCTCAGTGTTCATATCAGAGTCATTTGAAAACTATTTTAGGTCTCATTTAATCTCTTAGATCAATGAGAGAAAAAGAAACATGAACACAGTCCCATATACACCATTTACTTCCTGCAAAGGATGCTGTCTTTGAGGGACCTGAACAACTTAGCTAAGGATGAATATAGCTTCATAGAGATTAATTATGGCTGGCCTAGAAATTCCACCCTCAGCACCTGGTGGCCAAGGTTTAAAGTTGTCTTGGAAACTTTGTTCTCAGGTTCTAAAGGTGAGGAGTAGCCTCAGGCTTAGAAGTACTGAATGCCTTAAGGGTGAGGTGTCTCTCATTTTTCTATGGCCCACATTTATATTTGAACACAAGCAAGAATTATTTCTTAATATAAAGAAAATCTAAACTTAAGATTACTTTGACCATTTTCTCTTTTTTACAGTATAATTCTAATTGTGAGATAGCATCATAGTACTTTCCTCTTTGTACTTGGCTTTAGGAGGTAGGCACACCACATGTGACTATAGAGAAATACTAAATTGCTCCTTAATATATTCCAAAGGAGTAAGAAGTTCAGATATGGAGTTCCTAATATGAAACAAGAGAAACAAATATGGTGTCCCATAAGTCTCTGCTTGATTTCTGTGCCACCTAGGACATCCCTAGGGGATCCCCCACTACTCCAGGGTAGGTAACTACTGTCTGAAGAGAGAACCAGAAAATAAAACTGGACTGGATTATCTACCCTTTACCAGTGCACAATCTTATCTTCCTCGAGGAACTCATATCCTTATTCCAGTAAGTACTCTTATAGCGCAAGTTACAATTGACTTCAGCCATAACAATCATGTTTAGAGAAGGAAGTATTGCTAGAAAACCAAGAGATTTAAACCTCTGCCTTCTAGTTCATTGAAAGAGAGAAGAAAATAAGTTAACAGTTAAATTAGAGCACTTCTCCTGCAAAAGAGATTACCTCCAGAGATGGTAAATCAGAGATTCTTCCCTGGGCCCTAGGGCAGAGAAAGCTCTGAGAAATTTCTGTTGTCTACCCAGTCATTTAGGCAACTTTTATTAGCAAGACAAGCCTACTGCTTTAAGGTCCATTTTAAATTTACTAAGTATTTGAAACCCATAGGTCCTCCTAGCACCCACAATCTACATAGTAAAGTTACCTTTATCAACTTCTTATGTGCATGCATGAAGGAAGAGAAACACTGGCCAAAATAATCTCATATTGTAGTTAATGAGTAAAAACACAAATGGAAGTTACTGATTGCTATTTTCCTTAGTGTAAGACAAAACTGTTGTTTCGAGTGGTAATAGTCTGACTTTCTGGAAAGAAGAGCAGTCTGACTACTAGAGATTCTGAAATAAACTCCCAACAATTTGGAGAAAAGTTTAAGGGGCGTTTTTAACTCACTAGCAGAGAGAAAAAGTCCAAATAAAGCTCAAGCTGGTTAAACATCCAAAAATCACCATATGGCACTCTATAAGTTCACAGTCAAAGTTCCAAAGTCCATAACCTATCAGAAAAGGCATTTTTCTCCCCTATAAACATAAATGATGAAGACCATGCGGCGGGGGGGGGGGGAGAAAAGGTTCAGGTGCTTCTTACTCTATCAAAGATATGTTTTGTACATTTGTCTAGAGGTCTGTCTTATTAGTGATAGAGAAAGCAGTCCAAACCTGTAGCTCAACTCTTAATGGAGGCTTAAGAAAGGGTTCTGATGGGATCATTTCAGATCACTCTGAGACCAAGGATATCTGATGATCAGTGGAAAGAGTTCCCCTTTCACTTCACTAAGGAATCCAGATAGGGACAAGATGTGGAGATTTTCTGCTGATTACCTGGATGGGCTCTTGGGAGCTAGTTTATTCTGAGGGGCCTTTGGATATGTGCCAGAGGGTAGCCCTGGCCATGACCCCTCAGTTGTCACCTCAGTTTCTGCTAGTTCCATGCAATCAGAGATTTGTCTCTGAAAGGAACCCATTTGGCTATCTGGTCAACATTCCACCCACCACTGTTGTCAATGGGAGTAGGGATTCACCAGAGGGCAACTGGAGAAACTTGTCCTCTGCTTTGATAGTGGCAGCTGCCCTAAAGGCAATTTCTAGCTGGCAAAGTAACTACTATTTGGCATTCTATAAGGAACAGATAAAAGTCTTTATCTGAGGTGATTTTATAAGAGACCTATTTTACAACATTTTAAAGCAACTAACTCCAAATGTAACACATACAAAACAAGAATAAAGTGTAATTTTAACAAAAGACAATGCATAAGAAAAACAAGAAACTTGCAAACATTTAAAATACACAACTTAAAATCAAGACACTTCTGAAACAGAAGCCAAAAAAAAGGCCAGAATTTATGAAATGGAAATCAGAATCTATGAAACAAATAGCCAGAGCCTATGAAACAAAAAGTTACATTCTATGAAGCAAAAAAACCAAAGTTAGAACCTATGGAACAAAAGCACTCTTACCTCTGACCAGTTATCTCAGTGGAACCTCCAAAATGATAGAAGGGGAAGACATGTAACTCCCAAACCTAATAGTTATCCAAAATGTGAGTTCGTGTTCTGTAAAATTGAAGAATGAATTTTAGGAATGACAGAGGTTAAGAGTAGAAAAAATTTATTGAGAGAAAGAAAGCTTCTGCATAAGAGAGACAGAAGTGGGACCAAAAAGTGGGTTACCTTCTCACTCCACTTTTCAAAGATGTTTTATACAGCAAAGCCATGTGGTGAAGTGGGTAAAAGTGGGACAAAACTATAAGATGCAATGGAAATTTATAAGGTGGGCATGAAGTGGGACAAAACCATGACCAACCAATAAGATTACCAGTACAGGGCTGGGGATTTAGCTCAGTGGTTTTGCCTCCTGCTGCACAAGTAGAAGAACCTGAGTTCAATCCCCAGTACCAAAAAAAAAGATTACAAGTGTAATCACCCAGGTAATATAGATTAACTGGGGGTCAAATTGGGGAGCAAGTCATGTAGCTAGCATATAAGGATTTTTAGTAAGAATGAGGGTCAGGTATATTTCCTGGAGAGGCTGGGTTAAGATTTTGACCCCTCACCCAGGTGATTGATACCTATTTAGAATATCAACCACTGCTATTTATCCCCAGGGGAAGCACAGGAGTATGTAGTTTCTCTCCTTTTACAATTCTGGGCTTCAGTGGATGTGTTTTGATTGTCCTCCATGTTGGCTCCTTGCTGTGTTGGCTCCTGGTGGGCTGGTCCTGTCTAACTTCACACAAGATATCTAATTAACTTACCTATCTGGAATACTGTGTTCTGTGAATATCTCCTGGGTCTCTATAACTTTGACACATTCCACCCAGTTGTTGGACCAGTTTGTCCTGGCCCTAATGTCCTGCCTCACTTCCTTTGAGAGACATAATCCCCATAATTTTTTATGAAATGCTGAAGGAGTGAAGGTCTCTTTCTTTTCAGCTCTGCATCCTGCTGGAAGAGGATCTAGGTCTTACCTATTGGTGATTATATACTCTCAGACTACTTTGGGATGTTGGGATTTACCAGTTGGGCTAAAAATAATTTGTCAGATGACAGTGAGATAAAAAGTTAGTGTCTATATGTTAGGAATTTTTGAGCTGCCTATTCACCCAGAGAAGGCTCAGTAAATTTGTCAGAAGAGTCAGGGTCTGCAGTCTGGATCACCATCTGAAGGTGGATCTTTTGAAACTGTGAAGAGATAAATTTTGCTATCAACTAAAGAGGCAGAGGCCAAATGTAATAACAAGCAGGCCAGAATATTTCCTAGTCTGTTTTGTAGCCTTGAGAGATACATCAGTTAGAGAGTTTATTTTTCTATGCTATTATTTGGAAGAGGTTTTCTAAGGTATTTATTTCCATACTTCCTATGGAGAGGAAAGTATGACATAGAATGATATTAGTTAAACTATCAAGAGAGCTGAGAGCTGTACCCCTTGAAGGTCTACCCACCTTATAGTTCTTGTTAAGAAGTGAGTCTCAAGATGGTGCCCACTTAAGCTGTGCTGGGTCATAGATCATAGTGACTCTACTTACTGGCACCTGGAACAGTACTGGAGTCTTGGTTTTTGAAGAGGAGCCTCAGATCTCCCAGAAGTTCACAGAAATAGGTTTTCTTTTGGGTGGTTGTCTTAGTTACTTTTCTCATTCCTGGGACAAAATACCCAATATCCACAAGTTAAAGGAGGATAGATTTATTTCATTTCATAGTTTATAGAGGTTTCAGTACATAGTTGGATGGCTCCAAGGCTGGGGGCATCACAGAGGAGAAGCATCAATCACAGGACAGATAGAAAGCAGCAGCAGCGTGGAGCCTTCTTTTCTCTCTTATTCTATCCAGACTATAAATTTATTGGATGGTGCCACACACACTCAGGGTGGGTCTTGCCACTATCCAGATCCAGTGCAATGCTAAACCAATCAGTGGACTGACTTACTTATTACACACCTTAATTCCAGTATCACACCCATGGTTCAGCCACCTCCCTAATGCAGAGAACATGGCAAGGATCACTGAAAAGGAGACTTCCATTTTGTTTTTAATTGATCTATAGGAATCCCTTATTCTCAAGTTTTAATGAACACTTGATCTCTAAGACTAACACTAGGTGGTACCCTTAGTACCTTAGGCCAGAAGCTAGCAGGATATAGTTTGGTAGCTTGTCATACTTGGCCCAGGTTAATAAGATATTATAAGAGCCTGTGGTCTCTGGATCTACTACCATATAAGGAAATAAAAAAGGCTTCCCATATAGCAAATCAACAACTCAGATTTAGCCTAGTTTTGGTGGTGTTTTGAATTCTTATGAGGGCCATTAGCAATAATCAGAGCCAAGGCTCTTTGCAAAATTTTCCCACAGTTTGCTATGGGGTCTTTTTGGCTCTTTCAACTTTTCTTGAGTGCTGAGGTTTCCATGCAGAATGGAGATGGTACTTTATTACTAAAGCCTTTGGCACCCTCTGAATTATTTGAGATGTAGAAGAATTCCCATTGTCACTCTGAAGGAACTAGGATAGTCCAAACCAGGGGATGATTTCTTTAGCATTTTGACTACCTTCATAGCTTTTCCCACTTTGGTATAGAAGTCCCCAATACAACTTTAAAGGTATCGATTAGAGGCAATATTTATTTAAATCCCCACACATGATAGCAGATGGGTCATCTAATTGCCCATCCTCTATATAGGTTCTAACAAAGAGGTGGTCTGAGCTTGCCAGGATTATGGTAGGGACAGAGTTGCCAGGCTTCACAGACCTTTTGTTTGGTCACCACTAGTTGTGGTCCTGTGAAAATTTGAGTGACCTTTTCTCATGTAGTTTTTCTTCCCTTATGGAATGAATCATGAAGTTGTTTTTATACCTTTCCATTGTATCCTTTGAGGAAGAACTAGTTTGTTTCCCAAATACTACCAATGTGTCTGTAATTTCTCATTGTTCTAAGGGGCACTTCTCTTTGTAGGGGGTGTTAACTGGAATTAGTGGTTTCTGAGGAACTAGGAATAAGTCTAAAATCTTGCAAGGCTCCCCTTTTTGTCTCTATCAGCCTTTCAATTTCCCAAGGAGACTTTAGATGTGTCCTTTTGATGTCACTTGCAGTTAATGACAGTGACCTGCCTGGGAAGGTAGACTGCCTCCAGGAGTTGTAGAATTTCTTGCTTGTGCTTTATAGATGAGTGTTTATTATTTAGCAATCCTTATTTTTTCCAGATTGCTGCATGGACATGTAGCACCAGAGTGGCATATTGGGAACCTGTATGAATATTTAGCCTCATCCCTTTTCCTAATATCAATGCCCAAGTAAGTGCTATCAGCTCTGATTTTAAGCAGAGTTCCCTAGCATAAGGAGTTTGGCTTCAATAACCTGTTGTGAACTGACAAATGGACCTGTCTTTCAATGTCCTTCTTGGACAAAGCTACTTCTATTTGTGAACCACACTCCTCAAGGTCTTGGAATCACAGGTCCCTGATGTTCTACCTGCTTGTATAGGTCAGGGAAATTCATGTTCATGAGAGTGGCTAACTGCTGAGCCTGTACGCATCAAAAAGGCAGAGTTAAGAGTAGTGCAAGTCTTTATAGTGACTTCAGAGGTGTCAAAAAAGCATGGCCTGGCATAGTCCCAGTGGGTAAATCTGCTTTGGCCTTTGCAAGAATTGGAGAATCGTCTCAAATTTTACTAGTAAATCTCTTCCTAGTAAGGGGATAAAACACTGTGAGATAATTTAAAACTAATGGTTAAACATTTGACCTGTGACTCATGATGTTAAACAGGAATAAAGAAGCTGAGTAGGGCTCTCCTTGATCTCAAATATGGCTATAGATCTAGAGAAGGATTTTTCATGAAGGAAGTTAAAATGGAAGTCAAAGAAATTGAAATTGCGTACCCATGTGTTATGGCTTGTGTTTAGATCTCCCTCCAAAGCCTCCTGAAGATGAGGTGGGACTTTCTTTTATATATGTGGCTGAATCTGGAATATGTGATACAGATATTAAGGGCCTGCAATTAGTAAACCACTATACATGAGTGATTGGTTTGGCACCATCTCTAATTCCAGTAGTCTGGATGAGATAAAAGGGGCAGAAAGATGCTCTTAAGGTTCCTTGTTGGATTTGCTATCTTGTGTGCACCATGTTGTTCTCTTATTCAATGCTCTTTACCATCCCTGTCTTGGATACCCAGGTATCTCACACTGGGTATCTCATAGGAGAGAGATATCCATGGGCAGGGGCATTTGCAAGCTTCCTAGGGACTCTTCAGTCCACTTTATCAGAGCCACAGGTGAGGATTTTGGCTGGCCTAGTCCCTCTCTGGGAGTGAGGATAACGAGTCCTCCAATACCAAGAGTCAGGCACATCAGCTGTCTGACACATGGGACAGGGCCTGGTTGGTGTCTTGGCATAGTCATGTGTCCAGTGTCCAGTTTTCTTGTAGTGCTTGATTTTCTCTGTATTTTTGCTTGGACAACTTGATGTACATAGGTAAAGTATTAGGAATTGGTACAGGCATCATTTGGGGCTTTTTTCTCAAACTTTCTAGTTTTACCCTCATTTAGAACCTGATTGTTGAACACAGAAAATGTCCAGAAATTGGGTCATAGGCTCTGGAAGACACATCTTCAAACCCACCAGGGAATTATGAAAATACTAGTTCTCTCTAAGATGCTAGCATCTGCTGGAAACAAGTAGGAGAGACCTATATCCCCATGAAATGGGTAGGCTTCTGAGGATAGGATCATCAGATATCATTTTATCTAATACTTAAGACTTTGGTTTTGTTTTTTAAGTTTTGCCTTTCTCTTCTGAAGTTGGGGAGTTTTGGGTAGGTCCTGCAGGCTTATCTATAGGAATGGAGAGAACACTGTGGTTAAGAAGCAAGAACATTATCTACCGGGGCGGGGGGGGGGGTTCGGGGTGAGACACCTGGATGTGGTTAACTGTCAGGATCTGAGCAAGCGACAAGAGCAGGCAAAAACAAAAAAGGAGAAGCCTATGTTATTTTCTTTATTACTAACAATAGAATCATTCATAAGTCTTAGAATGTTGATGGTATTGAAACACACAAGAACATGAGAAATGTAATGGAGAAAAGAGTTATTCCAAGCTCCTTAACTGAATATCTAAAAAGCTGGTAACAGGGAGAGATCATAGAAAATGAGATGGAAAAGTCATGGTTTAGAAATGCAGTTTCCTAGCTCAGACAAACAGAAAGAGCCCAAATGTAAAATTAAGATGTATTTCTGTAATACTGTTATTCTGGGCACAAATACTCATTGATTTCCCACCTGATGGCTACAGTACAAATGAAGTGATTCCCCTATTAGCTCAAGAGCGCTGCTATACAGAATGTCATTAAAAGTGTCCAGGAAGAGAAGGAAGAAGTTTTTGTGATAGGAATGGGGAGAGAATACAGTACAGATGTTGATGGACCAAACAAATCCTGATGAGATAGAGCCATTCATAGTGAGTGATAGACAAACGCTTGAAAAAAGAATATTGCAAAAAGCTTAAATCTCCAACTTATACTAAAAATGTCCTGAAGTTTCATGAAATCAAAGCTCATAGAACTTTGGGATATGGTCATAAATATGACAAAATTGTATTTTCTGGTGCTTTAAAATAAAAGACAGATTGTATTTTCTGGTACTTTAAAATAAAAGACAGATTGTTAACATATTAACAAACTGCATTCTTTTTCAGGTCTCCTTTTACACACATTTACATTTTGCCTTGTCATTCATGGTGTTAAGCCATTCTCATCAAATTTAGAAAGTTCTGAAGGGCTATTTGCCTATAATTTGTGTGGACGGCCACTATGAATTTCTGTGGTTAGTATTTTGTCCTGTAAGTTCAAGGCATCTCACAAATCCACTTACACAAGGAGGTACCTTTTGTTGTGTAGTTTCGATTTTAAAATGATTTCTGCATTATTTTTCAGTGTCATTAGATCTGCTGGTAGGTTATATGTTTCTCACAGTTTTTAAGTGATTTGTCCTCATGCTATATCTATAAAATTGTTCAGTGGAGCTTACTTTCCTAGGCAAGTAATTCTACTGAAATCATTGTTTGGTCTAATATCTTGCATTGTTTTCCTGGAAAAATACACCCAAAGCTTTCCATCCTCCTTGATCTCTGAAAATCACTTGATCAAACCCCATTCCAGCATACTGCTGTGTTAGAGAATAGAATGATAAATAAAATTTTAAAATAAAATGTATTACAAAGAAAATACTTAGGTTCTGCAGTAATTGGTAATTAACCTTTGTTTGGGACCATAAAAGCTAAAATATAGCCATTTTTAAATGCTTGGTTTTTTCCTTGGTCGTATTGCCACACTCATGATGTTAACCTAGAGCTCATTTTTCTTCTTCTGTTTCTCTTCTTTATTTAGAGTAGACAGTTTGAAACTTGATATTTGGGATACAAAAGCAAACAATTTGTACATGATATCTACTAAGTAATTTCTTCATTCAATAAACATATAAAAGCATGAGGAATGTCAACCTGAAGGTAATAGTTCTAAAGCCTATGACATGACTATTTATAGGCCTCTCTTTCTTTGTTCTCAAAATCAATTTCAATGATATTACTTTTAATATCCTTGTTATTTATTTCCTTCCTCATGATATTGCCTAGCATGTGCAGTTCCTGATATAATTTGCTTTTTCCTGGAATATATATCCTTTTGTTCTAGAAAGATCACTACAATAATGTGTTAAGGATATAAGACATTAGAAAGATACTAAACTGAAAGAAGAGGCAATTAGATCATGTTAGAGGGAGTAGAGATGGAGAAAATGTCTAGATTTTATTATGACAAGAACATTTTGAAAGGAAATACAGCATCAGGAAAAGTGAGTTGGTGATATCTTGTTTAACATGTAAGCATTTTACGAATATTTTTCATCAAAAAATGTTTTAAACATTTTTTGCATGGTAATTCTTGCAGAACCATAGGATTGGTTGCTAGTATGTGAGATTAGATTATTTAGCTATATGTAGATAAAAAACATACCAAAATATTGCCTGAAGTATTAAAATGATTGGGAATAAAATCACTAAAGGCACAAAATGGATTTCAAAGAATGTGAGCCAATGACCATTGATATTTATTTTACAGAACCAATATTATTTTAAATGTTATACATGTAATAAATAGATTAATATTCTTAATACTTTCATCATACAATTTAAGCACTATTTTTTTTTCTTGTAATGGGAGTAGTACCCATAGTCTAGAAGGTTTAGTAACTTGTCCATTGTATATAGCTTAACAGATTGAAAATTAGGATAAATCTAAGAATTATAAATTATAGCTTGACCTAGTAAGATCCATAATAGTGTCTCCATGATTTAAATTCCTGAAGTAGTCTTCAAGGGTAGGAATTGTATCTTCTTGTTTTTGAAAGTATAATATAAATATCTAATAATTTTTCCTATCTACTTCAAAAATATTTATTTTATGGGTGTATTTATGATTGATTATTATTGCAATATATTTTCATGTGTATAATTTTTTATTTAACTTATTCATATTTACAAGTTAGTTTTTATTTTTCTTGTGGGAATTGAATGCCAATTGAAATTCTCCACACAATAATATTTTAATGGGAACTGACAATTCCTGCTACAAAGGGCCTCAAGTAAAATTTAGATTTTTGATAACTATATCAAATTAACTAGAAAAACTTTAAGAATAACTATTTTGAAGAATGTGTTTCCAGAGTCAGTTTTAATTGTGTTATCATTGTCAAGTATGAACAGCATGTACTATATCCAGAGAAGGGGCAATTGGAATTCAGAACATTTAGTAGTAGCTGATTCTTATAATTATTTTAGTGACAGAAAACAATAATTTTAATATCAAAATAAACATAAATAACCAGCAATTTTCAAGTATTAGTGTATAGTATAATTGACTTTAGAAAACTTAAAATGAATACATCTGTACATCTCTGTAACACTCTCAGGAATTGCACATTTTGTAAACATTTTAAGGAATATATTCTGACTTTAAATGTTCTCTCTTATAATGCTTTCCAAAATTTAGCCTGCATCCAGATCATCTGGAAAGCTTGTGATATTGACTTCAGCAGCCTGACTCTTACTACATCTCCAAGATGAAGCTGGTCTTTCTGCTCCATGGACGCAGTTTAGGGAACATTGCTTTAGCCCACATTTAAGGCCATTGAGAAACCATTGTGAAATGAAGCAAAAGCAAAGCATTTAATCAAAATATAAAGACAGTTAGGCCTGTTCTTTGCTTTAACATTTCTTGTTTTGATTGTTTACTCCACAAACTCAAAGTATCCCTTGAAAATAGAAAACAAAAATTCATTTTTGTGTGTGTGTATTCTGAAGAGTAAAACCCAAGCAGCATAAGTATCTGAGCTGAAGAGCATATCTGATCAGGCTTTAGACAGAGGCTGATCTGATCAAACAATTTACCCTTTAATCTTCTACTATTTCAGTCACCCTTTTCTCATTACAGCCAAACCCACTAAAAAGATGTACTAAAATTAAAAGTTTTGACAGAAAAATTACAAAGACAGATGATGAAAACCAGAAATCTTAGATTCCTAATTTACATTCTAGTTGGAACAATGTATGAAAAGACTTATTTTAATTTATTCCTCAGTTAGAAGTCCTGGTGTAAAAGCAAAAAAGAAACACTGAAATCAGCTCTCTCTGATATTTTGGAAGATTCTCAAAACTTATGCTCCTCCCCACAGGCTTAATTGTCACAAGCCATTAGTTGAGAACATTTTCCTGAGAAATACATTTTAAACAAATTGTGAATGAGAAAAACTTTTTCAAATCTTTTAAAACTGTGGAACTGTTATGTAAAATATTTTTCACTAAGAAAGAAAAAATATGCTACAGTTTAGAATTTCTCACTTTTAAAAATATATCAGTAGTAGTAATAAAAAATAAAATTTTAAAAAAACCACCAAAAATATCAATGGGAACACATTTTGGAAATAAAGATATGTAATAAAAGATAAATAAAAGATACACTTATCTAATCTCCCTTTTTGTGCTTTTTTAGGAGAAGAAATCCATCTAGCCAACATGATAAAATTCAAAGTATACTAACATCCAATAACTGTGCTATTTTTCTCCTTCTGCCTCCACCCTGGCCTTCATTCTGCACCTTTACCAATATTGCTTTCAGCTTGAGAATCATGAACACTCAACTGCCAATAGCTAACATTGATTGGATTTCAACAATGAAAGCATAAGCAGGCTAGAGGAGGGGAGAGAAACCAAAATATTTCTTCCCCATTGTCTTCATACTAAATTAGTCCCTGACAGTCATTGCATCTTTCAGTGGTGGTATTTATCAACAGGTCTTCTTATCCAAGATTTTTACTTCAATCAACAATGGTAACTATTACTTCCTTTCCCTTTATCACCCACCCACCCCAAGAATCTCAAGGTGGCAAGGGTGTTCCTCTGGAGCTTTTCTCTAGATGTCTCACTATTTATGGTTTGGTCTTTTAGCCCAAGAATATCTGATCTATTTTAAGGTGTTTTATAACAATACTGGCTTTAACCCCAGGCAAGGTATTGAAAGCGGGACGGCTGGGAGGAGGGCCCCGGAGGGGAAGCAGAACCCGCGCAGCCCGAAGCCCTGATGACCAGTGGGCGGGGGTGGGGGGGGTGGAGTGGGTGGGTGTCTGGTCTCTCGAGACTGCCACTGGCTTAAGTGAAGGCCTTGGCGAAGGCGGACCCGACGTGACCCTCACGGAACACGAAGCCATCTTCCCTCTGTCATAAGCGGCGGAACTGTTTGTGGAGATGATGGCAAAAGATGCCTACTGGCGTGTGCACAAGGAAAGAGGAAAATCCTCCAGAGGAGAGATTTGGATAATGCAATAGAAGTTGTGGATGAATTTGCTTTCCTGGAAGGTACTTTGAATTGATTGCTGAGGTGGGCAGTTTCATGAATTTTCTCTGCATCCTTCTGCTTGCCGCTCTCTGCAGACTTCAGCTTTGAAGAAAAGTCTGTGGACACATATGTACTCTTCCTGTTCTACCTGAGCTAGGATAAGCTGAGATCTCATCGGACAGCTTTTCTCTACAAGGTCTTCCACTTGTGTCTGTCTTCCACTCATATGTATGCCTGGATGCAGCTGCTACTTAGGGCAGAAATTGTTACACATAGGTGGCTTAATGAATGATGAGGAGCCCTTCTTAATAATACCCCTTCTTAATACCAATCAAAAAGTCTCTAGAGTTATGAAATCTCCTTTGAAATATCCTACCCACATTGTCTCTAGCTGAGAATCATTGCCACAAACTATAACATTTTTTTTTAGTATTATTTTTTGACATTGTCTTTCTTTCAACAATTGGTGAGCAATTTTACATCATATGAGAAAATGTTCATTTTTTAAAAATTTTCATTAGTGTATGTTTGCAGTATGTAATGTTTACATTTCCTGTGGGAATTGGTACATGTACATAACACATCTTAATTCCTTTTCATCCCCTCCTTCTCATATCCCTCCATCCCTTGAACCCTTTCCCATTTAACAATAGGGAGGGCCATGGATTTAGCTCAGTGGCTCCACTGCCTGCCTTGCAAGCACAAGGACCTGAGTTCGATCCCTGGTACCAAAAAGAAAAAAAGGGAAACTTTCACTGATATTTAGAAAAGTAAATAATGACTAATTAAATGTATATGGTAATACTCTATCAGACTATGAAGTTATTTAATTTTTAACAATGTACAGGAACAGTTTGTAATAGTGGAACTATGTAATTTATTTAATAAAACAATGATTTTTTTTCAAATTAGAACTTGATTTAAAATAGTAACATCCAACATTGCCAAAACAAACATCATATTGCAAAAACTATTGTAACTTGTAAATCATGTGAATTTTATAATTTTTAAAAATTTTAAGAAAAATCAACACATTTACGAAAGAATATACACACACTTAGAAATATACACACACTGTAGAAAAATTATTAATATTCCATTTTATGAAAATAGGCATAGGGTTGAAATCACTTAAAATATATTTCAATTATTATAAAATTATCACTAATAATATTCACCAAGAAATTCATATCTCTGATTATTGAATGTAAGGCAATATCGTAGTTCTCCTCAAAAATGAAATTAGGTATAGACACATGACTTTCTTTCCCAATCAAATATGTGAACAATTCTTTTTTTTTTTTTTTAGAATTGATGTTCTGAAATGGACTTTTATATTTTACACAGTGAAAGTAAGTATTCGTTAACCTTACATATAATGACTAATAGCATATATAATTATTTATTAATGATTACTTAGTTCATCAGATCTAACAGATTTTAATTTTTATGCCCTTCTTAAATCTCTAGTGAAAGCAAACTTAGTTTCTTGTTAATTCCTCATTCATGATGAAAGTACGGGTGAAACATTACACGTAATTTTGAGCATCTTAACAGATTTAATATTATATTAATTCAAGGTAAAATATATTTAATCACTTAAATTAAAAGCTAATATTTATATCACATAAATTGTAGTGCTTTAAGAAGAGTAAACTACTTTGTACCTCATTCTCTTTAAAATTATAAAATATTTGTTATTGGTTGATTTCATGATAGCAGCCATTCTTTGTAGAGTGAGGTAGAGTCTCAGCATTGTTTTCATTTGCATCTCTCAAATGGCCAGTGATGTTGAACATTTTTTCATATGTTTATTTGCTATTTCTATTTCTTTGTCTGAGAAATGTCT